>VXBA01000115.1:202656-404384 GCA_013399895.1 Serilophus lunatus
GGGCTGTTTACCCCGCGCAGCCCCGCGTCACTCGCCGGCCCCGCCCGCGCGGCGCCCGCGCGCGCCACCCAGCGAGCGCGGCCCCGGGGACCCCTCCGGGCTCCCACCGGGAGAACCCCGGGAACCTGCCGGGAACCCACCTCCGCGGGCGGGGACGAGGGTGGAGAGTGCCCCTTCCGCCGCGGGGGCTTGGGCAGGACGCGGCGGGGGATCAGGTTTTAGGCAGCGCTGCCCCTCCGTGGTGGGGTTCGGGGCATGTGTGCCAACCGCCTAAGCCTTTTTCCTTGTGGGAATCTCCAAGCGTGTGGCGGGGGGTAGCCAGGGCAGGGCTCCCAGCACCGAGGGGACATCGGGGGTACCACGGTGCGGTGTGTGGAGGTGAATGGCGCGGAGGAGATGTTGCTGGTCCCCGGGTATGTCCGGAAAAGGGCAACGAGGATGGTAAAGGGACTGGAGCACAGGCCCTATGGGGAGCGACTGAGGGAGCTGGAGTTGTTCAGCTTGGAGAAGAGAAGGCTCAGGGGAGAGAGACCTTATTGCTTTCTACGACGACCTGAGGGGAGGTTGTAGTCAGGTGGGTATCGGTCTCTTCTCTAAGGCAACCAGTGACAGAACAAGAGGACACAGTCTTAAGCTGCGTCAGGGAAGGTTTAGAATGGATAATAGGAAAAACTTTTTCACAGAAAGAGTGATTTCCCACTGGAATGGCCTGTCCAAGGAGGTGGTGGTGTCACCGTCCCTGGATGTGTTTAAGAAAAGATTGGATGATGTACTTAATATCATGATCTCGATGATCCAGATGATGGGATTGTTTAATAGGTTGGACTCGACGATCTCTGTGATCTCTTCCAGCCTTGTTAATTCTGTGATTCTGTGCTGTGCGCTATCCTCTCACAGCAGGAAGTGGCAGGGCCAGGGAGAGACTTCCAACTGAAGGATGTGGTACAGGAGGTAAGCACGGGACTACAGGATTACCTCGGGTTTTCGGGGATTTAGGGGTCGGCTTCTTCTCCCAGGCAACTAGCAAAAGGACAAGACAACATAGGCTTAAGCTGCACCAGGGGAAGTTTATGTTGGACATAGGACAACTTCTTCATAGAAAGAGTGATTAGAAATTGGTGCGGGCTGCCCAGGAAGGCGGTGGAGTCACCATCCCTGGAGGTGTTTAAGGAAAGATTGGACATGGTACTCAGTGCCATGATCTAGTTTGGTCATAAATTGGACTCAATGATCTCAAATGTCTTTTCCAAACTGGTTGATTCTGCAAAGAGACAACCTAGTGCTCACAGACACTGGAGCGATCTGTCTGGTGAGTGGGGAGGTATCCATCCACCCAAGCTCACCAGCCTCTCCTGTAGGCACAGACATTGCCTCTGGAGTGCACATCTGCAGGCCCAGGGGCCGGTGGGCATGGAACGAAGGTCCCCACCTGAGGGGATTCACAGCTGGATTTAGGACGTCCTTTAGCTTGGGTTTGACTGCTCTCTTCTTCAGTTCCTGCCCTGTAAAACTCCTGAGAAGTGCCACCCACTTTAAACAATTTAGCATCTCTTTGCTAGGCTCGGGCCTTGTGAGAATATATATATGTTAATGTGATTAGACACATCTGATTCCTCATCTTTTTACTTTACTCATCTTTCACTCATCTTTTATAAAGTCCTTGGTACACTCTGTTGAGTAGTTTGTCTTTTTATGGCTTTTTTTCTGCTTTAAACATCTCTTCTCTGCCTGCATTCTTTGTAGGCAGGCAGAAATATCAAAGAGGCAAACCACAAAAATACACAACTAAGTCCGTGGTTCTCAGCAATGGTTATCACTTAGAGTTTGCAAATCTTAGAAGTAGGTGGAATAATAAATTATAGGCAGTATTGCAGAGTAATGTGCCTCACTTGCTTATAGAGATTCATGCTTATGTTTTATGATAGATAACCAAATAAACATGAACCACCAGTGCAGAACTGAGGTCAGTGGCGTAAATAAGGTTCTTTGCTGCACAGACTGGTCACTGTCCAGAAGATACAGCTAGATGTTGGTACTTTTATACAGAATGGTTGTGAGAGTACATGACAAACACTTTCATAGAGTTCTGGGGTCTGCAATTTCCATGCATCAACACACTGGAAAGGTGTTCAAAAAAAGGCCAGAAGAACTACAAAGGTTCTGGAAAAAGTCTCATACAATGAAAGAAGTAATTAACCTGAATTATTCTGAACGACAAGGAGTCTTTGATTTAATCAGAGTGATTAAAGAAGTGATTTGATCCCAATTTTTAAGTAGCTGTGTTGCCTTAAGCTCAGAATTTACATTGTCCAGGAAATTCTGACACCAATTTATTATTTTTTTCCTTCTAAAGTGGCCCATTCTGGCAACAGAGAACAAAGGACAGATGGTGCCCACCCAGGCAGTGATTCATACAGATGAAATACAAAGGGAAGAAAGAATATTAGGAGCATCTGTTTCAAATCTGTGTCCATGGATGACATCCATGAATAGCACATACTCTTAATTCAGTTTTATCAAATTAAAGAATAATTCAGTGGCAGAGAAGACTGTGATTTTTCATGTCTAGGAAGGTCAAAGTATTAATTAAAGCAGTAGACTGATTGTGAAGGCTTGGTTACAGATAATGGTTGTGTCTGGCCGATTGTGTGACCTTAAGCAAGCTTCTTAATTCTCATGCAAAAGGGCACATTCTTGAGTGTACTTAATAATGCTCCTGCTATTAAAAATTGGCTGGCTCAATTTATTATTTGTCCTAGAAATCTCAAGACTTACAGAATATTTCCCTTTTAATCTACACATTTTAAATATTTTCGATAGACTTATTTTTCATATAAATGAGCTTAGTTTGGATTTATCAACATTTCTTTTGAGACAAAATAGCCTTACTGTTTTATGTTTTCAGTTTCTTCTAAGGAACCTCATTTGCTGTGGCTCATATTGGCCCTAAATAATTTTGAAATTACTTATATATGCCATGCCTCTATACATTTGACAAAAGAGTCAAATACATTCAGTTTATGTAATTTTCTGGTTCTGAGATGCTAAATACTAAATTTTGTCCAGGTACTTTTAAATAAAATTAAAAAAGGTGATTAAATATTCTTTGTCAGTATTTCATATGCCTTTTAGTAGTAGTAGTTTGTGTATTCAGATTTTTTCGAGCTTCTCTTTACACATGCCATTACAGCCCAGATGGTGACTGCTAAGCTCTTTTCCATTCATATGTAGGATAGAGCCTGTTTTCTTTAAGGTTGCTTTTGAAAAGGAGCTTAATGCAGCAGCACAACCAGGATCCTAGTAGTCTTTCCCTTGGTGGGTTTTTATCTCTCATCAGTACAGTAGGGTCTGTAACTCTAAAGGTCTCCCAGGACTTGGGCTGAGCCCATCCAGAGGCACATGAGGAGACAGCGCTCAGGGTTTGCTGAAGGGTGCAAAAAGCTATAGAACAAGGCAGGGCTTATGTTGTGTATCATGGCTCTGAAAACTGCACAGTGAAACCTTTGGAGTCTCTCACCATGGGGTTACATAAGTGAGATACAATTTGTGCCTATCTAGTGTCTCCATGTGAGTACAGACACTATGTAGGAGGGCTCTTGGTATATATATATATATATAGATAGATAGATAGATAGATAGATAGATAGATAGATAGATAGATAGATAGATAGATAGATAGATAGATAGATGGATGTACAGGTCATTTAATGTGTCTGAAAATATGATCAGTGAATATCTGCTTTAAGATTGCATTTTTTTTATGTATTTGCTATGGATAGATAGCAGCATATGGGCAAGACTTAGTAGTTTCGCTTTTTCTGATGTAAATTTGACAACACTCCCTGTGTGGAAATCTACATGTGGTTTGATTTTTTATTATTATTCTATTGCCTATGTATTTATTTGCATATTTGCAGTTCAAATGTACTGGTATGTGTGTAATGTCTTCTGAAATTATGAAGTACTGTCACCGAGGTTTGCAAAACCAGGAAAGGATTTCATTTACATTCAATCTGCTGGAAATATTATAGATTACAGATTTCTATATGCACAAGCCCTTCTTTATTTACCTCATCACAGCTCTGACTAAGATAAATGTGTGCAAACACTGCATGCCTTATTTTCAAGCCATAGGCACAAAGCTCCCTCTCCGATTCTTTATAGACAGAAAGTGTTACTAGGGCTAAGCTAGCTTTGTGATAATGTCTTTAGACAACTCTGAAGATGTCAGGAAGTCGGCAGCTTTTGCTGAAAGGATGGTTAACGAGAAATTTGACCTACTGTTCTTTGCAGGTTTGTGCTGTTTAATTTGTAAGCATGCAGTTACAACTCTGACCAGAATTTTCAAGTAGCTTTTTTTTTGAATGTGTATAAACAAAGTAACTAAATACTTAAAAATACTTAAATTTAGTAACAAAATACTTAAAATATGGAGATTCTTATAAAAACTCTTTATTTCTACCACAATGTTAACTAATCATTAATTATATACATACCTTAAGTTTATATACAGGTCTAATTGATTTCATAAAGTAAGAATTCACCATTTAGAAGAATAGCATAAAATATTCAACATAACAACACGGCTTAAACATATCTGTCATTCCTGGTTTAATTTTCTGGTCCAAACAAACCTGGTGAAATATAATAACTGAATAAGCCCATGATGTCCTACTTTAACATAAAGACCTCATTGCTAAGGCTGAGGTTAATCTAGGATGCTCTGGTTTCTGTGTAAGAAATCATACAAAACCATTTTGTTTTGAAAGTGTTCAAGTAACAAGTGCTACATCTGTTAGCTGTAGATAGTGAAATAGAGGGGCATATTTTCACATCTCTAAGGGATCAGAGGACCCAAAATTGTCTTGCTATGATTACATATATAGTAATGAAAGATATGCAAAGGGAAGGTGAACAATCAAACAAAAATGAAAACTAAAAATTAATATCCCAATAACTTTGAAATAATCTCATGACCTTTTCATTTGTGGATTAGCAAGACTGTGATTTTTATAAGGTAAACAATCAGATCAATACTTCAGGATATTTATCTGGCTAGTTCAATCAATTACCCTCTCGCCTTTATGTGTGCAAGTAAGCTGTCATTCAATATGAGGCAGTCGTACAGGATAACAGATACAGGTTTATCACTCTACCTTGTAGATCATTGGTCCTTATGTCTTTTAGGGTTTATAATTTTATGGCTGTACATTGACTGGGCTTTCAAAGCTTGAAAGACTCGAGCCCTGGAAGTCTTGAATGAATATGTACAGGAAACCTGGCATAAATTGAATATTTTGAATAAAGAAGCAGAGAATGGTGAACACACATCTGATACAGATAAAGCAGGAAACTGTTAGAGTGTGGAAAATAAATTAGGTCACTCATTCCTAAAAGGAATGATGCCACCTCATGCATGTGTCCAAACTGGAACTACCGTCAAGATATGGTAGAGGAGAGAATGTTTGGTCTTCAACTTGGGAACAGGCATATTTGAATGGTTGGGATTTTTTGCTGATTCTCTGGAAAATAATTTTCCGGATTCTGTAAAGATGTGCACTAGCACACAGAAAAATTCCTATGAGCAAGTGCCTCCAGGTAATTCTTTCCGTCTTTAAATCCACTTATATCTTTTCTTGCATAACATTTTTATCCTCATGTGAAGCATACAGTTGTGGACGTATGGCTTTTTATTAGAAAAATTAGTAATATCAACATCAACTGGTTTTAATCAGTAAAGATTTTCTTATTATTTTAATTTCAAGCATAACAGAGTAGTTAAGGATTGAAAAGTTCAGTATAAAGGAAAATAGACCAATAAGAAAAGTGTAAGGTTCTATCTTTTGATATAGCTCTCTTTTTTAATACTTCCGAGGTCTTTTAAGTTAACTTTGTTTTTAAGCTTGATCTACTTTTTTCAGCAGAGAAGTTATATTAAAAAAAAAAAAAACAAACAAAAATTACAGAGAAAACACAGTTCTGTTTTACCAAGTTTTAAAAGAAGCAGCAATAGAAGCTGGAACAAAGAAAAACAAATGCCTTGGGAAAAAATGTCTCACTGCTTATGCGACTGTGCTTTAGAGACACGAATCACGCAAAGGAAGTGTTGGTTATATTACTCAATGCTTTTCTGAAAATTGATGAGATACAGCTAAGTAAAAGATGCTTCAAGAGACTAGTGTAAAATACTTTTTTCCTTGTTTTAAAAAGGATCTGGTACATTTATAGTCTCTTTAGCTGCACAGATGTGGAAAATTGGATGAATTGTAGTGCTTGTATTAGTTCTCATAACTTTGTCAAGTACTTTTTCAATCTAGTCTTTCTTATTTGTCAGGGTAAGAAGACATTTGCCAACATCAATAAAATAGTCAGACATATAAAAACCTGACTCTCTTGGTTTTCCCATCAAAACAGAGAACTAAATCTACCACTGCTCTCCACTGGACAGAAAATTACTAAGACAATCGGTCATTATGAAGCCAGAACTTATGCTGAAAATTCATGTAAGTGTTAATAGTAGCTGTACAGAATATTTTGTGCCACTCATCTGCATCAAGATGTAGCACATAACCCTATGGAACCTCTCAGAACAGGCTTCTAGTAATTAGTAGTTTCATTTTCAGCTTAGAGACAGTATTTTGGCTGACAAAATATATATTTTTGAAATAACTCTTCTTACTCTAAGTACTGTTTCATTTTGCCTTTTCTCAAGGTTTTGGTTTTGTTTGGTTTTGTTTGTTTGTTTGTTTGTTTGTTTTTTAGTACATGGTATGGATTTGATCTAAGTTGCCAATTAAGTCCTTAAATAGGATATAATAGTCCTTATAGTCATTCATGTCACCTGCAAACATTTAACATACAAGCTACTGCTTTAGGTTTCTTCTTAACAAGTTTCCTCATTTTATGTTGTGCTCCTATTTTAAATTGTAGGTGTATTTTCAGGTACTAAAAATGAAGCCTAAAACAGGGAAGCTGGCAGCTCAGCTGAGAGCGAGTACTTGAGAGCAAAGTGGACAGGAGGAAGGGAACAGAGAGGTCTTGTTGTCAAAGTTTGGGCCCTATTGGGCAAGTTTGGCCTTTATGAACTTGATTTTCAAACCAGACCTACTTAGCAGCAGTCTCATGGTGAATTTATCAGACGTTAAAGGAACTGCCATCCTTTCCTGCACAACCCATGTAAATGAAATACGTCAAAGCAAATACTGATCTTATAGTTTTAAATCAATATTTTCAGATTAATGTTACAAATAAATTTAGGGATGTAGAAAAAGCTCTGTTTAATTTCTTTGTCCAAACTCAGGTTTTAGGCACATATCTGCACATGAAAACTCAGTTTTATCAACATATGCTAAATTTAGCTTAATTTTTATTATGTGAGATTATCTACTGCAGAGAAGAGACCCAGTCTTGCCTTCCACACAGGAATATAAATCTAATCATCTGCCTAGGACACTGTTATCCATATATGCTAGAAAGCATTTTTGGGTTTACTCATTCACAAAATAACAGATATAACAAAAATCAATGTACTGAGTAAAGTTGAATTTGAGGTTTTTATCACAGACTGTTAGTCTTTTACATTCTTATGCTCTTTTGATAATACCTCATTAAGGAGACTTTTCAGAGTAAAAAATGAATACACTTCTGCTAATTCAATAAATACATTCATATTAATCTTCATTAAGATGGAAGCCTTACTATTGAAAGGAGCAGTGACCTTTGATATGGAGTTTCTTCCAGGGTTGCATTAAATAATCTTGCTGACTTCTGTAATGTTCCTCTAAGGACTGAATTAAATGTAAGGGAGTGCCATGAGTGGGTCTATGTTGTTTCTAATGCAGGTGCTACAATGAAGTCAGAAAGGACAGAAGTACAAGGAAATCTGCATAGCCTTTTAGTAGCAACTGGTAAAGATTATTTTGTTATATTAGTACGATTTAGCTCAATCCTGACATTGTTTTAGTATGCTGGATTTGTTGTACAGAAATTGAATGCATTTATTCTCTTTCTGGAGAAAAAGCAGCTTTATAGGCTAAAATATAAAAATAATTCTGACCAATAAAAACATTTTTCAGAGTGCCATTATATGATAAAAAAATCCTGAACAACCATGATTAGAATAAGATGACGCTAACTTTCCTGGGAAAATTTGGCTGGCTGATGATGTTTTTTTGCTTCTGGCATCATTATTGCCAGCTAGTATTTATCGCATCTGTTGTGCATTTTTAGGCAAAAAATCCTCAGTAAGAAAAAGCAGCTAGTGTGACTATGCCCAGTCTGACTGTCTCCAAGCTGCTCTGAGCAGCTTGATCTAACATCATATACCTGTCCATTGGTGGATGAGAGGTTTGACATGAGCTGACAATGGGGGCTTGCAGCCCAGAAACTCAACCCTATCCTGGGCTGCATCAAAAGCAGATGATTGCAAGTTGGCTAATGTGGCACCTATCTGTAAGAAGGGCAAGAAGGAGGATCCAGGGAATTATAGACCTGTCAGCCTGCCCTTGGTACCAGGTAAAGTTATGGAGTGAATCATCTTAAGGGAAATCATGCTGCATCTGCAGGATAATAAGGAGATCAGACCTAGTCAGCATGGGTTCAGGAGGGGAAGGTCCTGCTTAACCAATCTAGCCTCCTTTATGATCAGGTAATTCATCTGATCAGTGAGGGGAAACTTGTGGATGTAGTGTGCCTAGATTTTAGCAAAGCCTTTGATACTGTCTACCATAGTAAACACCTGATGAAACTGGTGGATTGTGGCTTAGACAGGTTTACCCTGTCCTGGGTTAAGAATTGGCTGGATGGCCAAGCTCAGGGAGTGGTGGTGAATGGAGTCATGTCCAGTTGGATGCCGGTCACCAGTGGGGTCCCCTAGGGTTGAGTGTTGGGGCCGGTTTTGTTCAATGTCTTTATTGATGACCTGGACAAGGGGATGGAATCCATTGTTAGTAAGTTTGCAGATGACACCAAGCTTGGAATGAGTGTTGATCTATTGGAGGAGGGCTCAGCAGAGAGACCTTGACAGGCTGGATAGATGGGCTGAGTCCAATAGCATGAGGTTTAATAAATCCAAGTGCCGGGTTTTACACTTTGGCTGCAATAACCCCGTGCAGAGTTANAGCCCAGAGAAGGGCAACGAGGACAGTGAAGGGGCTGGAGCACAAGCCCTATGAGGAGCGGTTGAGGCAGCTGGAGTTGTTTAGCCTGGAGAAGAGGAAGATCAGGGGTGACCTTATTGCTGTCTATAACTACCTGAAAGGAGGTTGTAGTCAGGCGGGGGTCGGTCTCTTCTCTCAGGCTCCCAGTGACAGGACGAGAGGACACAGTCTTAGGCTGCCTCAGGGGAGGTTCAGGTTGGATATCAGGAGAAACTTTTTCATAAAGAGAGTGATTTTCCATTGGAGTGGGCTTCCCAGGGAGGTGGTGGAGTCACCATCCCTGGATGTGTTTAAGGATAGGTTGGATGATGAACTTAGTGGCATGGTTTAGATGGTTTAGATGGTCTAGATGGTTTAGATGATGGATTGGTGTTGGATAGGTTGTTAAGTTAGGTAAAAGGTTGGACTTGATGATCTCTATGGTCTTTTCCAACCTTGTTAATTCTATGTGTAAAATCTGCATGGCCAGCAGGTTGAGGGAGGTGATTTTGCCCCACCTGTAGTATTATGGTCACTTGTGGAGCCTCCAACATAAGAAAGGGTGGACCTGCTTAAGCATGTCTAGAGGAGGGATGCAAAGATGATTAGATGGATGGAGCACCTCTCCTGTGATGAAAGGCTGAGAGAATTTGCTTTGTTCAGTCTGGAAAAGAGATAGCTCAGGACTGACCAAATTGTGGCCTTCCAGTACCTGAAAGGAGCCTAAAACAAAGACGGAGAGGGAATTTTTACAAGAGCATGTTTTGACAGGACAGAGGGAAGTGGCTTCAAACTGAAAGAGAGTAGGTTAAATTAGACATTAGGAAGAAATTCTTTCCTGTGAGGGTGGTGAGATACTTGAACTGGTGGCCCTGAGAGTTTGTGGATGTCTCCTCAATGCAAATGTTCAAGGCCAGGCTGGATGGAGCTCTGAGCAACCTATTCTAGTGGAAGGTGTCCCTGTCCATGGCAGGAGTGTTGAAACTAGGTGGTATTTAAGGTCCCTTCCAATCCAGGCCATTATATGATTCTATGATTATAGGTGCACTGGTACAGAGTTAAGCAGGACAAGAATTTAGTTCTTTATTTTCTGTGCTGGGATTCATATTGTTCCTTACATGTTCCTTACATTTAGACTTCAGGATGTCTGTAAAATTCTTGTGGTCTTGCAACAGGTATAATGGATGAAATAAAGATTTATTTTTTTTTCCTTGAGGTCATCAGTGGGAGGTTGGATGGGACAGGTGAAAGCTGCACTGAGTAGCCTATTTTAAATACAGCGCAGGTAAAGGCACCAAAAGCACCAGGACCAATGAGATAACTTGGAAGCAGCCCCAGAAATGCTCCAGTAGGAAAGTTCTAACAGATGGCTGGTGTAGCTCTGATCCTGCCCTCAGGGTCATTCTGCAGAGCAACACAGACAACATTTGTCGTCTGTATTTTTCACTATGATGGTATTGGAAAGGGAAAGATTGATTGCTTGAGGGATTTTACTTTGATTGTAGCTAATTAATCTCCAACATTGGTTCAGGATTTTTGGTTCCACATACTAATCTCCAGTCTATTCCTTGACATATATGAATTCAAATTGCTTTATCTTGTCAATGTATTTGGAGGGATTGGAGCATACAGATTTGGAGACTAGAGAGGATTTTGGTTATGCTTCAAGAAGGAAGATAGACTGGTGTATTTCTTGAAAATTGATAGTGGTAGATTTATGTGTGGAAGCTCCAAGCCTTTGCACAAGCGTCAATATTCAAACATTTTCTTTTTTTTTTTGGTAAAGATTTTATTACCTTCAAATAGGGAAAGGCTTCTTTTTGAATTAAATGTATTAAAACCAGCAGTATTTCAAGATTTGTTTGCCTATGAAGGTTGCTGACTGACAGTTAAGGAAAGATAAAGCAGAGCACTTCTAGTTTATTATTGATCTTCAATTAACCTGTGAAAATCAGAAAGCATACCTCGATTGTAGTGTAGTCTGTTGAAACTGATACAGTAACTAGAACCATCAGGGGTAGGGGAAATAGGGCAAAGTTTATCTGCCCCAAATAAAATAACCTGCTATTAGTCCAAATTTTGGTGGCTATGCTTATTGTCTGGTGACTCTAACATTATTATTCACAGTGGTGGTGATTTGAGACCTGCCTGCCAGACATCTAGATTTGAATAGAAGAGTGAAGAATACAAGATCATCAGCTATCTGGGTTAAAGTGCATCAGGCCAGAAAATGTTCCATTTTGTTCTAACTCAAATCAACAACAACGCAGCTTGCATTTAGCAGAATGTAGAGTTCCCAGCTCTTGAGAGAAACCCAACTCACTCAACAATATTTAAAAATTTGGTAGGGATCAGCATTAGTGTTGCACAGGCCAAGGCAAGAGATTTAGTTTGAGAAAGGGCTACCCTTAAAAGCTAAAATACATTGTAACCCAAATCAGCATAAACTTGTGTTTCAGTGTATCATGCACATAAATTTCATAAAGTGCATCGAATCCTGTTTAGTGCATAACCAAACTAGTTTATAAGCACAGAAGTGCCAGTATTTTTCATTATTATGGAAAAAGGTTGTAAAATGATTGAAAAATATTCTTGAGAGTGAAAGATACAGATAATTTCTATGACCGGAATAGTACTTAAATTAACAAAGTATTGCTTATGAAGTTTAAGAACAGGCATTTTAGAAGAAGCAAATGAGAGCTGTGTTTTTCCTCACAAAGTATATAAAATGCATCTTTTGAAATTTATGAACACTCGGGCAAAATTGTAAAGATTATATATCACTGATAGTGGTTTGTTATGTCATTGTTCATTTTTACTTTACATCTAAGTTACAAATGCCCTAATTGCTGTAATAAAACCTAGTTTACTTGCTTGTGAATGTGTCCAGTTAGATATTAAGAGACTAATTCTGAAATAATTATTACAACTCTTTTTATGCTGAGGTAGTTACAATGGTTTATCAACTTTTGCATAAATTCATGTTTCAAACAGTAAAAGTTTCTTGATTTGTAAGACTACAACTGCATAAAACAAAATAACTATTTACAATGCTTAGCAAGGAAAATAATAAATCATTCGAATATCAAGAGTTACTCCACAAAGAATTTCTTAAAGTCAAAGAATGCAATGAAGAAATGTGGTGTCTCTGAAGTAAGAACTCACTTCAAGATTTCATCCACTTAGAGTGAACTTGGTGATTAGAGCCTCAGTCCAGCAGGTATATTTTTGGCTATAAGTATTCCAGTCCTCTCTTTGGGATCAACTTTCACTTGATCAGTCTTGCTACACACTCTATCAACTAAACACAGAAACATACTTCTACTATGAATATTTGCTATATAGTTTTTTGAGTCTAATATAACTTTCAGAGAATGGAAATCAGTGAGAGAAATAAAAAATCATTCTTTTAGTAACAAGGACCCTAACTCCCAGCTGATCTTTATTTAAATGGAAGAGATCATATTTATCAACATTTAACTGAAGGATAAAAGGAGTTTGACTTTGTTTTAATCATGACTATTATTTCTTCACAGTTAATTTATCCCTGACATTCTCTAACATCAATTAGGTAGAGCTTAGTCTAAAATTACTTGATTTGCGATTTTTTTTCTTGACAAGCTTATCAGAACCAGTTGAATTATTTGAGATTGAAAATCCAAAAAGCACAACAAAGCTTCTAGAATAATTACACCTTAATCTTTTGGAATCTAAATATCTGTGAACCTTTGAAACACTATTTGAATCAAACTTTGAAGAAAATACAAAATTTCTAATGCTTATGAAAATCCATTTTGCCCTCATTTTGTTTAAAGTATTTTAGGAGGTATACCTGTGTAATCTCTAGTGCCAGGTTTCTGAATAGTAACTGAGGATAACCTTTCATTTTCTAAAAACAGATCACTGTAATTAATAAATTTCATGTCTATGGCAAGCTCTATCTTCCTATAGGCTGTGCAACTGGCTTCTGCACTATTTGACACAGAAACTTTTTCATACTGGACTACATTTCTGTTCTTAGTAACTGCCTATGGAGTAGGTAAATTGGGAAATTACCTGGGGAAAAAGCTCATGAAAGTAGCTTCACACTTTTATATTATAAATCATATCAATGCTCATAAAGATATCTTAAATCTCTAATGGTTGGTTTATTTCAGGGTAAAATCATTTGCCTTTCAGAACCTTTTTTCTAAGCCATAGCTTCTGCTGCAGCACAAATGGGTCCATCATAGTTGCAAGCAGCTCTCAATTTGGCATCCACCCAAAACAGAGTGCAAGGCCAACTAGATATTGAGAAGGAAGGGACTGATTCTACTCCATGTAACTGTCATACAGTGTGTACTCTGGAGAGACATCAAATTTGCCAGAGCAGGAATTGTAATAAAAATAGGCTCAGATTATGTCCTGCAGAAATAGTGGAAAATCCTTGAAGTTAGAAAATGAATCTCTATAATGTACTAGTGTTAAAGAACACTATCAGGGTCACATGTAGCCCATATATGTATGTGGAAAGCATACTTTAATAAAACAGTATTTTCTATTATTGCTCATAACTATACCATTTAAATGCATGGGTAATTTCCAGTTTACATTATAACCTACATGACATGCACAGGAATATACTTGTGCTCTAAAATAAAAATCTCGGAGTAATAAGATTGGGGCACAATCCTGATTCTATTTTTAAGAAACCTGGAACATCTAAGTCTAGTAAAAGATGTGAGTCATATTTAGAAAAAAAGTATAGGGACTGTGTTGTCATCTGGTAGATATGCAAAGTATGAAAACTACTGGAAGTTCTATACACAGCTGTTTTTCATTAAAAGAGTATTTTAATTCTTCATGCAAGAAATATTTATTTGATGTAAATACATAATTTAGCTGCTCAACTCTCATCTAACATCACTCAGGGATACAGGTGCCTGATCCATAAATGCTGCCCACAACTTCAACTCATTTTTAATCATAAAACGTCTCTTTCAGAATTATCACTCAGCCATGCAGGATTATCATGCACTTCTCTTTGTGTTTGCTTTATAAATTACCTTCCATATGTTTTCCTTTCCAGTAATGAGGAACTAAGGAAGCTATGCTACTGCCTATTTTCTATTCTAGTTCTCAGTTACTTTAGCTAGTCCACAAATATTTAGTTAAATTTATTGGATATTTCTTGGTGGGTTTTTTTTTGGTAAATATTTTGGTATCAATAGATGGCAGAGTCCAAATTAGTGTGGTTCATCCCTTCTGTGGTGGAAAGAGAAAAATTAATTTCAACGAGAATACATAATGGTATTTATTTCCATAATAAACTTCCACTGGGAAAAAGAAAAATATAATGCCAAAGTGCACCTGAGAGAACTTTCTTAGCCTTGTTATATCAAGTGTTTAGGGGAAAAAAATATTGAACATATACTAAAAAAAATTAAGATGCTTATTTTCAACTACTTTTCTTATGAAAGTATGAGGGACTTTTAACAAAAAATAAATTTTGCCATTAATGGACTATCAATACCTTCAATTATGACCTGAATTAAATGTATTTCTTTTTTAATCATAAGGTTTAGAGATGATTACACCTTTTTACCTATGTGTAAATAAAAATTCAGTTCTATGTACATATCTCAATTTTCTATACTGTGCTATGTAGCCCACTTCTGTTCCAATGCTAAAGAAATGAATCTTATACCAAATGCCAAGTAGTTTTAAAATCCGTTTATAAAAATTTGCTGTAAATATTTTATTTAATATACTGTTGAAAACATGTTCTTCTGTCCCACCATTTTTATAGAGAGAGGAGAAAGCCCTATGCAAAAAAGAATTGTGTCTTTACTCAGCAGAGATGATTAGTTCTGCAGCTCCAATTATTCCCATATTTAAGAAACTAAGTATGAAAAATGGAATGAGTTTGACATGGTTGAAGAGAAAATATTAACCTCTGTTTGAATTCCTTCAGTTTCTGCATTTTATTCCTCCTCAACGAGCACAGTGGTGAAGTTGGTTTCAACAGATATGAGCCTTGGATTAGAGGAATTATTATTATTACTATTTCTTCCTAGAGAAGTACCAAAAAACTTAGCAGCATGGTGTTTCATAGAGAGATGATACAGCATGCCATTGAGAAACCTCTTTAACAGATACCTAGCGCTTCAAAGAATCAGTAGTTCCAAAAATATAGAGCTAATTTAGAGTACGGACGACATGGTTATTTCTTAGTTTGGCAGGATATCAAAGCAGCTAGTGAGACTGAACAAACTTCTTTTTCAAAGGCAGTTTCAGATCTCCATTTCAATCTGTATCGCCTAGAGAAAACTGGTTTTACGTTGCTGTTAGAAGTTCTTATTGTTATCAGTTTCATGTTGTGATCTCAAGACAAGTGTATAGAGGAACAATAGATCTAGGAGACGAATTGCATAATACTAATGTAATCAGATGTGACATCTTAGCAAGTGAAAAATCCCTGTAATAATTTTACATTACTTGCTCCCCAAGTATTGCTACCTCACTGTTAGACAATGAAGGAAAGATTTCTCTCTTTTCTTGCATCCTTTCATTCACTCTGAGATATTTTCTGTAGGTCCCAAACACTTCAAGTAAGAACAATGCCTCTATACCTCTGTGCAGTAGTGCCTCTGAACTGCAGAATGTCACTCAAGCCTTTTCAGACTTGCACATATATATTAAAAAAGCTAAAACCAAACCCATACCATAGTGGTAACAAACCTGTCTTCTGTAATTTACTTCTATTTCTTTCAGTGTCATTTTCTTTAATTTTTCTCCTCTGCAGTATCTCTACTGTAACACACCACCATTTCCACTTGGAAACTAACATATTTCACACAAAAAAGACATATTTAAGCTTAAAATTCATGGACCAGCTTTAAAAAAAAAGCACAGAGAGTTATTTTTCAAATCATTTGATAAATTATGCTTGTAATGTTTTCTAGTAAAGTGACTGCTATAAGTGGGATTACATATCACTTATAGAAATAATTGGTATATATCTATGTAAATCCTCTATAGTTCTTTTTTGAGACAATAAATATGCCTAAGAAGGAAAGCAATTTCATGCATTATTATATGAAAAACTAATATAATGGATTCTCCATGATACTTGCAAGAAAAAGTCAGGGTGACACCTGGAAGACCAGGTGTGAACATTTTTTGACTGATGACAGTTCCATTCTCTGATAATGCTTACAGTATCTTGTGGAATCTTAACGTTAGATATGAAGTATCTAACATGGTCTAGTAGTAGACCATGTCAATCAAAAATGTCTTTGTTAAACCAAAAGACAATTTACTTCAAGTATTTTTCTGCTAAGTAGTTACAACAAAAAGTAATCTTACGCAGACAGGTTTGTAATTCTAAGCATTGCTCGAGTAATTCAGATTAGGAGGGACCTCTGAGGCTCTCTGGTTCAGACTCCTGCCTTAAACAGGCTTAGCTTTGTGGCCAGGCTTTGCCTGACCAATGCTGGAAAACTCCCAGTGGTGGAGGCAGCCTGCTGCTATACTGCCTGACTGTCCCCAAGGAGAAAGTTTTTCCTTACATCCAGTTTGAACCTCTCTTTACAGTTTCTGCCACTGTCATAAATCCTTCTGCTATGCACTACTACAAGGCTCCATCTTCCTGATTACTCCCTTGTAGATATTAGCACATTGCTGTTAGATCCCTCCAAAGCCTTCTCTTCTCCAGGCTGAACACACTCAGACAATGCATTTGCAAATCTATTCTGACTGGCCTCAAAACAGGTCCTACCTTTCATTATTTAAGGTTTTGGCTTTATTAAAGGGTTATCTGACATATGCCTCCCTAGGGTTCTTTGCTTTTGCTAGGATCAGTTGAACTCTATTTTTTGGCACGTGGTTATTTGGGTTAACCAGCACTATAGATGGCATTTACTCGACAGCCTTTAATACATCTGGTACTACCTGACTCCTCTTCCTGAGTGGTAAACATTCCATTTACCTAGCAAAGCATAATATCTGAAAGAACAGATGATAGTCTTAATAATTTAGCAAATCACAGCTATTGTCTGTAACTTTGCTTGTCTTAATTTAAGAACTGAGGTAGTTCCATTGCCGGTGTTCGGGGAACAAGAGGAAGAGAAGAACAAAGATGAAAAGATGGATTTTTTTCAATTGTATCAAGTCTTATGAAAAGCCTCCTTCCTTTAATTCCATTTGTGTAGGAGGCAAAAAGATGATAGGAGGAGTTGTTTCTCATACAGATATCCTATATTGGTAACAAAGAAGAATTTTATACAAAAAAAAGTTCTCCCTTTCCACATGTGCAAGATGATGTCAAAGTGAAGCCTGACCAGGATAGAGGAAATGCTCTCATATAAAGTCGTTATATAAGAAGAAAGATACCTCTTTCTGAAGAGCCTTCACAGCCCTACATGATGTTTTCTAGACAGCCCAGAATCCACAGGATTAAACCAGGCCTGTAAAATAAGGTTACAAAAACATAACCTTTCTCATCAAGAAAATACTGTCAGAAACAATCCTTCAAAACAGAGGTACCAGGTCACCGTCTTTGCACTCTCTTGACAACTATAGGACAAAATAGTAGAGGACTTCTCCCTACAACCTCACCTTTGTACAGCCATGAAGCAAGTCAGCTATGCTCAGGGTTATACCATGAACATGTCTCGGCTGCTCACAAGGCTGGGAGTATCGCAGTGTTACCATTTCAGATAGACTCACAACAAAAGGATATTTTTCAGGTTACCTCAGCTGATATCAGAAATAGTGTTTTCCTAACCTACTAAATACTGTATTGGTACACTAGAAAACCAGTTACAGCTTGATATAAACTTCCTCCATTCTTTTTGTAAGGTAGCAGAAGAAATTCACAATAGAAAGATTGACACAAAGTAGCTGGGATTTGTCTGATAACATTGCTTGAGACACCCTGTCAGCCTCATGTTGCTTATTGCCATATAAGCAAGAATTAATTCACATAGGGATGTGAAGGAACTGTTGTTTACCAACAATCCACTGTAAACACTTGTAGTGATAAAAACCTCTCAAGTTTTCTTCAAGCTTATATTACAATATTTTTAAAAACTAAATGTGTTAGTCTACCTCTTTCTACTATAAAACTACCTATTTGCCACTTTCAAATTTCAGTCTTTCTTTGACTTGTCAAATAATTTTTGCTGCTGCTCTGTGGTGAATATATAGGATGAAACTAGGTCACTTCAGTAACCTGGGGCTGTCTTTGCTCTGTCTCAGTGAACATTGTTGGGCCATGGTGAATGAATTATTTCTTTCCTTGACTGACAATAGAAGGAATTATTTTAGGAAATTTTATGCCCATTTTAGACTGGTTATGTATTAATATGTAGAGCACTAAGACTTTGGAGACTGGAGCAGAATACAGTGGGCATTGCTCAGTAAAGGCTGCCTGAGAGAGCCCCAGAAAGGTCCTGTTCAGTACCTACATTTGTATCATTTTTAAGTGAACAGAATTTAGCAGATCTTGAACCCAGGTAGCACAAAGGTAGAGGTAACGCTTGGGTTCGTCTCCCCTGATAACAAACAGTGATATGAGTGCCATCAAGAAGGCAAAAGGAACCAAAACAGAATTAATTTTTAGCCATAATGAGCTCTTTGCACATTACACTCACGAATAACATTTTATATTCTCTGCAGAAGAAATGATGGCACCCTGGGTTACATAACTAACTTCATCTAGAAAACAATTTTATTATGTCCCCGCAGGATGTCAGCATTGCATCGTACCTGAAGCCAGTTTAGGAAACAGCCTAATCTGAAACACATGTCCATGGCAGGGACTACTATGAGTAAAAGTCGCCTTTTGCTACTCCTGACACTGGCTTCCTTCATGAAGCCACACATTAGGGTTTCAGTCTCTATTTTCAAAGTACTTACACTCAAAAGATGCTTGAAAGTATGAAAGTTTTCATCTAGACTTACAATTAAAATTTTAAGACAGATTTTTTTAGCACCACAGCAAAACCCTGGTGCTCCCTCCAGCATATATTCCTTACAAGCTGATTGAGAATGGCTGAAAAGCTTGTACGTAGAAGTTACATCCCTAAAAAAATGTTGCTAGCCCGCAGGCTAGGGTCAGGCTATTTCCATCAGATGCAGTAACACGAAAAATTAACTTCCAAACAGCCTCTCCGGAGATGCCTCTTAACTTTGTGAGGTTTGATTAGGCTGGAGAAACACAGTATCGTAAAATCCCGCTCTTGTTAATGGTTTCATTGCACAAAGTACAATTTTTATTGCATGAAATGTGATCACATTTCTTTTAAGCATTCAGGTTCTGAGTGGCGTTTTCCCCCTCAATGTCCTTTTCTAATGCAGCCCTCTCCAAGAAGGGGTTCAAACGGGAGCGTCCATCAGCCCAAAGCCCGGGTCCCAGCAGAAGAGCAGAGCAGTAATGCAGCCGCCCTTGCCCTCGACAACACAGGCGAGTCCGATCATGGCCCAAGCCCTGCCCAGGGCAGAGGCCAAAGGGCATCCCCGCAGCATCCCTGAGGTTTCCCTTTTCCCACCCGGTCCCTGGCCCTGGACTGTTGCTGTGGTCGAACCCTATTTGGCTGGAGCCCATGACGACCCACACACGGCTCCCGGGCAGGTTTCTGCTCCCCCCACTGCTGTTAAGGACTGTCGTGTTTCTCAAAGTAGTCTGAAGCTTCCTCTTAATCCTTTGGAAGTGACTCTCCGGCTGGCAGGCTCCTCTGTGGAAAGGCACGCAGCTCGCCTTTGCTTCTCGCTCCTCCCCACCCACAGCCCGCGGGGAACATGGGGCTCAGGGACTTTCAGAGAGTCTCGGAATATTTCGATACATTCCTACTTACCAGTAATTGATTTCCAGGGGAATTTTTGACTCATTTTTCTGATGTAGTTCAGATGTTTCACTTAAGTGAAGTGTGGGCATCCTGCAAATTGCCGTATCGTATAACACTTCCCGAATGTGGTGGCTGTAAGGGCTGAAACGAAGCAGCTGTCTAATCATGGCTTGATTATTCCAGCTGCGATTGTGACCAATCCTTTCCAGTACCTCTTGTTTCTAAATGTTAATAACCAGGTCCATCTGAAATCAGAAAGAAATGTCCAAATAGAGAAAAGAAGAGAAAGGCAATTTTTATGAATTCAAGACCATGTCTCTTGCCGTGCTGAGGCATCCCACACAGTTTTAGCACAAACAATTAAAGTCTTCCAAAATTTGCTCTTTTGATTGCTCGTTTCTGTACTGCACTACAATTTAGTTTGTTCAGTCATGGCTAAAGCCATCCACCCACTTACAGCTATTCTTATAGAAAATAATGTCCTTTCCCACTGATGTACATAATTTGTGTCTTCTGGTAATTGTACATCTGATGCATGGAGGGAAGACAATAAAAGATAAGAGTTTCAGCTTTATTTCTGACATACTGCTGAAAAAAGGGGCAATACACACAATTAATGTGTGTATACATTTTGCCTAAATGATAAAAAAGCAATTGCAGAGTTTCAATTGTACTATTCAGCAATGTCAGTAATGTTCTGAGTTTAAGAATTACTGAAATGCCATCCAATGGAATAGAATAGGTATACAGTCATAGGCATAATAATTTTGACTATAACTAACTTGCAACTTTTTAAAATTAGGAGTTTAAAAACATGTCAGACTGTATAGTTGCGGATAACACGCCAAAATTGCAAAATAAAATGTGGCATGAAATAGTATTAACAAATGTATTTTCTTGTCAGAGGGAACATTAATTTCTCTTCAGTAAACTTCAAAAAGTAGACTTCAAAAATTATGTGTTACTGTTGCAGCTTAACTGTTTGTGAACTAATAAGGTACACAGAAAAAAAAAAAGACATTGCTCAAACTTTTGGAGTTCTGATGCTATAGAGAAAGAACGGGCAAACAAACACATGGATATAAATCACAGGAGTTATGAGACTTGGAAGAATTTTCTGAGAACTTTGGGAAGTACCTAGTGACATTTGCAAAGTAAATTAAAAATCTGAGGAGCTGAGATGATGAACTTCTAATACTATGGAATCACATATTTCAATGTCTACCTATATAAACGTGAAGTTCTTCTGTGTCCTCTATTCAGCCAACAGTAGTCTCTGACACATCTGAAAACAAGGTGTGCTGTGCCTCCCATCTTCCCACACAGCTGCCTGCCCACCAGCTTGTGGCTTGCTTGGAGGCTGCTCCTGGGCAGACTTATCAGGTGTGCCTGATGCTGTGCTCACTTGTCAGCTGTATTGAGGTCACTTCAATTCCTGTAAGTAGCAGGTAGCTCTATGTAGCCTAAGCTAATTCACATAAGTGTCTCCTCCTCAGACCTGCTTCTAGCAACAGGGGAAAAAAGTTTCATCAGAAAATCTTTTGCATCAGTATGTGGAAGGATACATGTTTACATGAAAGATATAAAGAAAAACACATCCTGTTTTCAGTACATATAACCATGCATCTTTTGATTTACTCACATTATACACATCTTTTCTATATCTGAGACAGAAAATATAATGTCTTGTGGTACTGTGTGGGACTGTTTCCTATGCAGTGCTCATGGAAGTCACATAGGTGGAAAATACACAACATTTTAAAATTATATGTAGAGAAAGCAGGAGGGAAGAAACTTTTCTGGCAAATATAGGTCACCTATTTGTTCAAGTTGGTTTCACAGTTCACTGCCTAACTTCCTGTTTTTTTACCTAAGGAGGGTTATATAGCTAATACAAAATTAGCATGTGGTATATAGACTGTATTAATGTTATTTAAATATATTCTTGAGGAATGAATTTGAGAATAATACATCTAAGCAACAAGAAATGTACTGGACCATTAACACAATGAAGTTAGTGTAAGTATACAGGATTAAGTAATTCGTATGAAGTGTCTCATGTATGCTTCCAGTTATAGTAAATACATAGCTGCATTATTTTGCAAATGCCATGTGGTCATAGCTTTTAAAACTGCATTTTAATGTTGAAGTCCAAATGGATTTTGTTTTTTATATTGTTAAATTTTAGGAAACAGATGTTAAAAAGTCTTCAAAATATATTCCTTGTCCATAACAGTAGTCCATGACTGCTTCTATATGTAGCGTTTTAATCAACTCTAGTCACAGAGTTCTTACTGTGTAGGCCGTTTGACTATACTAATTTCATAAACATATGGCAAAATTAGAGAGGTACCAAAACTCGATGGCTCAGCACTGAATTTAGGCTTTGTTGTGAAAAAATATAGCAACATCCTCTGATAGAACTGAAAAGTCGTCTAAGAAAATATGCCTTTTTTAAGCTGGATCAGTTCTCTGGTAAAACTTGCTGGAGAGCTGCACAAAAGCCGGTGACAGCTCCAGGTTAGCCGGGCAGACCTGCTGTTTTTGGTAGCAGTGCCAGTTTCTGATGGCTTAAGGTGTTCCTTCCCTCAGCTGCACACTCTCAACTTCCTTTCCTTTGGTATAGGAATTTTACTTACCGCTTTGTGAGCTAGTTTGAGTAGTGAAAGGAGCAGAGAACGGTGCATTTTTCTTTCTAATTTAATTTTCTATGAAGCAAGCCTTCCAAACTGACCCATCAGAACATCAATATGAACACTGCGGGCAGCAGTATGAGAAAGCAATGCAAAGCTGTGGGCAGAGTTGCAGCACCTGACTTGTGTTGGCTTAAACTGTCTTGGAAACCAAATTGTTTTGTGGAAGTCAAGTCTACCTAGAATAAGCTGCTGCAGTCCTGTCTTCATTTTCCTGGCTGAATGTTCTTGTCCCTCCTATCCTGGAGGCATTCACATCCATGGAAATTGCACTGGTACAGGTGTCAGCCAAAAATTAACGACTGTTTTTTGCTAAGATTAATCTGCAAACAGTCCAGCCCCTGATTCAGTTTCCTTTCTGGTCACACAAGCATACAGATAGGTTTGTATAAAGTGCCAAGGATGTGTTTATTCACCAAAGGTCTTCCCTGTTGCATGAAAGAGTCTGGAAGTGGAAGCAGCCAGAGGCAAGAGCTCTGCAGTGTGTGAGAGGCAATGTTTGTGGGCCTCTGATACGTGTCCACTGAGCTTCAAAGATAACCTAGGAGGAGCACATACCTTAGTTTCCTACTGAAATACATAGAAGAGCTCTGAAGTCTGTGCAAAAGTTAACGTTCACAGCAATACCTCCCAGCGTGTTCCTGCCTTTCCGAGCTCTATCACCCTAGTCTGTGAGACATTAATGCTGTCAGCCACTGAGCAATGTGACAGGAAAAGAGGAGGTTTTGTTTTCCTGGAAGGGAAAGCGTTCTGTGACCTGTGTACCTTCTTACAGGCTGTAGGCCTGGCTATGTTTCTGACTCACTGTCTATAGGCAAAAAACCCAGATGCACCCTTGAACATACAAATGCTGACAGCTATAAAGAAATCAGATTTTTCTAAAAATCTGTTTTATGAGCAATGTGGCTTCCAGGTGCTGTTAAGGCCTCCTTTTAAAAAGTGCCAGTGGGTATGCATAAACAAGGTTGTGCTAAACATACGTAAAGAAACTGCTTATACAGTAAGTTACCTATAAAATAAACACAAAACAGAAAAAGAAAAGGAAAGGGGAAAATCTGTATTTCTGGCACAAAATAGTGCTGAGGAGCGAATCTGATATGTTAATGTGTTTCTGAGAGTCATACGTTTTGCTGGAAAAACATACAAGGTGTATTGAATTTTAAGAGAATTTTTTTTTTTTGTCTTTACTGTCTTGTACATACTAAACTACAGCTTCTCCTAAGGCCACTTTATTTATAAATTCATAATTATAATTTCATAGAATTATTCTGAAAAAAATGCCATACATGATATGAATAATTAAATAGTATTTCCTGTAAAAATTACAGGATTTTTGTGAAATAGTACCTGCAACTGCCTTTTAAGCTACCCAGCCTCACAGGCTGTATTTAGAATATAAATAACACTGAAAATACAAATATTGAAGTATTAGACTTGATTTTTCTCACAATATGTTGCCTAAGGAAGGCTTGTGCTGCTCTTCTGCTCTCCACAGCCAGGGATACCTGTGCATAAACCCACTAATTTGTGGTGTAATGAGGCTCTGATGAAGACCCTGGAGGCTTCAGAAGGAATTAGCTTTTTTGTTTTCAAGGAAATTTCCTCAGAAGTCTGTGGCAAATGAGAAAAAGTCATTGCAGCTTTGAATCTGCAAAACATGTCTTGTATATCCAGAGTCTGCTACGTGTGACAAATGTAACATAGGTCTGTATGTGTCTACAGGCACCACGATGCCTTTCCTTTCATAAGTTCTAAGCTTGGAGTTTCTGAACTGCAATGTCAGGGATGCCGTAAATGAGGTAACTGAGAGTCAAAGACTAAAATGGGCAGTGGATTGACCAATATCAGCAAGACTATAGTTTTTACCAATGTTTCAGGTTTATTGTAATTTTTGAGGCACGATTTTTCTCCTTTATTGTTAACTCCCGTAGGGGCACCAGCTGCTCGGGTTTCTGCTAATAGCATATGCTACTGGTCAGGGCAGTAGAAAAGTAGACACACATTCTCTTCTCCTGCTGCTGCTACTGGAGCAGCATACCCTGACACAAGGATAGTGCAGATATCTGAGGATTTGGATCTCCCTGTAGAATTTGCCAGAAGGCATCTTCAGAGCCCAAAGACTAACAGCTGCACAGAACAGGGAGGAAAATTTTGAAAGAGAGCAAGTACTGATAAGGAAAGAGGATAGCAATTTCTATCTGCCTAGGGCAGCAAAAATCCTTGCATCAGCCCTGCTCATTTTTAATACAGATTTTATTCTGTTTTTTGTTTAGTTTTCCCAGGGAATGTTGTGATGTGCATTTGTGTTGCATCTACTCACCTTATTCAGTTTAGGGGAAGATATTCTAAGCAGAATACATTTTAGAGTTACCTTTCAAAATGTAAAGCACATCAACCTAATGAATAGCCTCTGGAAGAGCCCTGCACCCAAAAAGCCACATCATTTTATGCACTGGTGCTTAGCAGTTGGAAGGCAATATTTAGAGACAAGAAAAAGGTCGTTGGTGCTAAAACACATACCAGGGAGAAGAAGGAATGAGAAAAAAATATTTGTTGCCATGATATACTGAAGAAAAGGTACATATCTGCTAACTCTTAGTGGGAAAGGTTGACAATAATTATAATATATGCTTTTCCTTCAATACAAGAGCCTTGGTGTTTACTGAATAAGCTCAAGTGGTAAGTTGCAGAATTATATGGCATGTAAAGCAAGATAACCCAAACTCAGATTAGAGACATTAGTGTTAATGATCCTCAAGAAGCTGCAGTCTCATGGTACCGTCCAGTGAATATGAACAGTTGTCACTTTTATAATTCAACCAATTTGTTCAACTCCACACAGAGCCCTCCATGCAGATGGAAATAAAATCAGTTTTTGACAAATGAACCTTAAGGATGTTGTTCAAGATGCAGGCTGGGTTTTACCTGTAATGTCTCATATCAAGCACTGATTACAGAAGACTACATTACCTGCAAAAATGTTAGTGAAACTTCTTATTTCTTATTATACCCTTAGTAGGAGTAATTCCTACATCAATCTTACTACTCCAATGTGAGTAGTAAGGTCTCTTCTTGAAGAGACCATAAGGAAACAACAATGCTAGCTCTTCATGATCAAATATAAATATTCTTCCTGATTTTTTTTTCTAGTCTAGGCTCAATGAGAGTTGCTTGCTCCCTATGGGAGGAAGCTGAGGGCTGTGTCCTGAGGGTGACCCCAGTGCTGGCCATGCCCTCATTGGTGAACGTGTTTGACCATGGTGGGCAGATCTGGGGGATCAGGATTCACTGACAGCCCCTGAGATGGAAAGTGAAGAACCAGGGCCAGGGACTGTCCAGGAGCTTTCCCCAGGAGGTGCAGCAGAGTGGTCTGCAGGCAGGACCTGAGACATGGCTGTGACATGGGTCCTAAGTTCGTCCAAGGGCAGTGCCAGAGACTGGAAACAACCTGCAACATATGACCATGGGGACCATCCAGGGATCAGTTGGTCCATGGGCATCCAGGTGGCAGGGCCAGAGACGGAAGTGGGAGATCTGTGCTGCTTCTGCATGGCTCAAGCAGGGACTGCCATGCTCACACAAGCTGAAATGGGGCTCCTGGGCCCACAGGTCCCAGGTGCAGCTGCTCAGGTCCATTAAAGCCTATGTGTGCACCCAGGACCCTGAAATTTCCAAAGGAAACATATTTCAATTGTTCTTCCCATCACTCCTAATAGCCATCCAAAAGATTCTTGTCTTATGGCTACTCTTGTCTTTCACCCTTCTCCTGTTAGAAAAGCAGCACTGACATGGACAGACGAGCTCTCATGTTCTGCCGGACTCTATCCTCAGAAGTCATGCTGAGGCAAAATACCAAGAAAAAGTGGATTAAAGGCAGAAAGCTTATTTTGGAAGCAGGAACTCTGAAGTCTTACTGAGTTTCTACCAGCATGCTGTCCTTTCATTTGGGAAGAAAAAAAAAAAAAAAGCTGTGACACCAATTGTCAAAGGTTGCTGGGTTTCAGATTTGGTATGAAATCCTCACTAACTTTAGTAGCAATTTTGGGACTGACTTAAATATTTTTTCCACCTGTTATCTTCTTATATGTAGCAGGATGTATTTGATGCTGAGGAAGCTACAAAGAAACCGTGCATAAGTGCTAAGAATCAGCTTTTAGGCCTGTTTTTCAGCAGATAGGTTTAAAGCTCTCCATTATATGATTTATGAAATCAAATTGGATTTTCAATGCACAACTTGCATTTTGATAAAGCTTTGCACCATGGGTAGAGCACATTAAATTACAGATTCTGTGTTCTCCTGGCCATTAATAAAGAAAAGGCAATAAAAACTCAAGGAAGTTTGAATAGAATTACCCGTTATATTAGGGAAAGGGATAGGTGTATACATAAGAGGCAAAGGTATGAGCTGAGCTAAAAGGGAATGGAAAAGACAACAAAGAAAGGTAATCAAATAATCTGCAGCAATTAACTTTGTTAAGAATTACCTGTAGCTAGTACCTAACAGTTTAGAAGAGAGTGAATATACCTCTTTAACACATATCGGCCTGTCTGAATAAAAAGAAATGTATTGAACAACATGGATATATAGAAGTTGTTGTCCTGCCCTTCAGTCATGTGTAATCCCAGGACTGTCTCTTCATGACGGGGTAATAAAAATGTGTCTTAAATTCCCCTGATGTGGATTAAATTATGAGACCTGATTGTCTCACTACTCCTTTGTTTCAGTGATGGACTGAATGTTGTCTCTCTACTACCATAAGGTGTCTCAGGAAAATACAGAAACAAAGAGCCAGATGTTGAACTGATAAGACAAGGATGTCCTCACAGCCCAAGGCCATGAAACAATTTCAGGCATCCTGGAAATACAGTATAGAACAGCATCATTTAGGCAGTATCCTGGTGTAAAACTTTTCCTTGTTCTTCAAGATTACCTTTGCACTAATCTACTCACTAAGCTGCTGAGTTTAGAAACATTCAGATAATCCTCCTGCTCTGATTCAAGGGTCCTGCCAGTGATACATTTAGCACCCCTTCCAACTCAGTGATATCCACACAAACCCAAGCCTTGTGTGGCGTGTGCCCTCTGTCACACCATCTGTTTCCTCTGGGAAGCCAGATGTGGATTGTCTCCCCTTGGTCTGCTCGCAGCGTATATACGTTGAGACCAGATTTCTGATCAGAAATTTTGCTGGCTCCATTTTGACTGCTATTTATCTCAATAATAGTGTTCTCTGTAGATGTTCCCTGATTATTTTGAATTCAATAATGAGACAATGACATTCAAGTGTTCTGTTCTACCAGACTTCTTTTCTCCTGCTGTGAACTGCAGAGCTGCAGAGACTGCTAGAGGGCCTGACAAAAGTCAGGGAGAATCTACAGTCCATGCTCTCTGTCATTTTTCCTGTGACTTTTTATGCAAGTGATTGACACCTTCACTGGGAGAGCTGTCAGCTCTCATCATCCACTGGCATTTGGATCTTTCTAAAAAATCCTGAATGTTTCTGTGAACTATGTCACCTTCTAATTTAGTCAATGTTCTCTTCTTTTTAAGTAGTTTTGCTTATTTCTTTTATGCTAAAGCACGTTTTTTATTTCTTTGCCTATGGATCAGATTACCAGGGTGAGACTGCAAATATATTTGGGAGTTTGCTGCCATCTGCTGTTAAAACCTAATATTAATCCCTCTTAACACGAGTGATTCTTCCCTGTCTTCAAAGACCTCCAGATCTCAGAGGAGCAACAAAACTTACTCTAGCCAAAGGAAGGAGGATTGCATGGATTTATTCAACTTCTCCTGGCTCTAAAATTCACTGACAATCTGTATAGACAGTAAACTCTCAGTTATCACTTCAGCTCTCTTTTGGTCAATTTGTTGAGTTTCCCATGAGCCACACTCATTATACAGTCCCAGGGCTTAAATTTCGATTTGGAACTTTTCAGAAACTTACCAGCCTTAACACAGAATCTGAGTGGTTTGGGAGCCAGAGCTGACCATCTGCATTTTCTGAACTTATTTCATCTCTAAAAGAATGTAAGACAGCTGGTGATGTAAGACAGTTCTTCCCATGCTGCCATAGTGGATTTTTTCATTGAGATATATGGTGGATGCAAGAGAAAGGCGTTAAATCTGGCGTCTGTCAGGCTGTGTAGAACAGTAGCTTCAAGAAAATTTACAATACTGAAATCATTCTAGGGACTACACTAAAATATCCTGAAAAATCTAGATGTATCACAGGATGTTTGGGATAAATTTAAAAAAAACAAAAGAGCAAAACAAAAATCCCACTCCTTCAAAAAAACCAAACCCAACCTACAAATCAACAAAAAAACCACCAAAAATGCATTTAAAACCGTAGGAGAGGAATTAATGCAGTTTTTCACACATCTTGCAAATAAATACAGAAATATGCAAATAATGACATAAAAGAATGAGAATGGCATAAGGAGAATGAGTAGACATGGTTCAATTATTTTGACATGAACATTTTCTAAGTACAGCTGGATAGTTTTGTAATTTTTTTCACATTAATCTAGTAAAGCAACTTTAATGAGGTGTTAGTTTAAGAAATTATTTTCCACTGTCTCCATAAGAAAGCAAAGTATTACTTTCTATAATATTTAAAGACCTTTCCTGCATTCTGCTAAAGGAACTGCACCCATTTCACAGGTATTGGTTCTAACTCCTCTAATATAGCACATTTACCAGCTAAAAATCTCCATACTTGTAAGGATCTAATATGACAATCTCTTTTGATTGCAAACCATAGCAAAATGAGGAAGTATTATGTCTGATCTTCAAGGACCATAAATCACTGTATCTTCCTGAAGCCAATGGAGAAGTATAGATTTGCAGAAACAGAAGATCTAGCCCTCGATTTTAACTCTTTCATAAACACTTCACTCAAGCTGAGAAACAAAAATTATTCATATGATTGTTTGCTTTCTGCATATTATAGTTTATGTTCCTTCGCAGTACTTTATGTATCAACAAATATAATGAAGTACAATATAACAGTGATCAGCATGAAATGAATCAAATTACTATAGTTTAATGACTGAGTGAACTACCAGCTTTTTGCAGTCACACAAAAGCAACGTCTTAATCTATTTTGACAAATAGTGTTTTTTACTTATGCAGGTGGTGCATAAAAGAAACATGAGTGCTTAAATTTTAGCAGTTTATCTTTTCCAAAAGAATGCTTAGCAGAGCAACCCTAAAGTTCATATGATGAAAACCTGTTTCCATACTGAGATCTAGATCAGAATTTGTATCCACTGTTAAAATTGTTAATGTAGTTTCAACAAATTGTCTGTATGGTTGAGAATTTGTTGTAAGGCATTTCAGGGAATCTGGAAGGGTTTCTGTTCACTAGGGAAGTGGACTTCATCTTTTTTGCATTTATTTTCTCCCTTTCCTGTTCATGAGAAGGAAGACTTCACAATCCTCAGGTGTGCAGAAGTGCTCAGGTTTCTTATTCAGCTTCTGGAAATCATGGAATCAGATTTAGGCTGTGCTAATATCTACTGTGGGACTTTGAGCAAGTCACTTAATTTCTTTTTAGTGGTTAAATTTAGATGTCGATTTTCACAGTACAAAGTCTGTGATAGGTGTATTACAAGGCTGATGATTCTGTTGATGAAAATGTTCTAAGGTTTTTGACTTAGTGTCCTTCTTATTATGTATTATGAGATTTGTTAATGATGAGCACATTGAGAATTCACAGCTATCAAATTTTTTTTGTTAAACTGTGCTAGTAAATTTTAGGTTTTTTGTAATGCGTTCAGATTCTATCTTGAAAAAAAGATAACGCAAAACATTTTTCCCCAGACTGCATTAGTGAAGAATACAACAAACACAAATACTGAAATTAACATTGGTTTGTCTCTTTCCTAAATTACTGGTGTACTTCAGAGTACCCTGCAACAACCTATCAATAAAAGGAAAATATGAGGAAATATCTTTAATGTAAATCTCTATTACAGTTCCTAGTGACTAAAACTGATGTTGTTTTGGCTAGTTCTGTACTACAAAGTTCGAGTTACAAACTTCCTGAGAGACCACTAAGATTTAGTTTTAACTTGGTTCAAGATACTACATTTTCCATAAGCCCAGTATGTGTATTTTAGATCTTCAGCTTCACTGATATCTAAGGTTCAGGTTTTGGTCCTGTGTTCTGACTTTTGAATGGGGAAAAATTCCTGCCTTAAGGAGAGCTCAGTAACTCTTCTTTCAGTGAGGACTGTCTCATAAGTCAAGCAAAACCCTCCTTTACTTCATGATCAGGTGCAGTTGATGATGTACATGTATAGGGAGAGAAAGAGGGAAGAGAAGATTATCAACACCTTCTCCCAGCAGCCCTTCTACATTCGTGGCCTCCAAGTGAATTGGGTTTGCCTAGTCAGTCCTTACCTCCTCTTTCTTCACAAGGTGGGTGAGTGCAGTGAACAATCCATGGTGAACCCAGGAGGTTACCCTTCTTCCCCTTAGGTGAGGAAGGAGCCATCCTTGTTTCTCTGGGTGAAGAAAATTTGTTTGTTTGTTGTATGATGGTAGGTTTTATAATAATTTAGTTCTCTTTTGGGAGCTATGCATTATGAATAAACTAGAAACCTTGCAGCTGACATGAAGGAACTCTCTACTTTTGCTGAAAAAGCTACATGCTGAGGGTAAATGGGCACTGCCAGCTGAGGGAAAAGCGTTAGAAACCCAAATAGCTGTCAATTACTGAGATGACTGAAGACTAGGAAACAGTAAATAAGGATGCTTAGATGAAACTTGTTCCTGCTGAAGAGAGGTCTTTTCTAAAGGATACACTATTTTATCAATGTGGGGTTTTGCTTGGTTTGGTGGTAACGCACATGCACACATTATTTGAAGATGTGAAGATGGAGGTTTTGCAGCTAAGACATCTCGGAATTTTTATCTCTGACAATAGTTGCATAACCTGATGAGTGAAAAGAAGCAGCAGAGTTGAACTAGGTAAAAGGAATTAAACCTTAAGTGTAAATAACTAATGCAGCCTATTAAGTGGACTGACAGTTGGATAAAAATTACTGTAGCTGGCATGCTTTGAAGGAACAGTAAACAAAGAGAAGGAGGGATGGTATACTGATACTATGCAGTAGAAATGGGCTAGCAATTAGAGTTGGTGTCAGCATGGCGCCAGAACAAAGGGAGCAATTTGGCTTAGTTGTTAGTTAAGAATCTGATTTAAAAAAGTTTGAAATTATCCTAAAATAATAGGAAAATAGTAAATATCCTACTAGTCAAAGAAATGTGTCCATATCACTACAGGACTGTTTGACTGTCAAAATATAGAAGCCTTTATAAACAACTTTGAAGTAAGAATATGGAGGAACTTGCACATAAATGGAAAACGAGATGAAATATGATATATGGGTTTACTCACAGCACATTGTGTCAGGTTGGGATTTTTTTGTAATTAGTCTTCCATAGCATTTGATACAATTGTAGGGAGTAAATCATTACATGAGAAGACTCAAATTAGTAGAGGAATGTGGAAGTGGTGGAAGCCAGACCACTTACAGAGGTGCACAGTGCTAGGATGGGAGGTCAAGGGCACGTGCTGCAACAAGAGAAATTCTAATAATAATAATAATATTGTTCTATTATTATTATTATTATTATTATTATTATTATTATTATTATTAGGATTTTTCAAAGTAAGCAGTGTCAAAGACTGGATCAAGTTGTCTGGAGATAAAATTCCACCCTTGAAGGAATTCTGCTAGAGATGAGCCTGAGCCATCAGACCTAATGTCCAAATTGACTTTGCTTTGAGTAGGAGGTGGGATCAAATGATGTCCAGAGATCCCTTTCAAATGAAATTATTTACGGTTCTTTGAAAAATCCTTTTCTAAGGCAAAATTTATGGATGAAAGGATGTTACTGATGTATTTTTTGCAAGCATAGATTTTTGGGACTCTTAAAATGTTTTTACTCTTTGCAGTTGTAGAACTCTGAGAAAATTTGAGAAATACTGCCTATGTGTAAGGAGACTAGTGTATAGATCAGAAGAATGCAAGACTATAGTTACAGCAATAAAACAATTTTGTGCATTGCTCTGTAAAAACCTGGGAACAATATAAATTTTTAAGGGAAGAAACTGATGAAGTGAGGATGTATTAGGTGATTGCCACCTGACTAGGTCACTGGTGCTGACACAGTCATAATAAAGGCAGACATGGTTCTAAGGTGACTGACAGGCACTTCCAGTGGCCATTGTCGGGAAATATGAGTTCAAACACAAATAAATTAATCAGGCATTGGGGGAATTGGGGGAATATTTTCTTGAAGGGACTTGACTTAATTTTTGAAGATTAGACTGAAAACCAAAATGTTTAACAACTTTAAGTACATCAACGCGGTAAACGTTATGAAGAAAGCCCATTTAAGGTGCAGGATATGATGTTAGGCTCAGAACAGCTTGGTTAAGATTAGTAAACACTGGGGAAAGTTACAAACCACCATCACATCTTTCAAGCTCTGAAAGCTCCAGAAGCTTTGGCTGGTGCCGGATCTGCTGTTAAAATAAATTATTTGACAATGCTGTGAGCACAGCAAGGGACAGGAGTTGATGACTTTGAAATATAAGACTGGAAAAGACTTTGTCTTTTTAGAAGTATAGGCAGAGCAGTTTGATGAAAAGCTACAGTATATTGCTCTGATTCTTAAATGCCATTAGTATTAAAGGTTTGTTATTTCTCCAAAGGATCTAGGACATCTTGAGCCACTGCAAATGTATGAGATATTTATTGCCAAGGAGGCTTTGACTCAAGAGCTGTCTGTACCGGCATCCACGCAGCTGTCATGGCCTTCTGCCTCAAGGAGTTTCATGGTAAATGATTATGTTCTGCCTTGGCCCAGGGGTAAGGTTTCTTCTGCTGAAAAATTGCTCCAGTTGCTGGTTTTAAGAGAAGATGGACTACACTCAGGAATTCCTTTATCTGAAGGACAGCTTGCATCTGAACTACACCCGTTTTGACTCATCTTTCTCCATTTAATTCCATTACAAATGTCTCATCCTGCCAAGGAGATAGTGAGACCTGTTGAGTGTTTCTGCATCGAAGGAAAGCCAAGGCAGTTTTAAACACGACAAAAGAAAAATAGTATGCATTTGGCTTCTTTTAACTTAGTCTAAGCTCTGGACATCTATCATAAATTATTCTAAATATTTACTGCATTGAATGTTTCCCTAAATTGAACTGCTCTGAAGGAACACCTCGCTTCTCCATCTGAACACAGAATTTTTTTTTTTTATATAAAAGAAACTGAATTTGGCTGACTGAAATACGTAACTACTTTTTTGAAGCAGCAGAAATCAAAACCCTTGTTTTTTGGAAGTTACTGCAATAGAAGTCCTAAAGGAATAGTTTGCAATAGCTCTGCTTAAGAATTTGTAGCCACTGCTGTGAAATGTTGCAGTTTATTTAATTTTATATAAATGCATATGCTATTTTTATGTGGTAGCACTGAAGCCACCTTTAAATAGACAAGCATAAAATACAAAGGTGTACAAAGTGTAAACCTGACACATTTGAAGCGTCATCTGAATGAAACAGTGTAAGATAAAATTTTGATGAGAGATGTGGTGGTGTCTTCAGCAGGATTAAATTATATTTATTTTCTTTTCAGAATAAATTATAAATGTCAGTTCTGCACAGTTGAAAAGACTGAATTAATTAGCATGCCACCTGAGAGCTTTCGCCCTTTCTGGAAGGGAATGAAGTGATTTGAAAGAGCACTGGAAAAGGCCCTCATCCTACTTGACCTTTACAGAGATGCAGCAGACAGATCGATTGGGAAGTGGCTGCAATGAGCTGGCACCTTGCAGAGAGGATGTACTTCAGAGGTGCCGAAACAGGTTACAAAAACATGGAGGTCAAGGGATTTGTTTTGTGAAGAGGCTCTCTCTTCTTTTTGGTTAAGGCTGAGGTAGCATCCAACCATTTTATCTGTCCCTTGACTTAATTTTTTTAGTTGTCTGTGTCTTCATCAAAATCAAACCCTTCTTCCTTCTAAAACTTTGGTGGTTTGAATGTGTGATAGCTAATTTGGAAGGGGGAGATGTGTGTGTGAATGACCTGAAACAATTGAAAATGGCTCTCTGAGGTTCTGAGGCAGAAGTTTTAAAGATAAACTGGACTTTTATTAGTTGTTTTCCTTGTCTTGTTTGTTTGTTTGTTTTATTTTGTTTGTTGGTTTTTTGGTTTTTGTGGGGTTTTTTTTTGCACAAAATCAATGCTAAATAGCATTACTGTTGAAAGACCAAATGTATCTTCTCTGGTGTTGGTAAGAATTGCTGATGCCTACAAACACATACATAACTGCTGTAAGGTTTGTGCACTCTGTGGGATATTGATGCAATGGTTTGTTCTTGTGATCCTTGGCCAGTTGTTGCCTTGTGGGCAGAGTAGTATGGAAGAGTACAGAGGAGAGAAATCATTGTAGTTGAAAGTGTGAGCACTACATTGTTGGCTTGAGAATTCGACAAAATAAATTTTCCCTTTGAGACCTGTTGTGCAACATTTGTCTTTTAATGTTGAAGCCAGTAGTTATTATTATTATTGTTGTTGTTATTATTATTATTATTATTATTATTACAATCAATTAGGATGTAATCCTGTCATGGTCTCTCATGTTGTGTCATGAGCTTCAGTGAGACCCTCTTGCTTCCTAAACTTCTCAGAGGAGTCTAGTTGCATCTTGGCCCATTTACTTTCAGATTTGTCCAAGTCTGTGACTAAAGGGTTATAATACAAGCAGGTTCAGCCAGAAATGTACAGGTTTACGGTCTATCAGAATTTGCAAGTACAAAGCAACAAAACACTTACATAGCCACTTTAGGGTTTTTATTTCAGTATGTGACCAGATCTTAGGGCTTTTACACACCCGTTCAAAAATGAGTGTACCTCATCTTCAGGCTGGAAGTACCCTGTTGGTGCTCCTACCAGGGGGATATCCAACCAGAAACTGCTTGCAGTCTTGGGAGACCAGTTTACCCCTTTGGTGCAGTCTCCAGCAGCATTTTGTGCTTGTTTACAGGCTGATGTGCATCAAGGTCGGTTGAAAACACCGCAGCTGCCCCAGGGTAGCTGGTACTAAGGGAGAAGGTTTCCCTACTCCTCCTTCTGTGTACCTTCCTTGAGTATTCCATGTACAAAGCTGCAGCAGTGTGTTGGTGTGGTTTTTCATCTGTCCTATCTTCTAAACAATCGCTCTAACTTTGAAACCTGCTGAAGGAGGTTTTGTGCATGGTGCTGTGTAGGAACTGGTCCAGCTAATTCAGCCTTGTGCTTTGTGTTTTGCTCCTGCCCTCTTTATGATTGTTCTAGGTGTGAGGAGGGCAGCACTGAAAGGCTTTAATCTTGAATTCCTATCTCTTCCTATCTATTTCCTCACACAAGCCCCAGAAGTGATACTTCCTGTGGAGCAGATAATGACTATGAGAAAATGGAGGTCTTGGGAGATGCATGGAACAACAAACTTTGTGGGCCTAGAAATGTTTTTCTAATTTTAAAAACATTTTGCCATAGATAACTTGCCATATATTTGAGCATGTCTTACACAAACAGATGGATATCTGTCCCACGTGCTTGTTTACAAATGATTAACAAACCCAACAAAATATATAAGTTGAACTTACATCTATTTTCTCAGGTTTATGTACCTGCAGTGAATATCCAGCACTGAGATAGCTCCAGAAACCCAGTAGGTAGATTGAATATTCTTAATTTTTCTATTGGAATAGAGATCTGATTTTAAAAAACTTCTTCTTTTTGTTCTACAAATCAATGCACTAATAAAACCAGAAGAGTCTCCAAACTATCTTTCTTGATCTTGTGTATTCGTGAACGGGACTTTAACAACCTGCACGGCCAATTCTATTAAGTATTCAATAACAAAGTAGGCAGTGCTTGCTATGCAAAAGTAGTTTTCCCAGACAGATGAATTGCCAGGCTAAAGTGCAAATGTGCTCATTCTCACAATGAATTTAAATTATTGCCTCTGAAAATGGTGCATTTCTCCAAAGTGGTGAAACATCTCATTTTTTTTGTTTTTATTTTTTTTACAAATGTTCATGGGCAAAATAAGTCATGTATAACTTTAGTATTACCTACATTTATCCTAGTTTCCTAATTTTTGCACTATTCCACAAGTAATTGGCTTCATTTCAGCAGCAGAAAAGAGAAATATTTATGTCCTTTTTGGATATTTCACCTCCTTTAGGGACTAGAAGGAAGGATAGGCTTCTGGGTAAAACTCTGGTCAGAGAATTTTTCACGTGGCTGTTGCCTTCCTGTCTTACTCCGGACAAATTAAACACTTTATTTTTTTTCTATTGAGATATCTGTAATATTGCTACCTGTCTTCCCCTGGTAGGCTATAACTTGTTTGAGACGGAGACAATCTCTTAGAGTGATGCCAAATTTTAGGCAAGCAACAAACTTGTTTGTACTGCTGTTCTTTTTCTGGCATTTTTATAGCTGCTCAGCATTTAAGATTCCTTTAGGTAAATCTTTTTGAACATATGAAGATCCTGTTGGAATTTTGCTCTCTTTCAAGTGAAAAGTTCCTTTGCTCCAGCCTGAGTAACACAACTACTTAAATTGTGGGAAAAAAGGTTTTTTTTTTCTTTTTTTTTCCTTTTCTGTAGTGTTCTGTAGCTCTTTGCTACTAAGAGAAGTTATATTTACTATCAGGACCCTTTTCAGTTACCTGCACTCTGAGGTTAGTATGGAAATTGGTTATCTATTCTTTTTTGTCTTTTTTTATCTCTCTTCTTTAGAAAGACATGTAATTTCCTAGCCTACTTAAGTAGTTCAGAGTAAAGAAAACAGAAGACGGCTATGACACCCTCAAAATTTTTGGTTGTAAACCTTTTGAATGCAAACTTAAAAATATAAATGAGTAATTAATTAAAAGTTATGGCATGCAGGGGAACTTTTTCTCTAGAAGTGCAGTGTTTAGACCTTTCCCTCTAGTTTTATGTGAAATTGAAGCCTTCCTTTGGACAGCCAAACTTTGGGGCCTGAAAAATGATTTCTTAGAAGTTTGATGGTCTTAGAGGAAACCCTGTTTCTTGCGACCCAGAGGAAATAGGAAGGACTTGCTTTGCTTATAACTGAAATCCCTACCTACTGGAGAGGACTTTGCCCAATATTTTTTTTCACTTTAGGGTTGCATTATCAGTTATCTAGATTTTATTTCTTTTTCTGTTGTAGTTAGTTCTCTTAGTTTTCTTCCTTCCAAAAATCCAGCTAGAACCTTGTTCCAAACTATTCACATGAGAATTACTGACATGACAATGACATAACCACCTTTAGGATGCTGTATTTGAATCAAAGATCTTTTAAGAGAAGAGCAGCAGTGATGTCTGTGAATTGGAGGTGTTACTCAATTTACAACAGTCCTAAATTTTCCTTTGGTCCTCCTGTTAGAAGGGTATGATCTCAACTGTGCCTTTCCACAGCTCAATCTTTTACTGAAGCCTTTCTACACTGGTTTCACCGCTAGTTTCATCAGAAGCAAGAAGAATCTTTGAGTATCAACAGTTGTAATTTACTTCTACCTGTTAACATTCAGACATCCTTCTGGGTTTTCCGTAGGCTTATGTAAAGGGAAAATACTATTAAGGGAAAATACTATTACTCTGCTCTAGTTCAGATCTGCAGGGTGAAACTGTCACTACACTTACACACTCCACACATTGCATTTCTCAGCCATGGTCTTGATTACTGAGCTGCAATTGATTCACTACAGAGCAAATTGAAAAATTATCTCTAGGATTCCCTGTAAAATTACCTCTGATAGGAGGCGCATTAGACAGGGCTTTAGTACTAAGAGAAGGCTTGTCAGGCTGTCACCATCCCTGCCAGCTGACTCTGACAGCTAGCAGAAAATTAAAGTCTGTGCTTAGAAACTATGGCCATTGACAAGTTCCCTCTGAACAGTGGCAAAATATGGGATGGCAAATTGGGAGGGAGGGAGACACTCACTAGCAACTTGGGTGCTTTTTTTGGCCCTGTAAATAATGGTGATTAAAGAGCTCTCATACCAATGCTAATTAGAAAGAGCAATGTCCTTTTTATTTCAGCATCTGTGGGTTGCGTGTATATCTCCTGTAGGGAACTGTTACTCACTCATGTGCCTTTTTTTCACCTTCATCAGGAGTAAGTGGCACATCATAAAACTCAGCCAGTAGCTTTGGAGCAAGGAGGCAGTAGTCTTTCACACTGTGTATAGTGAAAATGCTCAAACTGCAAACAATTTTGCATGGATGTGTGGATTTTTTTGCTTTTTTTAATATGTTCATGGAAGATATGAGGTTGAAAATGGGTTTTTGACCTACAGGGAGCAAGATACTCAGCTGTTGTGACCAAGTCTGTGCACATTTATGAGTAAGGATGTCATTGAATAAAAAAAAATGAGATAAGGTAAAATAAGTTAAACTAGAGTTAAAAGTTAATAAGTTGCACAAGTGTTAAAGAAAATGCCATCTGGAATTTCAAGAGGGATTTTGATGCTGAAAAAGATGAAAGCCAAACTAGAAAAAAATTATATAGTAAGTGTGATAGATAAATGGCATTGAGGTAGTAGTTGCAGATAGCAGTCATAATAGTCGAGCCTGAGGCTGGAAGGATTATAAAGTCAAGATTCTGCCTTTATGCTGGTGTTGTACCTTGTGGTTTAGTTTGCAAAGCCAATATATTTGCAAGGTGAAAATTTGAAGGAGCTGTTCTGTGTCAGAGGACCAGTGAAAGTTTGTGTCTTCTAAGAGCTATTTTGAAGCTGCTGTTGAGCAACAGGAGGAGAAAAGCAATGTTTGCTTCTTTTTTTGGGTCGAAGAATAGAGACTATTTTACCCAAGGCTAGTTATTTTTCCTCTAGGAAAAAGGCTGTTAATGATGTAAGTAAAATGTTGATTCCTTTCTGCAGAAAATTTTATGTACTAGTGGGAATGCATGGGAATGTGTGTATTACTCACATCTTGTAGGGCTTTCAAAGGACTGTGATTTTAAAGTCTGAAAGTGGAGTCCTGCCTATTACAGTTTTTAGTGTCCCTTTAGCCTAACAAGGCCATGCATAACTACAATATCACAGAATTACAGAACATAACAAGTTAGAAGGGACCCACAAGGATCGTTGAGTTCAACTCCTGACCCTGCATGACCCTCTCCAAGAGTCATATCATGTGCCTGACAGTATTGTCCAAACACTTTGTGAACTCTGTCAGGCTTGATGCTGTGACCACTTCTGTGGAGAGCCTGTTCTGGCACGCAACTACCTTCTGGGTGAAGAACCTTTTACTAATACCTAACCTAAACCTCCCCTGACACAACATCAGGCCATTCCCTTGGGTCCTGTCACTGGTCACCACCAAGAAGAGATGAGGACCTGTCTCTCCTCTGACTCTCCTGTAGACTGTAATGAGTTCTCCCCTCAGTCTCCTCTCCTCCAGGCTGAACAGACCAAGGGACCTCAGTCGCTCCTCATACAGCCTCCCTCAAGGCCCTTCACATCTTTGTTGTCCTCCTTTGAATGCTTTCTAATCGCTTAATATCTTTCTTATATTGTGGCACCCAAATTCGTAGCTTTCTTACATTGTGGTGCACACAATATTCAAGGTGAGGCTGCACCAGTGCAGAGCAGAGCGGGACAATCCCCTCCCTCGATCAGCTGTTGATGCTTTGCCTGATGCCCCCCAGAACACGGTTGGCCCTCCTGGCTGCCAGGGCACTGTTGACTCATATTCATCTTGCTCCAGCATCTCACCCATGAGTCCCTTTCTGTGGCACTGCTTTCCAGCATCTCTTTATCCAGTCTGTATGTACATCTGGGGTTGTCCCATTGCAGGTGTAGAATCTGGCACATTCCCTTGTGGAACTTCATATAGTTGGTGATTTCCCAGTGCTATAATTTGTCAAGGTCTCTCTGCAGGGCCTCCCAGCCTTCGAGGGGTCAGCTGCTCCTCTCACTTCTGTGTCACCTGCAAACTTGCCCAGTATCTATCGCTGTAGAGCCGGTAGAGATAGTAATGACTCAGATTCTGGCTTTCATGCAGGAAGACATTTTAATGAGAAATCCCAAGGTTTTTATACCTTTAGAACATAGTGCATTACAATTCTATTGGTGAACATAACCGTGTTTAACAATTTCATTGTCTTAGACTAAGTATGAAGTCACTTCAGCTTGTTTTGAGAAAACTCTAGCTTTATTTTGAGAAAAACAGATTGTTTTAAGAAAGGCATGGGCAAGAGTCTGCCTTGTTTTGGGGAAGGGTTCAAAACATGCTTTTGAGAAGGAGCTTGTTACTGTGAGAAAGACTTGGTTGCTGTGTGAAGCTCTAAGCATCTATGTGAAAAACACAGATGTATTTTGAGAGAATTCTGGCTTATTATGGCAAAGCTACATTCCAGGGTGTTTTCCTCTTTGCTGCAGGTATTTCTTCAAGGTTCTTTCCCAGGCTTGCTTATCTTTTGCTGTTCAACTTGCTGTCAGAGACAGATGCTCTCAGCCTAATTCCCAGGCCCCTGAAACGGGCCCTAAACCCTAGGCCTCCAAAACTGGCTACCATAGTATCCTTTCCAGTCCAGTGTCTACGTCATTTATGAAGATGTTGAAGACCACAGACCCTAAGATGGAGCCCTGTAGAACCCCACTGGAGACGGGTTACCAGTCTGATGTCTTTAGATCTTACTTTTACCTGTGCATGTAGGTGTGTGCACTGCTTGATACGGTACAGCTTGTGATAAAATCACAAACACACACAGATGTGACTTTCCTAAATGGAAGATGACAGTGTTTGTTTCACTCTGCTTGGCATGATTGGAAGCTGTAACTGTGAAAGGAGAATGTCTGCTTTTCTGTTCTTGCCTTCCAGTCCTTGCCCTAACACAGTTCAGCAGCCTGCTAATGGGAGGTTGGCTTTGGCAATTGTGTGGTGACCCCTGGACAATTTATGAACTCTCTCCTGCCCTGGGAAGGAGGGGCAGACACATGCCCTTGTGTTTTCCTTGCATTCTTTCCACATTTTCTGATTTCTTTTCTTGCCAGGCACTTTGACATCATGACTTATTTTACACTTACAGCAACCTTCTTCTGAGAGCTTAATGAGTGCAAAAGGGCACTTATGACTTCCAAATATTGCAAGGCATCATAGTGCCATGAGGGAGACAACCTAAAAATGAGCAGAAACACCAAAACACTGAAGAGCAAGCAGGATGCTGCAAAGCCATCTAGAAATAACTACATACCTTGGAATGACCTTGTTTCGCCCTGAAGATCTAGCTTCCCCATTCCTCCTTGTAGTTTGAAAAGCTCTGCCTAGGTATTTCAAGTGTGCCTAAGTTTAGGCTTCACAAAAGGTTGGTGCTTTTCTAACACCATGTGAAATCCTCTCTATGTAAGCTTGCTGCTATATGTGGAATATTGTCAATGCTTGACAACCTCTTGAGAAATAGTTTGCTTTCTCTGGACTCCAGCTCATTATAGTAGATTATAGTGTGTATTTTTCCCTTCCAGTAGAAAAAGCATAGAGAAGAGAAAGCCTTATTGGCATTTATCCTTGTTTTCAGCTTAACAATCTCCTTTATGCACTCCCTTCAGAGCAGAAAGAATCCCTCAAAAGCAACACTGGCAGTTCTTATGGAAAACTGAGTTTAACAGACCGAGGATGCTATTGGGTTGTTTATATTCTGTTCAGGTCTGCCATGTTATTAGTCACAGGGCTACTTTTCTTGCTGTTATATAACTAGGCTGGAAAGGTGTGCATTTAACCTAATTGCTGCTCAGGGTTCATTAATCTAGTCTTTTTTGTTATGGTTCTTGGTTTCTTGAGAAAACCTGCCTAAACATGGGAGTGGAAGAAGTTATTTGGTACTGAGTTGGAAGATTGGAGTAAGGCACACTCTAACGGGGAAGAAGTTGCTTTGCTATTCTTGGTTGTTAAGGTACTGCTCCTCTGCCTTTATAGTAGAGGGTCTGTGTTGTTTTTCAGTTCTCCAGCCACATTATGAACTCCACCCTCCCTCACAAAGTGACAAATGTTCGATTGAAATGCTTCAAAGAGTCCAGCACATTAAGAAACGGGAAGGATACTGTGGACAAAATAATCCTAGGTCTTGATTTCATAGAAAATACCCAGGACCAGCCAGTGCCTGTTAGTGTGGTGGAGAAGATCCTGAGCCTCTCTTTACAATGACAAGCCATGCAAAACCACTGCCCTTTGGGACATTTTGGGACGTGCAAGGGAAAGAACATTTCTCCAGTTGTTTCAAACGTGAGTCATACTGAATAAACACACCCTGAAATACAGGAAACATTCATTATATAACAATGCTTAACTTTGTTTATAAAGGCGGACTAGTAAAACAGACCTAGTGTCCCTAACGACCTGAATAAAATCACAGAGCAGAATTGGTTAGTCCTTAAAGACCTTCATGTTTGCTTCTTGTTTGACATACTGGGTGCAGCTGCAGGTATACACAAGCCTGCTTCATCAAGGCTCTTCTTCTAAGCTAAGGGTTTTCACAACAGGCTTCCCAAGTGGTCCTGTAACCGCAGTGTTATGGATACCATGGGATGCTCAGCAAGGCTTAATGTGCTTGGGAAGTGAAACAAGCTCTCTGTTACGCTCTAACATCATCAGCTGCTTGTGTGATGTAGATTTTAATCTGCACAGAATCCCAGATTGAAGAGAAGTCAGTAGCACCCCAATATTAATTGCTGATAACAAGGAGGACTGAAGACAGAGGGTGGCAGCACAGTACTGTCAGAGCTCACCCACACATATTGTAGAGGCTGTGGCAGCGTGTAGTGGATGTAAAGTATTCCACACACAATTGCTTCTAATTAAATGTACGTATTTTTTGGTCTGTTTCACAACAGGGCAAAAGTAACTTATGTTTGCCTAGTGTGTTTTGATATGTTTTAAACTGTATCTTATTGTTTGATTTAGGCTTACACAATGAAGTTTAGAGCTATGGGTTGTGTGCATAGTTGTATGTGTGCAGCGAAAACCTTGCCTCAAAGAGATCACTCACTGATCTTTAACTCATAAAATGCTGTAAAATTGCTGCTTGTCCTGACAATAGCTAACAGTCCGTTTCTTGGTGTAAGTAGGAGTAAGAAACTGTGGTACTGAGGCTATAACCAGACCTAACCTGGGGGGAGGGTGAAGAATTTTGGTACAAATCATAGCAGTGAAGAATCTGTAGAAGGACACATTTTTCCAGGACCCCTGAAATGCTCAGTTTTGCATTTTTCCTAGTCAGAAAATCTGAGATAGCAGAGTACATAAGGATCTGCTGGAATAGGTTGGGATTTTACAGCCCCCACCAGCCTGCAAGCCTCCTATATCAAAATTAGATCTATGAAAAACTAACACAATCTTTGTTCCTCTTTCATTTTCCCAATTAAGTTAAATGAAGTTGCTGAGCTGTTAGTATACATATATCAAATATTATCATGATATAAGGATATGCATGAGATGAAAACTTTCTTCCTGAACCCTCTTCGTTCTTTGAGGAAAACAATAAGTGGAATTACTGAAAGAGCATTCAGAGTTCTTGGTACTAATACAAGGTTTCCTGAATGACTGTCAAAAATAAGCTTTTCTTAAAAGAAGCTAGCAAAGCATTGAAAGGAAAACTTGTCCATTTCCTTTATTAACAGGAAGAGCCTTTGTCTCATGTTTTGAATGAGAGTTCGACTTTCAGATGGCAGATCAAAGTTTCTGGGGCACACCGGTCAAAGCTTAAATCTGTGTGTACTTGAAAATTAGTGGTGTGATTATATTAGTTTTAGTATTTATATTGTGCTTATTTATACTGTTACAAATTGGTGAAGGGACTTGGGCCTGTGTAATGCATTAATATTTTAGCTTGAAAATCCCTATGAATCTGAAATAACAAACCTAACTACCAAATGATGGTTATTGGAGCCTTATGAAAGCAAAATATAATTTATTTATAACTTGCATTATAGTAAGAGCTTCTTTGAAAAAGAAAAAGCATAGACACAAACACTGGGCCACTTTTACAAATGTTTTTGTCATTCATTTTGTTTAGCACTTCAACCTTTCACTTACATGAGATGTTATAGCTTGCTTCTACAATTGTTGGTTGAGTTAATCTTGTCTCTCTGGGCTCCTTTTACTATTCAGAAAATGCATCACAATCTGTTTATTTGTTCAGATGAAATTATTTTATGTTTGCTAATTTCAGGAAAGGCTATTGCAGTTCTGAATTGTCTCCAGAAGTCTTAAGTAGCATACTGGGAAACAGGACCAATGTTTATATCTATCTCATACTGGTCATAATTTTAGATCAGAACAATGCAAAAGAACATTCCTAAGATGAAGATATAATGCACCACTTTTTTTTTTTTTTTTTTGGCAGACAGAGCATCTGAGTAAAAAAAGTCAGAAGAGACTATCTTCTGCCTCAACTACTTCTGGATGGCATGTCTCTAGATCTATTCTAAAATGTGAAAAGGCTAATTTTTACCCATAAAAAAGAAAGTGATATTAGAGAAGTCAAGACTTGACTGATGGAAGACACAGCACACATTTTCATTGGAACTATTCTTTATCTCTGTGAAAAGAATCTGAAGTATTACTGAGAGATCATTCCTAGTTGCACCTTTAAACAGCAATTTGTTAATCTCATGCAGCTGTGCTAACATTATTGCCAGAACACCATGCAGGTTTTTTTTGCTGACATCACATTTTTTATTAAGTCCATTCTGATCCTCACAAGTCAGACAAAATGTTGAAAGAAACATTTGCAATGACCCATTCTCTTCAAGTGAAGCCTTGTGCCCTCTACGAACCTTTGTTTTAGAAAAGCTTTGTCTGCCAGATTTTAGATGTGGAGTGTGTGAGGGGTTTCTCCAAAACATAAGTTGCAAATTATATATGATGACACACATTTCATTATCCTGTCATTTCTGCAAGGAAGGGTTACACAAACTGAGCGAGCACCTGCTTTTTTTGGCAGTTTTGTCTTGTGACTGTTTGGTAGCAATAACATTGTGCTGACTTCTTGCCAAAGATCCCTTCCCCAGGGGAAATTCATGTTTGGCATGGAAAAGGATGTAAGGGACACAACTATTAGCTATGATGCGGTGGTGGGAGTTGCGCAGGTAGGCGAATGTATCAAGCAGCTGTCTGTGTTTCATTGCTGCAAATAAGATTGGTTCTTATGTGGGTTCAGTTTGTGCTGGGAGCCAGCACAGCTCCAAAGAATTTAGAGAAGTCATTTGAGCCAAGCTCAGGAAGACTCAATAATTGTGCCCTTAGGTTCTGAAGTGCAAGAAATGTCTTGAAATAATTATTCCCAGTGGAAGCTGTAATGAGGTTAAGTTAGACACGATGAATAATTCTAATTCCTTATTGTCTAATGACACAATTTAAAATAGCAGTTCAGATGCGGGCCTCCCAGGTAACTGTGTTAGCTCAATAATCTCCTGCTCTGATAAAAACTCAGGGCTGTGTCTTTCTGTGGCTGACCAAACATAAGTTTTCTAGGTAGTGGAACCTAACTATAAGGCTTCCTTCTGTGACTGTATGTATAGACAAGATGCTTATTTGAGGATAAGGTAGAATAGTTTTTGATATAAATATTTTAGCTGAGGAGAAAACCAAAATACTTGGAAGTGGTTCAGGGGAGGAAGATCTTTTTGAGCAGCTGCATCCAAAGCTAGACAGAATAACTGCAGCACCCTAGCACATCGTTGGTAATGGACTGGTGGCTCAATAATTGTTTTTCTTACCAATACTTTGAAATCTCCTTCCTTCAATTAGTCTCTGAAGGGAGATCAATAAAACAGTATTCTCTTCCAAGAGTAAAGATGGAATAGTCTATACAATAGAGAAAGTAACAGTTTGTTCACAGCTGTGACACTCTTAACTACCCTAATATATGTATGTAGGGCTCTCAACATGACTGAGTCTTCCTCGAAGAATCTGCTTTTATTTAGACAAAACCTCAAGTTTTTCTCTACAGTCACTTGCAAACAAGCTAAGGAAGACTGGTAAAAGAAGTCATGCTGGGGAAAAATATTTTGTTGTCTCCAGTCCCACAAAGAGGGTAAACTATATTTGGAAAAGGGAAGTATTTAAAACAAACAGATATTTTCTTTTACCTACACTCAGCCCTGAAGTCATGTCAGTGAAATCTTAAAAACTTGAACTCTCTCAAGCATCACTCTGCTGCAGCTGGTCACGGACACTGAGCCCATGCCCATGAGAGATACTAGGTTCCAGTTTCCTTGGTCAGCTGTACTTGCGCAGACATCATTCCTCGTTGCTCTGCAAGGACTGGCTGGTATACAGGACTAGGAAGTCTAAATCCATGGAAAAAAGCTCAGGTGGTAGTGGTTCCTCTTTCTCCAAAAGAAAACAATTAAGAAATATCGAAGGCACCTGGAGCACAGATGCAGCTGTCTCAGTGAATTACACAGGCCTGACCTGTGCTTGTTAAGTACTTGAGAGATCAGCAGTGTCCCTTAAAAGTGAATCTGGCTTCAAAAGAAGCAGAATTTATTTCTTTCCTGATAAGAGATATTGTGGAACCATTTCTGCTAAATTCACAGGTAGTGCAAAGGTTATATGGAGACCTCTTTGCATGGACAGAGATATTGCCTGTTGCCTCAAGTATTCTGGTAAGTATCTGTCGGTGAACTCCCTCATCCCATTCCTGCTCTTAATTTCTATTTGTCAAGTTTGTTTGTAAAGATAAAATTCATCTTAGGTCCTGCATACTTCAGCTTTGTAATAACAAGCAGGACTGGCTAGCAGAAAAGTTAGCAATGTGACATCTATTCTGCTACCTTGTAGGAAAAACCAATGCCCTTGAGATCTGTAGTTTGCTACTCAAGGTCACACATCAGTTATATGACAGCATGAATGGAACACCTTCTCTTTGGAAAAGCAGCATATTCCTTAGCAGGCTCTTGAGAGGCCTCATCTAGATTTTTATCTCTTTGTCCTCGCTGTAATAATCACCTCGTGATTAATGCAGATCACTGTCTTAATCTCCTTAGTGGGGTAAGAAATGAGAAATATTTCAGATTTCCTTATTTGTCTTTTTGCCTTGGTTTTTTCAGCTTCACGGGGGAGATAACAGCAGCACTGAGATAGCCAAATATTTACTTGTATGAGTACATATCTTAATTAGCAGAGTTCTTTAGAGAAGCTGTCTGTGGCAAGTGCTCCAACAGCAAGAGGAATCCTTCATGCTATAAAAAGCCTGGAACGGCTTCCTCTAGCATTTAGTTACCTCTCAGGATGGAGCCACTAATTTCTCCTCCTCCCCCTTTAACACATGCATTATGTAAATAATCCCAACAATAAACCGTCTGGAGTATTTTATTGCTTAATTAATATCGTTTCAATATTATGAATAAGTAAGATCACATTCAGATTGTGAGTATTGTAAAGTTAAGGGGATACGATCCAAGAAGGAGTTTCAAATCCCTTTGCATCTGTTCCTCTATTTTGTTGGATTAATTTTATGTTCTAAATTAAATTATTCTTATGAATCTCTTTCCTCTGATGTTCTGCCCTCCTCTCCCCTATCTTTTCATCATCTGTCTGCTCAACACCTTTCCTGCTCCCTTGCATAGGGAAATAAAAACTACTTGACAGCCCAGCTGGCTGAGTGGGTCTGTTCTGTTTCCCTCCATCCCTTGTGGAGCTGCTGAATATGACGAGTTTGGAAAGCTCCAGACTGGTTGGTCTCTTTTTTCAGATGAGTGCAGGCTTTCCAACTGGCATTCATTGTTACTTTGATCCAGGTTTTAATTAAAAGCTTGGGAATTCAAAATCCATTCAACCGTAGTAGACTTACCTTTTAGTAAAAGATCCTTTTCTTCCTTTCTTTCCTGCTCTAAATTAAGACTCAAACACAAACACCTCCCAGGGCCTTGCTTATTTTTGTTTATTGAAGGAGAAAAAGTTGTTAAATATTCATCTTCTTCACATGGCTTTCACAAGGATTTTTAAAAAAACTTTTGGCTATGGAAATGCTGATGTGACTATAGTTTTCAAGTCACCAAAAAGGTAATGAAAAAAAACATAAAAGATTACGAGACCAAGGAAAACAAGATTTTTCTAAGCACAAGAGATGCTTATGGTAATTGAGATCTTATTTTCATTTTGTTCAATTTTAAACTTTCAATGGAAGGAGTCACCCCTCCTTCAGGGGGTGCATTTTGGGCATTCACACAAGGTGAAAATAACTTGGTTGCAAGCATAGATGCTAAGAAGCTCCTTGTTCTCTTTGGTGTAAAAAAGACAGTCTTAGCTCAAAGATGCTTTCTTCCACACCTGACCTTGCACAGGATGACCACGGCCCTGACCTCTGCTAAGCACCCTCCCTGATGCCTCCAAAATGCTGCAGCTCCTGCTGAGGTGCAGCTGCCTTCCCACTACTCCCTAGTGACCCTCTTGCTGAGAGCAGCCAGCAGTGCTGGGCTGTGAGTTACTGATGTCTGACTGTAGTTCCTGTATTTTTCTAAAATGAACAGCTCCATATTTCCAACTGCTTTATCCCTACCGTCACTTTTGTTGGGATAAAAAGTCTGTAGCTACTGTAAGTTTCTTAATGATGTATTTTTAAGGTAAGCAATTCCTAGTGGGACTGGAGTCTTTAATTTCTGGAGAGAAGTTTGGCTGAAATCAACCTGACAGATTAGAAAGCCCTTAGAGGTACAAAGTAACCCAAGCAGACTAAAGGGCCATTTAGAAATGGATTATATTTAGAAATTTAATGTTTTTCACGGAGTGTTGGTAGGCCATGATCATTTATGTGCTGCCATATCTCATTGTGCATGGTGAAAGACAAAGACCGTTATCTCCTGGTGTCCCTTTGGGAATACCTTTGTTCCAATTTGTTTACTATTATTCTTACACTCTTGTGTTGCAGACTCTTGGTTACACCCACCTGCTTGTGGAGCAATGCGTATGGTGTATGCCTTTTTCCTTCTTCCCTCATGAGGAATGCAAAGAAAAGAGGTATCCTGGGTCAGCCCCCACATATTGAAAGATGTGTGCTGTTCTTGTTACTTCACAGTGATGTCTCTTTGAGTCTGACTCAACTGGGAATACCTTTACCCATTTAAGGCATATTAGCCATAATCCCTGCACTTCTAATTGTTTAAATGTTTGCCTTCTTTTGCTACTTACACTTCTCCTCTCTGTCTGTAAAAGAAACAGCAACCTAACACAAAGGAAATCCTACCTTATTTATGCTTGTATAAACAGCCAGTATTTCTTCATGTACAGGTAAATGGAATTATAAAGACATTTGTGAATAAAATTTTGAGAAATGAGAGCATTCACTGGTAACTCATTTACCATGACAGGAGATGAATAGAGGTAATTTAGTCTCATAAAAGTAAAACTGGCTCATGTCTTACATGGGGGTGGGAAAAAGATTATTGTTTAGCAGCTGGAAAGCAGAGTGGAGTTCAGAATTGGCAGCTGTGCTGAGGGGGTTTGACTGCCTGGCTCTGTAACCTTGGATGAGTCATTTTGTGTGCCTAGTGTACATGCTGCTTCCTGTAAATACAGATCTAATTCTTGGCTAGTTTGTGGAGGGGTTTTTCTCTCCCCAGATGAAGCACCAGGAAATAGGTCTCTGGTGTGATGCTGCACTATTGCTGTGTTTGAATAAGAGGTTTTACTCCTCTCTTTCTCCTGTGGCTGATAAATTTACTCCATAAGTGTATTTCAGCCTTCACATCTTCCTAGGGACAGACAGTGTGGAATGTAATCCTGAAAGAAGAGAAAATACCCTTTGGTTTTAAAGTTATATAATAGTAAGATAAAAAGATTAGGGCCTGTGAGACTAGGCATTATGAGACTTGAATGAAGTATGTCATCTTCTAAGGTACCTACCTCCTTGGACAAATAAGCTGGACTGAATGAAGTGTGTCTGGGAAGTTATTTCCAGGACTTCATTGTTAAAAACACAAAGCAAAAAGAAGACTGAATAAAACTATGCAAGAAAAAAAATTCCTTTTGTTACTAGTGAAAATGTTGTCCAAGTCCCTGAGTTAAAGGATGGTTAGGGCTGAACTGTGATGTGGGCTAAACAGTGGCACTCCTTTAGGGTCTAGAGGTGGCCAGAAATGAGAGAGAGAGACTTGCCAAAGATGAGGTGGATGTAAAACAGAAGAAAAACGAAAAGAGCTAAAGATTTTTGCATAACTAATTTTGGTTGGAGCATCTTGTTCTACAACTGTGGATCAAAAAAACAGTGGTGATGGTATGACTTATTTTTGAAGGTAGAGCAGAGAGAGGGGTTCTGAGGGTGGATTGGCTCTGACGTGGCCTCTGGCTTTCAAAGGTTAAAGAGGGTGCTTTATAAAAATCTATGGGAATAGCAAAAATGCACTGGTTCCACAAAGGCAAGGGGAGCGGGGAATGTTTGTTTACTGGTGTGAGTGAATTAAAACCCACAAAATGTCTATTTTTGCCCAACGTGGTCACTTTCAGCATTGTTAGGCCCAATGAGACTGGTTTATTTCTACTGCTGTTTTGTTTTATAAGAAATGTTTACATCAGTCTTTTTGAAGCTGGAATATTTTGGTATGAAATGGAGTTGCTAAACGTTACACGATCAGTAATTATAAATATAATAATGATGTTTAACTTTCCCTTTTTGTTTCTTTCTGGCTGCTCTGAGTGGTGATGATGTGCAGGCTGCCCTTTCTTAATGAATTGTTTACGCATCGTTGCTGGTAGCTGGAGTCAGTAAGATGGCTTGTGTCCCTTTAAAACATTCCCCTAAATCTCTCTGAAGATGCTGTTGTGTCAGTACTACTGTACATACTGCTGTGCTTCAAATCAGCTCATCATGCTGCAGATCTATGAACAGTGTTGTCTACAACAGTTTGGGGCTCTTGGCTAAATGCTACAAACAGCTTTGGCCTGGGACTTGCTGACATTCCCAGTGACTGTTCTTGCCAGAGCGCTAATCCTCAGGCTTTGCAGCCTGGGCTTTGCCACCAGGATTTAAAAAAGCCTATTCAAAAGCAGGAAGCTGTACGGATGCTTGAGCCTGGGTAGGCAGGAAAGAGCTGCGAGGGTTCAAGGAAGCCTCAGTCTTTCCTAGACTTTAAAGCTCTGTGCATATCTCTAGGTAATCTACCTGAAGAATTCCTCTAGATTCCTACCCTGTGGGGCGTTCAAGGGAATGTGAAGTAGAGAAACTAAGGAGAAAGCTTTAATAAGCTGAGGCAAGCTATGCAAAATAATTTAAGCTTTTCCTGGTGTTGTGGTTTAACCCCAGCCAACACCAAGCCCCATGCAGCTGCTTGCTCCTTCCCCCACCAGCAGGACTGGGGAGAGAACTGGAAAGGTAAAAGCCAGAAAACTTGTGCGTTGACATAAAGATAATTTAAGAGGGAGGCCAAAAACTGCACACACAAGCAAAGCAAAGCAAGGGATTTACTCGCTGCTTACCATCTGCATGCAGGTGTTCAACCATCTCTAGGGCATGGCTGCTTTTGTGCTACCATGGGGAAGTGTGGAGGTCATGGAAACACAATGATGAGAGAGGGGAATTTTTGAGTTGTGAGAGGACAGGAGGCCAGCCTGCAGTGCAGGGTCTTACTGGGGTAGTGATTCTTTTTTTTTTTTTTTATTTCTGGTTGCTGTTAATATTTTCAATGACTAACTCTTCTGTTTGGGTTCTGAAGTCAGTGGCCCTGCAGGTGCAGAGCAGGCATGCTTCAGCAGGAAGCATGAAAAGGAGGTGCCACTTTTTGATTCTTGGCCTGTTTGAACATAATTTTTTTGACATGCTTATTCTGTGTGTGTGTATGAGACATATCCATTCTTTGATTCCTTCTCCTCCTCCATTCTGAAGTATCTCACCATTCTCATGGCTCACCTTGCTTGGTGTAGTGGTTCCTACTTATAACAATTATATCAGTCTCTTCACCAACTTCCTTTCAACCCAAGGCTTTCAACAACTCATTTTTGCCTTATTCTTTTCACTGCTGATCTCACTATGCTCTTTTCATGTTTGAATAATTGTCCAGTGACTTAGATTTATCTTCTATTGTAAACATTTTCAGGAAGAAAATGTGTCTGTATAACTTGCTTTACCTTTATGGCATCATAGAATATAAATAGTTGTTATTAATAATGCATCTCAAAATGGTATCTTATTTGACAAATGTACTTTTAACATACAGTATTTATGGCATGCCTGTAAGTAGTTGGCAGTCTATTTTATAAGATTAATTGAATACCACAAGATGGGAACTCACTGCTGTGACTAGGTGCTAAATTTTTGCTGAGAGATGCAAAGGGGCAGGATTTTCTGTGCAAATTATGAAGGGTGGAGATTTGGCTTTGTGCGTTGCCAGCCAGTGTCAGAAACAGACCTGAATATATGTGATACTAAAATATTTTAGAATGGTAGAAAAAGAAAGCTTCAAATTCTGTTGAAACTATTCATGTTAAGACATGTACACTTTAATCAAACAAGCCAAACATCAGCTGAGTGGAAGGTGTTGATTTGTTTTCACTGGGAAAAATGTAGTTCTGAATGATAAGAAAAGGCAGCATTTGCTCAGTGAGAATAAATCCAGACATGGTGTTTATTGTCTAAAAGAACAATAGTTGAGAAACAGATCATCTGTAGGATATTAAAAAATAAAATAAGGAAGCGACATAGAATGTGTGCTGACTTTTCCTCAAGCATTCCTTAGGCTGTATCCACTCCATAAAGCTCCATGTAAAATTCTATGAAATTATTTTCTTTGAATGAAAAATTGACTTCACTAAAACAGACAGCTTTGCCACTGACTTAAATGGAGCTGGTTTTCTGGCTGTAGAAGTTATTTTTGCAAAAAAAAAAATAAAATAAATTGCTCATTGATGCAAGTTTTCCCCAGTCAACTCATGTTGGTGATAGTGTGGATAGAAAGAGAATTTTTAGTACCCCAAACAAGTTACAACTATGAGCAACAAATTCATTCTCTCATTGGCAAATGTTCATACACTTCAGTGTGATGCGGTTGTCTCTTCCTTTTTGCTTTAGACCAGATAGACTGTAACACAGATCTCAGTATGCAATTCTCATTTTTATCAAACCCTATCGCATAAGTGAGTACTTGTAAGTTTTGCTTAGATTTGTAGATGTATCATGGTATAAAACACAAATGGACTCTACAAGTGCTCTCACATTTTCTTTTTTATTGAAAAATGTCCAGACTAGGGATTAAAGTAACATGGACAATTGTAACTTTCTGGACAAATGTATTCCACTTTGGATCTAATTAAAAACCCTTAAAGAATACTTAATTACTTGGTCAGAGATAAGCAAAAGACAAAAGCAGGACTATTTTTCTTTATAACCTCAATTTTCTGTAATTTATTATAGTTTTCCAGAGTTCTAAGTGTGGGCACAACACGCAGGCTTGTAAACCTACTCTTTGCAGAGTGCTCAGAGTGGAAATGGTTATTGTAGCAACTGAGGGCCCTTGCAGAAATTGCAAGAGGCACTCTTGCATTGCTCTGCATTGGTCTGATCTTGCTGGGGAGCTTTTCCAGGTAGTTGCTTATTATGTAGGTCCTGCCTTATCTTCTGCCCCTTGTTTGCATCCATAGGTATCAGGAGAGAGGTGACCAATAAGATAAAGTCCCTTTTCCCATTTCTGTCCCATTGCACCGTGAAGCTGTGCTTTTTATCTATCTGTATTTGCAATGACACAGTAGAAAAGTGCTTCATGAAAAAGGAAGAAATAAGAAAGTTCGTTAGACCCCCAGGTTTTTCTAGCATCTTTCTTTTAAGCTCTTGCTTTCTCATCCTTCTAAGATTTCTTTACTTTTTGTTCTTTTGCTGGCATGGTTACACTGGAACTAATTCACTAAAACAACTTTCCTGGGCCATTCAAGCGGTGTGTGAGAAGTCACTGCTCCTACTTTAGGGATTTTTCTCTATTGTTTCTCTGCACTCAGAGACATGAGGATGGAAGTTTGGCACCGCGGAGAGGGCAGTGCTCAGTTTCCAGCTTCCATGGATGGTGGCTGATTACCACTGTTTGTGCGGCAGATTTTGTTTGGTTTTGGGCAAGTTTGTGTGGCTGCTCTCAAACACAGGGATCACAGTGGCGAGAGGTGGCTTTGCACTGTAACTAGCAGTAGAAAAAAAGTATGTTTGAAGCTACTTCTTGGCAATTTGCTGTGCCTAATGTTAAAACAGTGACACAAAATAAAGAAGCAATCTTACTTGGGCTGCAGTTGTAGGTTAGGTGGTGATGTATAAACGGTGATGACTGGAACTGCATCTAAAAAACAGATGCTTAGAATAGGTGAAAAATACCGTTTTAGAATGAGTTCTGTTTCTGCTTATTTATGTACTGTGGAATTGTGTCTTAATATTGAAACAAACATGAAGTTTTGTCATGGGTGTTTTCTTTTGTTATTGCAGGGGTTTTATTTTTGTTGTGTTTGTTCTTTTTAAACATGGAGCACTTATGGATAGTTGGTAGCACTGGGGAAGTCAAATGCAAATGTCTGAGGAAAAGCATTTCAAATGAGAAGCTGGGAATTATATCAAACTCAAAGGCAAATGGAATAGTTAGAAACTGTGGCCAAACATTCAACTGGAGCTCAAAGATAATCAAACTATAACAGAACCTTGTGTAAATAAAGCATTTGGTATAGTTTTGCTCGTGCCTTGCTTTGTCCCTGATACACAATTCTTTGCACTATACTTTTGAGATAGAATGTTGTAACATTTTAAATTGCAAATTGAGGGAACAGTATGGAGCTTGCAGATAGAGCTCTTGCAGTACAAAGCAACTTTTTTTTTTCCCAATAGAGTTGAAAATACAATTGTACATAGCAAATGTGAAAGCAGTAAGATTATGGGCCTACTTTTATTCTGAGTTTTTTGAAGTTGAGGGATTTGACATGCTGCCTGTTCTATTCTGGGAGTATGGAGATGGGTCTTAGGCCTGATTCTCATAGATCTGGGCATAGCTGGGATAGAGTATTACACAGTGCCTTAGTACACCATGGCCTATGTGTTCCTTTGGTTATGTGTTGATGAAGTTCTTAAAATCATGTTACCTACCACTACAGTAGGATTGCTATTTGCAGGATCAGCACCCTCTAACAATCCCCCGTTGCTGAATTAAGTATCTTTGAGGTCTTCTGTCATGTGCATTACCAACCCTAACATCCCTCTGAGCTTCTGGAGTTCCAGCAAGTACCCTTGTCATAGGGTTATGCTACTTGGCAGATGACTTGAGGGCCAGAACATGTCAGTATGCTAAAATCACACTGTCAATTTTGCTTTTTCTTTAACTCTGATTGATGGTGTGAAAGCAACACATGATTGAAGTGAAGGGATGGATAAGCAAGAGGGTTCTTGTAAAATGTCAGTATGGGAATGGTAAACGGCAAACAACCAACCACAACTTGGCAACAAAACATGCACAAAGTTTAGAGAGCATGTGAATGTTTTAGAGAGAGGCTTTGAAAATGGGAGGGTTTATTATTGTGGTTTTACTAACAGGGTGAATGAGAGCTGGTGCAGATAGAGGAACAGTTATCTGAGAAACGAGGGTCAAAGTGCTGGCTCTTGAGACACTCTTGAACGTTGAGGGCCTGCTGGGCTCTAACTGGATGCTGCAGCTGCGGGCCTCACTCCATCCACCACTCTGTGCATGTATGAAGGCGCAAAACCAGGAGAAAGCAAAACCTTGTGGTTTATCTCTTCTCACAGTATTCAGACAGGAACTGTTTCCTGCATTTGGCGATTTGCTTTCTGCGTGCATAATCTTTCCTCCTGCATTTGAGATCAGCTAGGACAGACTAATCCCAAAATCAAGGCAGATCAGATGAAGGGCTATTTCCATAGCAGATGCTGTCATGTGAGTGCTGAATTCCTCTTGTGATAGAGCAGGCCGATAATGCAATGCAGATGGTGGGGCAAATCCTGTTTGCCTCGAATTATCAACTCAGTCCTATCTCCTTTTTCCACTGCAGAAAACAACCCACACTAAGCATCCAGTTAAGGAGACGGAATTGCTTGAAATTCTAATCCAGCCTTGCATTTACATCCCTTCTGAATAATGATCTGCAGTAAAGTTTGCATTAGTTCCTGTTTGACTTGTTGATTAGCAGTTTGTGTAGTCCTGGAACCAGCTGCAGGAGAGGACCATCTGCTAACTACCCCAAGGACTGCACTGTGTAGCTGCACACCCACAACTGTGCTGAAAAAAATCCAGGAGCTACCCTCAAAAATTATTTGCACAAGTCTAATGAGCAAGTCCTTTGACAGAAATTGATACTACTGAGACTGTTCTGTAAAATCACAGCAGTTTATTTTAGTATCATCTTGAGATGAGGCTTTCTACTAAACAGAGAAAACAAGGTTACCTATGAGGTGTAGCTGTTATTTCAATATTTAGATTGGAAAGCTTAATATTCTTCTGAAACAAAATATAGTTACAGTTCCTATGACAACTGTTTCTCTCTCCTCTGGAGCATGGGCTAACGATAGAATTTCATTACATGGTCATGTAATGCTGGGCACTGTGACAGCCTTGTCATCTCCACTCCACTCTTTGCCCCTAAATGGCATTTAGCTGAAGCCCATTTATATTGTGCAGAACATGAATTGTAGTGACTGGCCTTCACTGTGCTCATTGCCTGCCACCTCTGATTTCCCAGCTTCCTGCTTCTTATTAGTAGGCTCAGTTTCTACCAATTGTATTGACAAAAGATTCTATAAACTTATTTCAGTGGTAGAAATTCTATACACTGACATTAATTAAGAATAGCATCTTAATGAGTACACAAAGTACCGATCTGTTGACAAAATTTGTGAGTACAGCAGCCAAACCAGACTATGCAGCAGGTTTCTGTAGTTACTTCTGCAATACACACAAGAAAAACTATAACAAGTTGAACAGATATATTAAAAGACTTTATTCACAATAGAGAAATTTTTACAAATATAAGTTCTTAAAAATTAAGCATCTTGATCTATTATGTATTCCATAATTTGTTTATATAAAGATGGAAAGACTAAATAGAATATGTACAAATCAAAAACAATTTAAATAACATGATAGAAATGGGATGTGTATGAAGTCACCATAGAAACAGTGAGCCACTGGGCATTGCAAAAATCTGTGTACTACCAACACATATGCAATACTTATCTCACAAAGAATCAAAAATTTTATTTTTTTTTTTTACTCTTCCATGAAAAAATGTGGGTGCCATTTAAACTGATCTACCTCTTAGGACTTAACATATGCAAGCTTAAATGCCTTATTATGCTACAAAGAAATGGAAAAGCATGAGCAGTGTTTTTACACAAAGATAATGTGTCCCTGTCTTGTTATCACTCCCTGTGAGTCTCCTCCCTCCCCTCTGAACAATAAGCAATTTCTTTTGCTTTTATGAATGACAAGGAACACAAAGTGACCATCACTAGCCACTGCCACGCAGCTGGTTAAATGAGTGGGAAATAAAATGCATGTTATTCAGCAATCTAACAAGCAATGGTAAGTGTGGACTGTTTCAAAATGATTGCTCTAACTTTGGTGTTTTGGGGTTCTTTAAAAAAAAAAAAGATAAATCAATATATTCTCAGTCTATGAAAATTTTTTTTTCTTACAGTTGGCAGATCTACATGTTGTACAATCTTCTCGTCTACTTACATTAGTTTACAAAAAGTACAGTATAGTGCAGTTTGTACATACAACCTGAATACCAATACCAGTCACATCAAGTTTGTGCTCTTTCAAATCATCGTTAACTCCCACAACTAAAAAGAAAATTCATGTGAAATGTCTGTGTTACAAGGAAACAGTCATGATGCTTATACTTAAGTATATAAGACCCAACGTATACACAGTTGTGTGTTTGTAGCCTCCTTTTTGCAACTAGGAGAGGTACTGGTTCTCTACTGTTTCCTTTCAGCTAGTTAAGTACCAGTAAGATTACTAGAAACATCTGGAGGAAGCAACTTCTGCTTAAGAAAACCATGTAGCAGAGGCTTGCAAAACACATTTTTCAAAGACTGTTTTTGTCTGAGCTGTTGCAGTAATTTAACTGATACGAGGCCTGTAGCAGCACATGCATGTGGTAGGCAGCAGCAGGAGGTGATCTAATAAAGACAACTAAGCAAAAAGTAATCATTATTATTTTTTTGTTGAAATGGGAAGAGACTTTTCAAATTTTTATTCCGCAGCTTTAATTTCTTTGCAGTACTTTAGGGGGTGGGAAAAAAATCTCCCTTATAAATACTTCATTGTATTTCTTCAGAAACAGTATAGTCCTCCAATGGTACCAAGTCTGGAGTATTAAAATTGGCAAAATTTCTGATTTCAATAGAGGAGAGAGCCAAAACTTCATCCTTGCTTGGTTGGTTTTAGAAAACTACTGTGACAGCAGGGAAGCAAATTTATAAAAAAGAAATTAATTTGAAAAAAAAAAAAGCAGTAAAGCAAAAAGTTTTGAGTCTATGTGCTGGCTCCATGGAGCAGGCTTTACTTGCAGATGCACACCCATTTCTATCCATTCTCCCAATGCTGGGTGGCCTGGGCTCAGCAGGGTACCCCTATTTAACTCCCGTGTATGAACGCTCAACTCTGCCAGGACTGTGATAGAAGGATCAGCATCAGAAATCCTTGACTTGACCCCTACATAAGTGTCTTTGGCAGCTCATTTGGCACATGCCATCTTCTCTGTCTACAGGGGAAGGAGAGAGGCAGTGCTGTCTTTACAGACTCCAGAAAGTGAAGTCTATGGATCAGCTTCCAGCTGCTATATATATATATATATGTATATAAAAATATAATTAGTTATAGAGTTTCAGTTAGGCTTCTCCCTAAGAAAACCTCCCTGGCAGACCTCTATTAATATAGATAAAAAGTACTCTGGACTGCCTAAACAATTGTGCTCCCTTACGTGTGATTAACAATGACATGTGAGCTGTCTTATTAACTACCATTAAAGATGATTACTCTTCAGAACCGTATTTGTTTTGCTGCAGTCCAATCAGTGAATGATGTGCTTTCTCAGAATAGGAAGCCAGGTGTTTCCTACCTGAAAGGTATGAAAGTCATCCTGTCACTACATGAAGAAGTAGGTAGACTTAAAAAATCATGTAAACCTCTCCACTCCAGAATTAAGAGCGCGCCATTTCTTTTTCCCTTTGGTGATCCCACAAAGCAAAAACATTTTTGGCAAAGCCGTTACTTTCTTAGTAAGCTAGGCCTCTGCTCCAGGGAATATTTTTTAAGCACATTGCATTTTTCTGTTACTTAAGACAGTGCTGTCAGAAAGTTTGAGTTCCATGCAGAATGATTTCCTCTCTGAATGACTTATCTTCTTTTGAAGAGACAAATTTTCTTCAAGGCATCCAAACATCTAGCTTCATTCATATGGATACAATAAATTGCTTTGTGACAATTAACTATCAAGTCTGGTGTCAAGTCTGAACATATCTAAACATTTGCAAAAGTCCTAGAAAGACAAATAAATTGTCTCCAGTATAATTCTCAGCTTTCAGGAAAATGCTATTGAGTATCTTTTTGCTAATCAACCAAATGAAAGTTACTGAACATATAAACAAGGTTAATACTCCCTTTCTTAATAAGAAATGACTACTTCATTTTATTCCATCCCAGCTAGACTAAAGATGGAAGAATAACACCATCTAGAAAAGGGAGGAAATAATTTATTCTATTACAATATTCTAATCAAAACCTGAAAAATTAAGGTCTGCTAACTAATGTGCTAAATTCATAGAAACTAGTTTATATTTAACTTCAACACATACTGTAGTTTCAGAGTTGTGTCTGCATGAGATGAGAATACCCCTATGGTAGACTTCACTGACAATGAAATACAGATACTTTACCAAGTAATAATAGACCCGCATAAGAAGAGGCTGTCACAGTCACAAGGTTTGTCCTGGATGACACACAAAACAAATTAACATAGAACAAAAAAAGGAAAAAGCTCTTTATACTTAATTCAATATGGCTTTTTGCAACATGGCAAAATATTACAGCTTAAAGCATAGATCTCCTCACAGAGGAGAAAAGAATTTTGCAGTCAAATTAAAAGTATAACAGGAAAAAAGTACCACGCAGACCCTCTGCTCTTTTTAGCCAAGATGACACTGCACGCTAACAGAATCTGGGGAGACATCCTATTTCTCTTCTAAGAAATTATTTGTCTGGGTTGGAGAACTGAGATTTTATCATAGCTAATTTGGGTCCATTCATATTTACAGTTTAAGAAAACAGACTGCAAAGTACTTGACTTAAAAAATCAACTCGGGAATTTAAAACCAAATCATGTGCCCAAGTCCGGGAAAGAAGCATAAGGAATGAAACAAAGCATAGCTTAATCTTCATCTATTTCTGGTTTTCTTCTTTTTTCCCATCATCTTTGTGAAGAACAGGGAGAGGATGAGCCTCTGTGTTGAAGACCCAGTGTTCAAATGGAAGAAGATCATCTTCAGAAAACAGCAAATACAGGTACCTGCAAGAAAAAAAGCACAAAATGTGACTACATCTACAAGTGAAACTACAATAGTTTTCAGGAAAACTAATTAATAAATAATATAAATAACAAATATAAACCTAATACTTGATTTAATTTACTTGAGTACTAAACTTCCCATTGAAATGGCATGACTGTTTTTTCTGATTTTTTTGCAACTTTGTCTTGCACAGCAGAAGAAAACAAGTGAAGGCATCAAGAAAAATCTTCAGCTCATTAAACACTTAGAAGATGAGGACAGATAAGAGAGAAAACCAGAACATTTCACTAACAGGCCATGCGAACTTTCTGTGAAAGCTGACTTAGGAAAAAAGAAGCTAGACATCAGAAAAAAAATTCTTCATAGAAAGAGTGATTGGCCGTTGGAATGGGCTGCCAGGGGGGTGGGGGAGTCACCACACTTGGAAGTGTTTAAAAAGAGACTGGATGTGGCACTCAGTGCCATGGTTTAGTTGATGAGGTGGTGTTACGTCACAGGTTGGACTTGATGGTCTCAAAGGTCTTTTCCAACCTAGTTAATTCTGTGATTCTGACTTCTTTTTCCTTTTCCACGGTTTTAAAATGACAAGTATGCAATACAAGCCCGGTAAATTTGGTCAATTTGTTTCATTAGTGTTGACATACATAATTAGATCCTATCAAAGATAGGAAATGCAATTTCTCAAAGACTATCAAGTACCTTTATCAGAAGTAAAGATAATTTCCAAAAGTCAGGGAATTTAGTATATTGATACAGAAGGGGGAAAAAAAGGCAGTTTGGCTTCCTGCCACCTAAGAAAAGCTATGGTATTTCACTCAGATTTTGTGAATGTCAAGGGTACTAATGATAAATACTTACCTGTAAAGATGATACACAGAGCTATTCACATTAATGAAATTCAACTTTCCTAACTTACTTGAGTGTCTCTGAAAGGAAGAAACTTTGCTGCACATCATCATGGCTTTCATGATTGTTATAAACATCTCTAATGCCAGAATAGCCACCGCCTACTCTGCAGTGTTTTTCCAGTGCCTGAAGCAGGGGGAAATAACAAAACAAAACAGTAGGATTAACAAAATGAATCATCTGTCAGTTTTTGTTTGACAACAAAACTAGCCAAAACCGGTTGTCACAATTTTTTTGATAGATATTGAAACTTTATAAAGCTCTAGATAGAAAAAACTTTTTTAAAAGACATGCACATATGTTTAATTTTATATTTAGGAAGAGAAGCAAAATGATAAACGCATAAAAACCAGCTTTCAGAAGGAAATACATAGGGGGATAAGACTGCAAAGACACAGATTTTTACTTATTTTCTTTTTCCTGTTTTTAATAAGAGTAACAATAGTCTTTCTCTCCCGAGCTTGTCTATCAGCCTTAACAGAACATGTTACATATACCTTTCTTGCTTATATTTCAGTACTTAGAATTTAATACTATCCTAAAGATAAGCCTTTTCCTTACCTCCTGCAAGTCCCTTAAAAAAAATGGAGGCAACTCCCCATTTTCTATGTAAGTTGTTTGGCTTCTCTTTGCAATTATTTAATTTTTCAACAGAAAACACTGACATTGGGCTGTGACTAAGTTTCTTTTCCGCAGTAGTTATATTTTCTTTGCTACCTTTATGATAAAGCTTTGTGTTACACAGGAGATGGAAAGCCAGTTTGTGGCTGGACTCCACACAATGTGTTTTAGCTGTAACAATAACAATGTGTTTTTCTCTAACTAGTTTCTAAACCGTATTCAGTTAAAAGGTGTAAAACAGATAACTGATGTCTATTTCAAAATTAAAAAAAAGTATGTAGACCATCTAAAATACAATTTCTTTTCTGCCCACAAGAATATCCTCTATTTGGAAGGAGATTTATAATTTTGAAGGGGAAAAAAGATCAGATGAGGAGTGTATAGAGAACAGCAAAATACGTATACCAAGTGCTGGAACTGTAGAAGGTATATACAGTCAGACTGTTTACAGATTACAAAAAGCTATGAAAAGGCAGAAGATCTGTCTAAAACAGGCAGAATAAGCATTTTCTGATGAGAGGTGGGACTAAAAGTCACTAATAATTACTGAGGTATCCATCATCTTCAGCTGTTCAAGATCTGTGTTTTGCTGTGAGTAGATATCCTAAACATCCTTGATTTTGCTGGAGTCCCTGTAGCTGTCTGCACACATTTAGCTTGCATGTCAGGCTCTTCATAGTTTTCACTGGAGAGTATGCTGCCTATTGTATATTTAAAAGGGATTTTTCTGCAGGAGAGATCCTTTAAAAAATAACAGCCTATTTGTCTTTTCTTATGTGTCTTTAGGTTCTTTAATGTTCCTGGATACTTTTACTAAGTGACAAATATTCTTAAGTTTAGACAAGTAATTTCCCCTGGCTAGTCTCTTTCCCTCTTGTCTACTTCAACCTGCAATGAATTCAAAATGCTGAATCTGTCTCTGTTTTCAATGTCAAACACAAGACGATATTTTCCAAGGCACAAAAGAAGGAGAACTTGAAGGATAAGGCTATTATGCAAGGAAAAATCGGCACTATAAACCGGGTGAGTTAAAATAAAAGCAAATGGAATTTGCTGTTTATGTGCTCTAACATGTAGTTAGAGCCTTCCTTGAGTTCACTGTAGGGACCATAATGGCACCTGAACACACTACTATGATGTAAGTAAAGGGGTTAACTTGCACCAACCATGTCAGCTATCTGGCGGTATGTACATGATGCAAACATGACACAACTTGTCCTTCAAAGCTACTCTCCAAGTAAATAAAAGAACAGGACATTCACCTGCAGGATTAGTAGGACAAAAAGACTCTTAGTTGTCAATTTTCTTAACTGGCAGTGATGGGCTTTTGTGCCCTTACCTGCAGTTTCAGAGTACAGTGCTGTTCATGATGACAGGGGATAGTGGTGGACAGGAAGAAACAATCAAGTTAGTAGTCCTCAGAAAACGAGGGTGGCTAAAATCACTTATGCAATAGTAATGGAAAACATCAAGCACAGTGAAAGCTGACTGACAGTTTCAAATGATCATAAAGGGAAAAAAAACCCAAAGAGAGTACTAGGAATTTAAAATATGTGCCACATTTATAATGCAGAAAGGGAGGTAAGCTGATAAAACCTGTCTGACTCAGTAATGGTGGATATTGCTGGTGGTCATAACTACATTTTCTCCCGCTGCTGAAGTACATACAAAATGGTCTTGGACTCAAAGCAATAAGGCAAGTTCACAAAGAAAAAAGGGAGAGGCTATAGCTTATTTTTAGTCTATAAAGTTAGAGAAAGAATTGACTTGTCAGAGAGTTTAGAAGTCGTGACTTTAGAGCAGCCTCCATTTCTACTAGAAGAGTAAGGGGAAGCAAACACAATGTTTTCTTAGTGGTAGAGTAATGAGTTGAAAATGAACATGAAACACCTGAAGAACAACTTTTTTTCAGGCAAACCCCAAATGATCTGATTGTTCCTGCATTTTTTTTTTTCAGTCTTGGGTCCCTTTTCATGCAACAGGTGCTAGTGATTTAACCAATTTAATTTCAGTGGCTGGAGACTTCCCCAAGGACAGAAAGGGTGGAGTGATGTGCTCTCTGGGGCAAAGTTAAGGAGTAAGAGGGAGCAGAATTTATGAAATAGCTATGGTAAGCTATCATGATGTGCAGAAGCAAAAACAATACATTATTAGGTGGTGTTGTACTGCTATAAATGTCAAAGGAGAAGAGGAAAGAAAAATATTTAAAGCTAAAATCAACTGTATAGCTTCTGTGAAGCTGTAAGATTTGTTTTTGTGAAGCACACAACTGCATATTAGGACAGTGGAAGATGGCCCCCATGCAGAATGGGACCAGATGCATCTCCCACACACGGGCTGTAATCCACTATGTTAAAGCCAGAAAAGAGTAACCACAAGAACGTTAAACAAAGAACACATGGGGAGTGTTAAGAAGGTAAACAAGTGTACAAACTGGAAAGAAACACAAACAAACTCAACCAAGAGGGTAAAGAGTAATAATAAAGAAAACATTTCAATTGTTTATAATAATGTCATCAGTGTGGGCAGCAACAATGAGTCAGGAAAAACATCTCCTGGTAGAATGTACATTTGCTGTTGCTGAAGCCTGGTGGGATGACTTCCATAGACAGCCATTGTAAATATGCCAATTATAATCTGCCTGGGAAGATTCCAGTAATAAAACATGTGCCTATGGGTGGTGTTGGCAAAAAAGAAGGAAATGGAACAGCCTTCTAAATTAGAGGCTTTAAACAAACCAGTTGCTTTGGAATCATTAACTCAGAAGCATATTGTTTCAAGACCACAGAGCCAACAGTTGAGGGAGGCAAATATAATGGCCTAAATAACTACAGTCTACCTAGCTGAATACAGTCCTCACTGGAGTCACTGAATGAGTGTGAATATTCAGAAGTTCGAGAGTATAATTAATGCTGTTAGTCTTTTTTGGAAATAGATTTTGCCTTTAAATTCTTCATGAATATCTGATTACTAAACTTTCTTCATGACATTTGCCCAGCATTCATGATACATTCAGTATCTCACATGGTGAATACCAAATACATTTAAAGATCTTGGTTGCTGCTGGGCAACTTTCTTCTACGTGTGTAGGCCCCTCCAAGAAAGTTGTAACCATACACTTCCAGAAGTAGGAGGTGTTGGGTAAACTGATGAACAGGACATTTTTGAAATCCTGGAAAGCAATATGTCTGCACAAAAGAGGTCACTGTGAAAAAAATTCTGCAGAGAGGTGTGGTTTTTGTTTTTCATTTTTCTTAAGTATAAAGAGTCACAAAAATAATATTCTTCAACTTCCTGTATTTCCTATCAGATCTCATATAATTTAACACGGATAACATCAATGTGAGGAGAACACAAGTGAACTGTAGAAGTGTAATAAAGACCCATACCCGAAGGATGAAACATGGTAAACCTAAAGGGTCTCATCCCTAGCAGTAAGAGTGATTAACCACTGAAATAAGGGAAACACTGGATTTGAGAAGCTAATTTTTGTAGGATGAACTAGCTACCCTTTCGGAAGGGTTGTGCTTGACAAACACAAAGAGTTAGATTCAGCATTACTGGTTGAAGATCAAAGGCTAGTGGGACACAGAAATTTAAATCTAGAGGAGATTGCTATTATTTATGGAGTTTTGTCCAGATGACTTATGCTTTTTGAAAGTCACCCAGTTTTTAGAAGTTTGGTACTATCTAGTACTTCATCTTGGCCTTCAACAGTTTAATTAAAATCACTTTTGTACAATTACTGTTGAGAATACATTTCATAAAACTTATTTCCATGGCCAAGGCTTAAATGTGACACACTTTTCATTCACATGCAGCAATACTCAACATCTTACGCAATACATCCAAATGCGACCCAATGCTAGAAGTATTTAAAATGGAGAAATCACAAGGTATTCTTCTATTATTCCTCAGCTGTATTTGGTTTTGTTGAAGTGCTTTTAGTTAATCTATTAGTAAATGAATCTCTAGAAATGTGAATTGGTATTACTGATTTAAAATAAATATTTACTCTCCAACTGCTAAACAATATCCAGATATCATTCAACAGCTCATTTAACAAGACATTAGGATTTAATGTATAAAAAGTCCAGTAGAACATTACCTCAACAGCTTCCCATCCCCACTGCCTGTACTTTGGATCATGAGTGAGCCGCCACATGTACATATAGGTTTCTATGACTTCTGGTCGTAGGATGTAGTATTTTTCATTTTGTCTTGTAGCAATGGCCTCAACACCACCATCAAATCTGAAGGCTTCTGGTCCCAGTTTCATGCCTAGCCAATATAAAAACACAGGCTATAATAAAGGTATTTATAACGGTTTCAAATTACATAACCTACGAAATCAACTAGCCTTTCATGTGGCACAAAGCCAGGTTACTCAAAAGGTATATAATTTATGAAGGATACTGCAGCACCACTTATTTTTAATATTTTTTAAATTATTCAGAATAGGAGAGAGCTGTTCTTCACCAATGCCTTAAACAGTGGTTACAGTTTGAACAGTTATACTAACATTTCCTTCTGGAAGAATTCATATAACTAGCAACATGTGAAATTTTGCTTAAAAGAAGAGGATATTTACTCTTCTATATCAAACTGGAAAATACACTCTGGGACCTGAAATGCTGCCAGGGTTATTTCTATAAGAAGATGAGAGAATATCAAGAAATTTCCTACATAGAAATCTACTTTCTATGTGCAGTTCTATTGTTTGCAGCATTGTATTAACAGAAGTGAGTGTAAAATAGGTTTTTTTTGCATAAGATACGATTAACCACGATATTGATGCATAAATGAACATGGTTCTCTCTTATTTGTATTCAGCTATACAGAAATTGGTATAGTGAAAAAAAGCTGTCATGTTAATTACTACAGTGAGGAGATACGATTCAGGTGCACAGAAATTATTTATAAAACAGAGCATCCATTTTTAAAGTTACTCTTAAAGTGAAGCAGAATTTGCTCAGAAAGGATGAGTAGTTCTCACTGTACTACAATTTTCATTCAGCGCTAGGCAAAAATACCAATGGCTGCCTCCACAAAGTCAAGCTGTGAAGCTAAACTCTGCAATACAGTACTCACGTGTACGATCATAGGATTCATGGCAAGTCCTAGCAATTTCAGCACCAAGCTCGATGTGATGGCCTGTCTTGTCATTAGGTGCTCCATCGGCTCCTAGAGCAAACATGCCTCCAGCAAAACAAGTGAGATGTCCCATCTTGTGTTCAAGCAATCCACCCTTCCACTCAGCTATATACGTCAGCCCCCCGCTTGATTTCCGAATGAGATGGGTCTCTATGGCCTGCAAAAGCACACAACATCAAACCAAAGGTACCAACAGGTAAAGCATGAATGACAAAGTTGTATGTGGGTTGTTTTCACTCTATATTGCTTTGCTTATAAAATAAAATGGATAACATGAGCTAGCATAACCAAAGTGCAGACAAACCAACGCAGATAGCACATATCAGTATCAACGACTACTTTTGCTACACCTCCGAGCAATTCAGCCAACTGAATATGAGCCAGTAATGTGCCCTCGTGGCCAAGAAGGCCAACAGCATCCTGGCCTGCATTAGGAATTGTATGGCCAGCAGGAGCAGGGAGGTCATTCTTCCCCAGCACTGGTGAGGCCGCATCTTGAATATTGTGTCCAGTTCTATTGGGCCCCTCAGTTTAGGAAGGATGTTAAGATGCTTGAGTGTGTCCAGAAGAGAGCAACAAGGCTGGTGAGGGGCTTGGAACACAAGCCCTATGAGGAATGGTTCAGGGAGCCAAAGATGTTTAGCCTGGAGAAAAGGAGACTCAGAGGTGACCTTATCACTCTCTACAACTTCCTGAAAGGAGGTTGTACTCAGGTGGGAGTTGGTCTCTTCCACCAGGCAGCAACTGACAGAACGAGAGGGCACAGTCTCAAGCTGCATCAAGGAAGGTATAGGCTGGATATTAGGAAAAAGTTCTTCATAGAAAGAATAATAAAGTACTGGAATAGTCTGCCCAAGGAGGTGGTAGAGTCACCATCACAGGACGTGATTAAAAAAAGACTGGACATGGCACTTGGTGCCATAGTCTAGTTGGGGTGTTAGGGTATGGGTTGGACTCGATGATCTTGGAGGTCTCTTCCAACCTAGTTATTCTGTGATTCTGTAATTTACATGGTACAGTTTATAAAAATGTTGGAAAGACCTAAAAAATAAAATTCAATTTTTGAATTATTTTATTTTTTTCCCTTTCTACTTTAAGCAGTTTCAGGTAATTTCATGTTTAATAGTGATTAGCCATTACTTGAGCTTCTGTATTTCCTATTTTAATTCTGACTTAAAGGATGTAGTTATTGATATATAAGTTATATGCAGACATAATTCATACTCAAAACACTTGACTCAGTGCATGCACTGAATGATGTTAGACATCTCAGACTAGATGGCATTCCCAAAGTCCAATGAGTTTTCCCCCCCAGACTGAAATTCTCTACTTATCAGTTGAGAGTAGGGTTTCACTGGGATTTCTCGGAAAAAAGTCTAAACAGAATAAAAATATACAAATCTAGAGAGAATTAGAAGTTGGTGATGTCAGCAATGTATGGTCACTGATTGCAAAATCCAGGAAAGTAACCTTCCCTTTTAGGAGGAACAGATTTGAAACAGAGGAGATAAACAATGTTATCATACATTCAGTTATTCAGCAGTGCTCTGATTGTTCTATTGACATCATAAGATCCAGAAACAGTACTCAACATGCATTATACAGGAGAAAAAAAAAATCAATAAAAATCAGTACAGAAAACTATTAACAAAAATGCCAAGATTTTTTTTAAGTGTTATAAATTAAAAATAATGATTGTAGTTACTTCCTCTTATTTAAACATTTGTAAAGGTTGTTTCTATAAGAATGAAAAATCTTCTCTGAAACAGAAGCAAGAGCAGAATAACTGTATAACTTTTACATACCGAGTGGTTTTTTTCCTTCAAGAATGTTGCATTGAAAACTATACTTTGTTTTTAAATTAATATTAGTAAAAAGCACTTAGTAAAGGTGTTTTCTGCCTAGATCCAGAGCCAATGTGAACTCAGAAAACTCATCCATCCCTCTGTCTCATCCTTGATTTTGAGTTTTTTGGCACTAAGTACTTACTGGAAAGTACATCTAAATTTCAAAGCAGCAGTAAATAATGAAGATTCCTGTGCTTTAAACAAATCCTGCTTTAAACAAATCCTGCATAATTTAAGAGGAATTAGATATGAAAGTGGAAAGGTGAGAAAACACACATCAAATTTGTGAGAAATAGCTTTCAGACTACTTAGATGTTCTAAAAAATAAGCCAGCTGAAATCAAGTTCAGAAAGGAAAAACTTTCACTAAATTTCATTAAATCTTTCAGCATGGTATCTCCCATCTCACGAAAACAACAATTCTGGCAGCAGGTAACTCTACTGGTCAGTTAGCTGTTGGGTCAGAATTTGTTTTAAAAATAAACAAGTATAAAAATAGACCGGTGACTAAATTTACCTCCATTACATTTTAAAAAAGAAAATAATTATTACAAGGCAGAATGAAGTACTACTGTATCTGACAGAAATAACAGCCGTGATGCACTTTTGAGCTATAGTAACTACACTAGAGTTGATTCTTGTAGTAGGAAAATGGATTTTGTGATACCAATTAGTCTTGTGAGTTTTTTCTCCTCTTTTGGCTCGAGATAAAAGTTCAGGCTGAAAAAAGGCAACTTTCAAACATGAAATTCTGAAAGTATTCTAACAAATGGGTGTTGAGAAACTAGCAAATTGATGTTGATTGATGCTAAGAACATCACAAAATAAAAATACATTTCCAATTTAAGTGTTCATATTTCATAAAGTAAATCATCTTGTTTTTATAAATGGGTCCAATTAAGAACTAGTACATATGTGTATTAAAAGTTATTTTATTATGTAACCATCTTATTTAAAGCTATTTTTATTAGGGAGTTATTTGATACATTACAGACTCTCAGACTGCCTTGTCATACTTCTTATAATCATGGGTTCCTAAGACCTAGATAATACCTGCACCTCTGTATATGCCTTTATTAATGTCATGATGGATCACTAATAATTTTTACCTAGACGTGAAATCTGAAGTGTAACACCAGGATGGAAAGTTAGGGTTACATTCCCATACGGAAATGCTGCTTGTTACCTGCAGTGCTGTGGGTGCAGTTCTGGCAGGGAAATCAAGCGAGTAAAACAAGTTGTTATAAAAGGAGAATAGGTAGTATAGTGACAAAGATCCATTCAAGCTAAACACTCTGGTATAATTAATTTTGCATTTCATACTTAAAATCACTTTTATTTTAATATAATTATGCACTCACTTAAAGGGACACATTTATTTAATTTGCAGCTCTATTACAACTTCTCCCCACCTAAAAATAATTCCTTCTTGCACCATTTGCAGATCAGGGGGAGGGATGGAGTACCCCTCCTATAATGAACGACTGAGAGAATTTGGTTTGTTCAGTCTGGAGAAGAGAAGGCTTTGGGGTGACCTAATAGTGGCCTTCCAGTACCTGAAGGGAGCCTACAAGAAAGATAGAGGATGACTATTTACAACAGCATGGAGTGATAAGACAAGTTAAAATAAAAGCAAATGGAATTTGCTGTTTATGTGCTCTAACATGTAGTTAGAGCCTTCCTTGAGTTCACTACTGTAGGGAGACACCATAATGGTACCTGAACACACTACTATGATGTAAGTTAAGGGGTTAACTTGCACCGTGTCAGCTATCTGGTGGTATGTACATGATGCAAACATGACACAACTTGTCCTTCAAAGCTACTCTCCAAGTAAATAAAAGAACAGGACATTCACCTGCAGGACTAGTAGGACAAGGGGGAGTGGCTTCAAACTGAAAGAAGGTAGGATGTGAGTGTTGTGAGGCACTGGAACTGGTTGCCCAGGGAAGCTGTGGACGTCCCATCCCTGGATGTGTTCAACACCAGGTTGGATGGGGCTTTGAGCAACCTGGTTTAGTGAAAAGTGTCCCTGCCCACGGCAGAGGGATTGGATCTAGGTGATCTTTAAGGTCCCTTCCAAACCAAGCCATTCTATGATATTTATCACTATAGAGATTATTATTTCTTGTCACTGTAATGAATATTCTCAATAAAAACCAATATACACTATTGGAAAATAATCAAAAAAGCTAGAAGAATGTGGTCTTTGATTAGCTCTAAAATACATTACTGATGGTCAATTGTTTGGAGCTGGTACAATTTTTCTTTTAAGTAAATGAAAATTTTATTCTAGAATGCATCAAGGTAAGGCAGAGAGACTACACAACATAAAAGTCTGGAAAGAGAAAAGATGGCTACAAGTGTATGCTGCTAAAGGGAGCAATGCTACTTGAGAGTGATTAAAAAAAAAACCAAAAGAAATTGAAACGCAAAAAATGGAGACAACCTTACTTAAGACTGTAGTGGATAAAAAAGGTGAGGACAGAAGAGAAATTAAAGGTAGATAAACATCTTCCAGATATTAAAAAAAAATTTACTACATGTAAAGCTGATATGACATACAGTTTATCAGGTGTCCACATGTATCCATAAGCTCTTGGAGCCAGACTAACTTTTCCAGCTGATGCAGTTCCTGGCAACTTTTAATTTTTTTTTAGCTTTTATGTAAGGCTCTGGTTATAGACCTTACTGCAGTAAAGCCTTTAGCCAAATTACTTTTTTCTCCATCTTGTAGAAAATTATTCCTTCAATACAATAACTGTATAAATGCTTGAGCACTCAATTAGGAACACTAACAGTCCCTTTTACAGTTTGAATTGTGTCTCAAGTGCTCCTTGTCTTACTACTGACATCTTTCTCATGGGTTTGCATGTTAAAATTATGCCCTTGCTTATCTGTCATAGTGAATGAGACATTAGGAATTGTTTCAACTACAGGACTGCAAATTGTACGTTTGTGTAATCTCTGTTATTGACAGCACAAAGGAGAAGCTCCTCAGCTTTTCCCAACCTGATTTCCTTCCCCTCCTGCATTCTTTGTTAAGGTAATAGGTTCTGTGTTCTCTGCTTATCAACATGTTTCTTAACCTACACCTTTTACTGCCAGTTCTTACCCTTGCACAACTAAGCAGAACTGGTGTCTCCTAACAAATATCCATTTTCCTTCATTCAGTTCTTCACTCTTTTAAGAATTTCACACAGCTTAAATGATGTCTTCACCACCCCTTTCCTCTATCCCTGACTTTTGTGATTGGGAAATCCTTTGTTTACCCTTTGAGTCGTTTAGAACGAAACTGTATTGTTTATAGGGAAACAGAAGATGCAGATTTGAATCATCTCACTGTTCAAATGACTAAAAACCCCCAATCAGCAAGCTTATTTTTTTACAGGTATTCTCTTGGTGGGTTACATTGACAGGTAACAAAAACACTAACAGAGATGCCTTAAGAGCACAGATGGAGGCTTTCTCAGGAAAAATGATGTGCACCTCAAGGTTGCTCAATTCAAAATAAACACGTGCCATAAAACATTAAGTCTGTTAAAGGAGCAAATGTAACAAATTATAAACCTCAACTTGCCATGTAATCCTGCAGTTCTACTACCTCTAGGACTCAAGCATTTTACCTCTCCTTTTACAGTGACTTCTAAATTATGATTGATGAATTTCAATGATAACTGATGTTTTAACCCAAACCAGATGTTTCATTTTCCACCTCAAGATGTCACTATAGCTGGAGATAAAAGTTCCCTGCAAGACAGTTACATATTTCCGTAACTTAATAAATTTGAAACTTCAAAAATACGATTCTAGTTCTAAATTTCAAGGGTTTATAATGTTTGTTTTGGGGATAACTACAACTCTGCAGGCGTTTTCATAACAAAGCACTATAAATTATCTCAGTTCAAACTTTTAATATATTTTTCTTCCCCTAGGAATTTTCATAAACAGCATTTTGATGATTTGAGGCAACAGTGAGGATGAAAGAGAATTCTACCACGCGATATTTCCAATAATAATTCAAAGGTGTATAATCTCAATTGCTTACTTATTTATTTTTATATTTACAGCTCGCACTAAGACATTTTATTACTTCAAAACAGCACACAGAAGGCAAGTCAGGATTATTGTGGGTTTTCATGTTATGAGTTTCTAAGCCGATTGTCCGTTTTCTTAACTTTGTTATTTCCCTTACTTTTTCTCTGTTGAGTTGATCCTAACGCAATAGATAATTTTCTTCATCAGGCTTCATAATTAATCAAATTTATCCTTTATCCAAAATTTCAGTGAGTTTATTATGAAAAGCTTATAGCCGGAATAGGAACTTCAAGCCCTTGTTACAGACAAGTTAAATATTTCTGCCAAAGAAAAGTGGCATCTTATCCTGAGGTCCTCACTGCTTACTAAAATGAGCTTTAAAAATCAGAACTGAAATCTAAACACAGAACTTTCATTTGTTAAAACACAATATATAAGAAACATTTTGAAAGCGTTAAAGCACTTCCTGCTTTTGGGCTTAAGGTATGTTATGAAGATAAGCTTACAAGTGCAATGAAATATGCTTATAACGAAGATGCCTACATTTTTAAAATGGAAACACTGGCAAACATTTAGCTACTGTGATACCTATTGATCTGATCACTAAAAAGATGATTAAGTTCTAGGGGAAAGCTGACAATATTTTTTCCCCGTGTATAGTATCTCTGAGAGCATCAGTGCTCTAGCACTAAATGTACTTAATTCTTTATCAGGAGGCTAAAATCATTCATATTCTTAAAACAATATTAATGGTCTGGCACGAATCAAATCACGTCACTCTCAAAATGTTATATTATGCATTTTCTGAATATTCGAGCATAAATGTCTACTGCTCCCTATAAGCTTTTTTTGTCCTGAGAAAAGGAGGGAAAAATAGCATGAGGAGTAAGGATACGGCTGCTCTGACAACAAGAGCAAAGCCATGAGCAAAAAACCCAGACAATTTCTCTCTGGACTTTTCTAGTTAAAATCCCTTTAACAATATTATAGCTTGCTGCTGCTCCTGACAGTCTATAAATAAGCAAAAATTTGAATAAATACCTTCTATAGTCCAAAATGTATGACATTGTGCAGTTTTAAGTAAATTATTAGGCATTTAAAAATCTCCAGAAGCCTGTCTTTAGTCTTGATGCTTTCTATAAGCAGTTGTAGAGAGCCTCAAAACTCTTGTTAAGAGGGGAAATATAGTGAAAAGAATAACAAGGAGCAGCAAGTCCTCTGTACATTCTCATCTGCTAAGTGCAATGAATCTTGTGTCCCTACATAACACAGCTATACTATCGCTATGTGCACAATACAAGTGCAGCTGGGTGATAAATATTTTTAACACAACTGCTGACAAAACATGTAAATAGATTGCCTGTTTGTTAATTTTAACACATATAAATTACAGACAATGCCTTCCCATTGCTACATCAAAAAAACCCCAAATGAAGTAAGTATTGGGAGTGCTGGGTCCCCTGTACCAACTGTTTCATTTTAAGATGGGCTCTTGCAGCACTCTGCTTGCCCTGTTTATGTATTTTCTCAAATGCCAAGAAGTGCTCAAGTATTGAATGTTCAACTCATTAACACACTTTTCATTTTACTCAGTATGACAAACTATTATAATGGAGTTGATGCAGTTTTGTCACTGTCCACGTCAGTTATTTAGTTTTTAAGATCACTACGATCACAAAGCAAACCACTTCAAGACACTTAATGGGAACTGCAATCAACACAAACCAGCCACCAGACTGTCACCACAGTTAGGCAGACCGTTGTGAAACTTCAGAGATGGAAAGGGCCTATCTGCCAATATCATGTGTTCAATTTGCTAACAGCACTTTCTCTCCCTTGTTTCAATGAGAAAGGGGTCTACATGGAGCTGTTTTATTATGTGAAAGGCTGAAATCAACAGCTCTGAAAAATTTTCACTTTTTAATGCTGACAATTATATTACCCCAAAAAACCCCAAACAAAAATCAAAGCTTCCTCTCAGTGTACAGTCAGTCGGTCTCAGTGTCAGTCTCTAACGTTAGCAATGTGCCAAGAGAAATTGTAAAAAACTAAAAAAGTAATTTTCTGTCTAAATTCTCAAAATCATGCAACCCAATGTAGCAGCAAGCTGACTTTCAGGAATGCTGTTGAGATCTGGCAGAGCAGCTGTGGCACTGCTTCACACCACCTATTCTTCTTTTGGCCATTTTCGTTGTTCCTACTTCCATATGCTACATTCTCCAGAGATCACTAGTTTTCTTGTTATAATCTTCCGATGAGTTATTACCCAGTAAGAAAAAGTTAACAATCTAAATGTCTAAAACCAAACTACCCTGATTCATGGTAAAACTGCAGAGAGCAGCTGCTTTATCTCACTGACACCACAGGGACATCATGGGCTGCACTGAGCTCAGCTGCTTGGGATGTGCTGGTGAGGGATTCTCCATTTTCTCCATTTTCCTGTCAAGTTCTTCTGGGATGAGTTACCATTCTCTTTACAGCCTTTAGATATGTCAGTTCTCTAGAAATACACCCGGAACAGGATGAAGAATAAATGTAAGAGATGCAGAAAGATTGCAGCAATGGCCATAAATAAATGTAACAGGAACACTGGGAAAAGACACCTGACCAGTTCAGACATCAAGTGTGAGATGGCCTATTTACAGGAGTAATGAAAAAAATTGCCCTTCTACTTTGAAAAAGAGGGCTGACACTTTCAAGAGGGGAGGATTTGATGCAGTTGCTTGTGACACTGCTGTTGCCAGACTAGATGTAAGTCAACCCACAAGGTTCATTTTTTCTCTAAATTATCATGTTCTCTTATTAAACCTACTCAATTGTGTCTCAGAGATCAGCTTGTTAACTGAGAAGAGTGGGATGATTCCTGTCCTGGATACTTGCAAAGACTGATAGATTATTCTGTTGGCAGTTAAAGCTTCAAAATATGGCTAAAAGCTGAATACATACTTGTTCTGTAACTAAATGTTGCATGCTATCTACTGAAACTAGTTTAAGAAGATCCCTTACTTCATGTATTATGTGAAAGAGGACATTATATGTATCGCTTTTCAAAAGAGAAAAAATAACTTACATTAAAAATACATTAACTTGTCTTTTTTTGTGAATTGTAGAGTTTATGAATCCCTCTGATGGCTTTGTACATTCATATTATGCTCTAGTATTTGAAACAAGGCCATCTCTGCCCCTTTTCCCACTAAAATTAACTCTTCTTTAAATGGTTTCAGCCAAATATGCATCTTATTCATGGCAAGCAGTAGAAGTTTTAAAATCTATTTTGACATCTTAGATATTACTTTTAACTTAAACCACTATACAGTCTATAGGTGATACAAAAATTCTAATAGAAAGAATTCTTTTTTATTTTTTATGATTTACAGAACAGTATGAGAAATAACAACAAAGCTTTATCTAAATAGATTTCATCTTTCCACAGTGAACTATATAACTCATCATATATTTTCGTTTGTGGTTTCTGGATAGCAGATGATATTGAATTAGGCATCAAACTTTCAAATCACTCTTTCAGAAATTGGTGGGTATGTGCTAGATCAAATGGCCAGGAATAATCACACTGTTCCCTTTGGCATAGTCTTAAAAAGATTCTGAAAGTGTCAGGGGAAATTTATCTAGGAAAATAAGAAGCAGACTCAGAATGCCCAAACCATGTTGGCTTAGTCTAAAAGAAAGACTGCAGCTTGTGCAGACTCTCAAATTGGCTTTAATTTAGGTAAGTAATGGATCGATAGCAATAAAGCCAGTATCAGGATGGATTTCAAGGCAGGCTAGTTGCTCCAGGGAAGAATCTGGCATCTCAGTAGGGCACAAACATTCTGCAGTTTCTGTGAAACTGCAATTTTGCCTCAGCTTTCTGAACAAGCTGCACTACAACATCAAGTTGCAACTCCTGATGCTGTGTGTAGACATCCAGCTTTGGTACAGATATAACTTGGTACAGAAAACAGACAACAAGAATGCCATTGCTTAGAAAGTACTGGAAATGGCATTCAGCCAGCAGCATAAGGAAATTTACCACATATTTATAGTGATCACTTGGCCCTCTCAAACACTAATACTCTGGTCAGATATGATGCTGGGACTAGTTAAGAGCTAGTACTACTAAAAAATGTTAAGAAAATAGGTACTTCAAATATAGTCTTATACAGCAGATCACAGACCCTGTCATTGATACTGTCACATTTGGTGATGCTGCTGATCAGGCAGTTCTGCTAAAACCCAAGCAGGGAGTGTAGTGTGGTGGCCATCACCACTTCTGCTCCCTGCTGGGACCTTAACCAGAGATTGCACCCTCCCTCAAATCATCATATGTGACTTTCTAAGGAAGAAAAATACAGTTGCAATAAGCCAGAGTTGTATTTTTTAATGTCACCACTTTTTGTGTATGGGAAGTAAAAGACTTATGACTTCCCTAGGGACAGCTCACTTCCAGATATACTAAAGAATAAGCAGACATTGCTTAGCATCTTGAAGCCTCATCTGTAGAGGCACTGTATATACATACAGTTAACAAGAGATAAAAGTCCTGGCCCTAGACAGCTTCCAGTCAAAACAGATGAAAGGATTGGGGAAAAAAAGTAGTATTACCTTCTTATATATATATATATATATATATGAAAGCAAAGAACTGAGAAAATAGGTCATTTGCCCAAGACTGGAAGAAAAGCCTGTAAATATGAATTTAAACTTAATACTCCTCAAGTCTCAACCTGGTATCATAAACCCATTATTTCTCCCAAAACAGCATATTAAGGAAATATCATCAACAACAAAGCAAACTGCAGACCAGCAGGATCATAAATAAAATATCACATAGAAAAGTAAGCATGGACAATTCTGAGTTTTGAAGACTTTCTCTTGTGTCCAATTTGGCTGTTTGGCAGAAGTAGGTTAATATATGTATGCTCCTGTACCAAGAAGTCATTGTGCAACAAACTCCCTATTTTGATTCATAATTATCTACCAGAATACATTGATCCATGTGTGGACCAAAATCAAAACACTTTTGATGGCTGAAATATGAGATGGAAGCACAAAAGTGGCTTTCCCTCCTGGATATAAGGGAAAAGGACAAGTAATATGTATTTAGACAAGACTGAGGGAAAACAACGGAATGTCTATCTGAAAGCTATTTGTGGATGCAATTTTTGTTGCATACTTTATACTTTTCTTCTTCAGAGACAACTAACTATATTGCAGTTGCAAAAAAATAGTTATACTTCAAGATTCTCCCCTTTCCCACAGTATGTGTATTTCTCCAGCACTTCTATTTGAAGAAGTTTTTTTAAAACAGAAACTAATTCTTTAAAAAAACACCCTGTGGTGGCAAATACATAAATCTCTCACATTGCTCCCAGAGCCTATCTCTTTAGCATTATTATAGATTAGATTATTATGGAAAGGAAGATTTAAATATCTTATTTACCTGAACAGCATCATAATACATTTTCTTGCCATCTTCATCTGTCTTGTCTGACATCAGCCATGCCTTGAGCAGATATTCATAAAAGCTATCCCCAAGCCCTCCAATGGAGACATGATCTTAATAGGGAAGAAAGAGATTGAACAGCAATTTCATCTTCAGCCTGGGCAATAAAATACAATTATAGTTTGAAACAGTGTATTTAATGATCTCTTTCTACAACATATTTAATAAAATAAGCCTGGAACCTCAGGAAAAACTTTACTGGTATATACAGTAAATTATTTCTCTAATTGCCAATTTTTTAATCCAGCTAAAGCACCATAGTTATTTAATATCCAAAATATGCCACACGTGTTCATGGCAAAGAAAAAAGAATTTATATGTGCTAACTCTAATTCATGTAGTCTATCCCATACAAAAATGTGTTAAACCAGGAAAAAGTAGAAAATGCTCTTTAATTTGATAAAGGCTTTCACTTCTTAATGTGCAAGCATTGTTTTTATTTGCTCTTTTACTCACTACCTTTCCATTTATGTCACTTCATAAAAAAGTCTTTTAGCTCCTTACTGCAGAGTTGAATTTCAGGTTATTTAGTGGTGTTTTGAAGTGCTGAGCCATATGTTTAAAAATAATATTTTGTTTTTGAACATCTGACTGCTCTCACAACTCTGCAGTGGTTCTGGAAGGAAAACAAAGACTTATCCACACATACAGAGGATTATTGCTGTGACATTGCATTATTCTGCCTTATGCCTACTATGTGAAACGATGTGGTACTACAGATGTTGTGATTATTCAATTGCACAATTTAGGACATGACTGCAAACACTAATACCATGTAAGTCGGACATTTGACATCAGTTGCATCAGTGATGGGAAAGTTAGTGATGCTCTCAGCTGCTTGTACAAGGTTGCACCCACTTGCTGTGCAGGAGCCTGAAAGGTTCTCGGCAAAATTTTAAGGGGCTATCACAATTTCAGCATAGATCCACCAAAACTACATACATACATATATATCTATATATATATATCTGTACAGTTTTTTTTTTTTTAAGCTCCACTAAACTAAAAACACTAGATAGAAGTTTTCTTTTAAAACTCGGTGCTGCCTGGTAAGATTATGTGATTGGCATTTATCAAGTCTTCAGTGAAAGAGTTTCAAAATGCTTTACCGGGACTATTCATAAGTAATTATCAATTTTACAGCAAAGAAGGGATCTGCTAATTCCACTCAAGACATCCAGGATGAAGATACGGTTACACAAATCACACAGCAAGTCCACGAGTCATACCACAAAATTTTGGGCATGAGAAAAACCAAACCAACTTGCATAGGATAATCTAGGCTCATAAAGCAAGATGCAGAAGGGTTAGTGGTACTGAGCTCACATTTCCTGAGTTTCTACTCAAATTTTACTAACAGTGTCTTTTTCCTCCACTAACCTGCGACATGCAAAAAAAAAAAAAGTAGCTTACTGAATGTATCCTGTCCCTTTGCCTATCAAATACATTGTACCATTCTAAATGGCTTTTTCCCCCCCTCTTTCCTCTTTTGAATGAGAGATATTAACCTTCTGGAAAGACTACACCATTTTTTAAATTAAATGCTCATGATCCAAAAGGAAAAGAGGCTTCTTAAAACAATGGGGATATTTCCTACGATCAAAGGCTGATCTTTGAACAGCAGCATTTAAATGACCTTTACAGTTTCCTAAATAAATTACCATAGAAACCTCTGACATTTGCAAACTAAATAGCACAAGCACAGTTTCATCAATAATAAGCCCTGTTATCATATACATTATTGCAGTAGGCAAATCCAATTGACGCATGCTGCAGCAAATCACTGTCAGTTTACTGTCAAAATAACAAGGGCTAAATGAATTTACAGGAACAATGGCAGAGATCCAGCAGTGGCCCTCACAGTTATGGCACTGTTGGAGAAGAAATGTTCAGAAACCATTCCTCCCTCCCCACTTGATGTTTGAGAGAAAACACTTGTTTTACACCAATTAAGTCTGGCTGGTTTTTTTTGTCCATCTGCTGTATTCAACTGAGAACAGCCTAGAAAAACAATCTCAAAGAAAACATCTTTCAAGTCTCACATACTGATCTTCTGTATAGGAAAAAATTAGTTAATCCATGTCTGACAATGAAAGCAACTGATATAGAAGAGATGCAACAAGATTGAATTGGTTTGCTGCTTCAGCATGCTAGGGATAGATCTGCATCAACATCTGTGTTATCATTTGCATGCACAGGAAGCTAAGTATTTGTTAATACTACATGCTATTGGAAAGCAAAGCTGGTAGGTACAAGCTACAAATTTTCCATTGCACACACATTTCATATGAATGAGGAATATATAAGATGCAATTATATTAAAAATATGAAAATGGCAAAGGCTATAAGGCATAGTAAGTGTTTTGGCTGCTTTGAGCCACTAACTGCCTCAGCCACTAGAAAAATCTGCTCTCTTGGAGCACACCAAAAAGCTGAGTTTCCATGGCTAACAGAAGCCAAGGAAGGAGTTAAATGAACATGGCTTCCATCCGCACTTGTTCTCTGCCTATCTTTGCAATCTGTCGAGGTCCTTCTGAAGGGCTGCACAGCCCTCTGGCAGATCAGCCATCCAACTCTGTGTCACCAGCAAACTTCCTGAGGTACCCTATCTCTTCATTCAAGTCACCGATGAATAAACTAAACAATAATGGGCCCAATATTGAACCCCGGGGGGACACCACCAGTGACAAGCCTCCAACTAGACCCTGTGTCACTGATTACAACCCTCTGGGACCTGTTGTTCAGCCAGTTCTCAATCCCCCTCACTGCTCATCCAGTCCACATTTCCTGAGTTTACCTATCAGGATATTTTGAGAGAGAGTGTTGAAAGCCTTGCTGAGTTTGAAATAGGTAATATCCACTGCTCTCCCCTCATCCATCCAGGTAGTTGTTTCATCATAGAAGGCAATCAAGCCTGGTCAAGCATGATTTACCTTTAGTTAAACCATGCTGCCTACTCCTGATCACTGTCTTGTTATTCCCGTGCATAGCGATGGCATCCAAAATGAGGTGCTCCATCACCTTTCAACAGATTGAGGTGAGGCTGATTGGCCAGTAGTTCCCTGGGTCCTCCTTGCCCTTTTTGAAGATAGGAGTGACATTTGCTTTCTTCCAGTCTTCAAGCAACTCTCCTGAACTCCATGACCTTTCAAAGATGATCTTGAGTGGCCTCAATGTGGTTTTGTCAGCTCTCTCAGCACTTGGAGAAGCATTCTTTTCAGGGCCTGTGGACTTGTGGAAGTTTGCCTAGGTGTGGTCTTCCTCAAATCATTTTAACTTACTCTGACAACTCTTGATATTCATTCCAAGTGGCTTGACCCCGCTTCCATCTCCTATGTATTCCCTGCTTACGCTTGAGCAAAGACTGAAGTTCTTTGTTCATCCATGCAAGTCTCCTGTCCCCCTTCCCAATTTCTTGCTGATCGGGATGCATCATTCTAGAGCCTGGAAGAAGTGGTTCTTGAATATCAACCAGATGTCTTGGACCTCTCTTCCCAGCAGGACCTGTTCCCATGGGATTCTTCCAGGAAGATCTGAAATCCAATCTTACTTGCTGCCCTCCTGTTTCCTCCTTGTCTGATACTAAACTCCACAGTCTCAGGGTCACTGTAGCCAAGGCTGCCCCCAAATGTCACATCTCCAACAAGGTCTTCTCTATTTGTCAGTATAAGGTCATCCAGCACACCGTTCCTTGTAGGATCTTCCATTACCTGTGTCAGGAAGCTGTCATCAGTGCTTTTCATGAACCTCCGGAACTGTTTGTGGTTTGCTGTGCTGCTTCTCCACCAGATGTCAGGGTGGTTAAAAATCCCCCATAAGAACCAGTGTCTGTTACTTTGTACTTTGGGGAGCCTGTAGAGGGCCTCATCCACTTACTCCTCCTGATCAGGTGACATTAGCAAACACTCATAACAGTCACATCCTTACCAGGCTGCCCTTTTATCCTGACACATAAGCTCGACTTGATCATCATTCACCTCAGGACAGAGCTCAATACATTCCAAATGTTGTCTCACATAGTTGGGCAACTCCACCACCACGCCTTCCTGGTCTGTCTTTCCTAAACAACAACATTCCAGTCATGTGAGTTATCCTACCACATCTCTGTAATCACAATGAGGGCAAAGCCTTGTGATTGCACACATTATCTTCACTTCCTCCTGTTTGTTCCCCACACTGTGTGCACTAGTGTACAGGCACTTTATATAAAGTATTTGATTGTGTCAATATCCCAGCAGGGATGCAAAGGGGATGCTCCGTAGTATTGTCTTATGATTACATCTTTGGCTGCTTGTACTTGATGAAGGCATCCCCTCCTAAGCCTCCTTTTGCTACTTGGGTGGTTACTAAAGTTCTCCCCTTGTCACACTGTCTCAAGTCTAGCTATGCCCCAATCCCCCTTTGAATCAGTTTAAAACTCTCTCAACAAGCGCTAGTAAGACCTGGGCTAGGATCGTTTTTCCCTTTTGAGACAGGCAGAACCCATTTGTTTCCAGGAGGCTTGGTGCCATATGACTCATGATCAAAAATCCCAAAATTCTGCTAGTAACACCAGCCTCAAAGACAGGTATTCATCTGGATGATTCTCCTGTTTCTTGTCCCATCACTCCCTGCATCTGGCAGGGCAGAAGAGAACACAGCTTGTGTTCTAGATCTATTGACCAGTTGTCCCAAGGCCCTGAGGTCCATCTTGATTGTCCACAGCCTTCTCACTGGGACATTTTCACTGCCTGCCTTGAAAACTAGTAGCAGCTAATAATGAATGGACCATACCAGGTTGGGAAGTTTTTTGTTGATGTCCGTTACATGGGCCTCTGGAAGGCAACATAACACTCTATGGGTTGTGTCCAGTCAGCATATTGGGCTCTCCAATCCTCTCAAAAGGGAGTCATCAATCACTACAACTCCTTTTTTTTTTTTGTTTTACTTGAGGAGGTCATGATGCAGCAGTAGACTGTCCTGCCCTAGGCGACCCCTCTAACCCGGACGGGCCTTTGTCCACATTCTTATTTCCCTGGTCCCTCAGATTCCAGGGCCATAACTATTGTATGAGGGCACCTGGGAAGGTGAGGTATGTTGGAAGGGGATTCATCTGCCACCCCGAGCAGAAACTTGTCACTCCTCTCCATCTCTAAGGTTGCCTCCTTCTGCCTGGTGGTAAGAAGGTAGGAGATGCATTGCTGCTTGTGAAGTGGATGGTAAGTGCATTTGTCTAAGGCATGGTAGAGAGCAGACACTTGCCTTTGGCTTTATGAAAATTATTTTATCTATCCAGACTGCGGTCAGTCCCACAAGGAGTTCAGAACTTCACTTCCACCTTAGCTACATCCTAAACAAACTATTACATACAAAAACTTCTCCAGTCCTTGCCCTCTGTTGTACTGTGTAACCAGCTCATACACTGATCACCTATAGGACCAGTTCGTGTGCCTGTACCTTTTCAGACCATTACAACATATCTTGCTTGTTTTCATTCAATAATGTAAGGAAAAAAAAACACAAGGAAGTTGCATGAATGAGATGGTGGTAGACTGAATCTAAGTATAAAAAGTGGAAAAAACAGTAAGGTCTCTAGAGTCATGATCCTACACACTGTGTAGGCTTTGGACATGTTATGAAGGTCGGCGAAAGCAATGCACAAGAAAAGGCTCAGTCATCAGGAAGGGCCTATGGATTTCAAATACTTAAGCATTTTACGTCCTTTCCCTTCTAACTTTGATGTCTTCAGTAATGGTTTCAAAGGGATTAATGCTGTGACACAGTTTTCTTTAGTTTACTTCCTTAGCTTTTGGCACTAAATATAAACGGAAATCACAGGTGGTATTAACTGGAAAGACTTGTCTTATTACTTTTTTTCTTCAGTGAAGCCACACCACTCTAAAAGTACAGAATTTGATTCTGACGATCTGTTAATGTTTCCTTAAACAGCTATTTCAGAGATCACTTTAGATTTTTGAATGAGACTTATGTAGTCTACCAATTCCTTTCCAAAATCATACATATTCAGACATTTTCCTGCTTGCACAAACCATACTGAAATATCGAAAGAAGTACACTGAAATACAGCAAGTAGGATTATTATTTTTATATCTGTAGCATTTTTTGCATTTTATAGAACCTCAAATATAAGGAGTTTATAAGTTAGATCTACATTGTAAAGTTCTTCATATATATACACAAAGTAATATATAAATATATGCAAAAAACACGCAACAGTGACTGAAAGAAGTTAACGACGGCATACAGCACACTGATTGACATGTCACAGTACCAAAGACTTGAGGTACTTACGCTGGCCCCATTGGCCACTGCTAGGATTCAGATAGTTGGGGTAAAGGCCCTCTGGTTTATCCAGTCGATTTAGAACTTTTCGAATATTCATTACCTATTGGAAGGGTACAAGACATTGAGCAGTGATCCATTTTCCCCAGCATTAGTACAAAAGTCTTAAAGTGAAAATATGCTAAAAATAAAAACTTCAGTCTTACCCAACATTTATAGCTGAATATCTCTATGCAATCCTGTTACTATGAAAAAAGACTGGTATCATTATGCAAATGGACTCCTCAAAACCTCTGGAGTTTCTGTTTCAAATGCCAGCAATGAAACAACACAAAAGAAGCAAGCTCCAAAGTTCAGAGCTTGCTATACAGACTCACTCTCCGGAGGACAATGGAACTGGCTGAGGCTACTTGCCTTAAGTAAGTTCAAGTATGGCAGCATTATATTCCTCATATACCTAAATCAGAAATGGTATTAAATATTAAGCCTGCCACATAGTTCAGATGTGGAAGTGAACTGTAAGGGAATTTTGCCTGGAAAGGAGAGCACTGCTGGAACTGAGTTCCTTACAACCAGCTTTCCTGGTAGGAACCCACACGGCCCTGAGCGCTCTGCCGGCACTGCTGAGGAGCTCTCTACAAATGAGATGCCTGGGGAAACAATTACAGTCCAGCTGCTTTGCAGCTGCAGTCATCCAGCAGCACAATCCATGGCAAAGCACATGAAATGAGTTATACTTTTAAGATTCACAGAGAAAGCAAATGTAGCAACTTGGGAGAATGAGGATCCTGAGCACTGCAGGCCAGAAATCGTAACAAAAAGGTACTGACAGCTTCATTATAACACCCTGAATACCTAGAGATTCAGTGAACTAGCTACCGGAAAAGAAGATAAATTAGCTTATACCCAGCTGCAGAAAGATTTCTGTTGTGGTACACAAACTGCCTCCTGCATCTTGACATTACTCATTGTCCAAATGCAGACTGCAACGAATCCTAGACCTCAGTTAATGAGTTCTATGAATACTTCTGTGGAAAGCTTATTCCAGTGTTGTTTCTTCTTTATCAAGTGTACCAGCCCTGGAACAGTTTGCCTTGGAGGGCTTTGTAATCACAATCTCTAAAAGGTTTTAAGAACAACTTACATAAACAGATTTCCAGCATCTTGCCGCTACAGCATGATGCCATTCTCTAAAAGAACCACAGGCTAGGATTTTTAAGATATGCATTTTCATTCTCTCTTAGTAGCACAGATGTTATATATTAAATTACCATAAACGTCAAAAGATAATTAACTTATGCTGTAAATTTGTTTCTGGCTATTTTTTAGTGCTGCCATCCCCTCCCTATCTTTCCCCGCCCCCAGATCAGATTTCTTTTAAGAGAAAACTGCTAAGAATTTGTTTCACAAAATTTATTCCAAGTGGAAGTTCTAACTAGGGGGAAAAAAAAAAGTGTACTGTAAAGAACAGTACTTGCTGGCTAGTTGTACGCTAAAAAGTAAAGCAAACTTGTTCAGGTGGGAACTAAGGGAAGAAGGAGTTGCTTTCCATGGCTCATATCAATAAAAAGTATGACAAAATGCTATCAAATTTTGAAAGTATTAGTATGCACAACAACTGTTTTGTCAAAGGATGGTGTTTTTTTTCCTTCCCCTCATAAGATTTCAAAGCATATTTCTTATAGGTCAGTGCAATGGAAAGGCTTTCTGACCTTGCTGACAGCAGTGATGTTATACAGCATTTTGAAGAACAAACTTGCTGAAATCACCATGGTGCTTTGCTTTCTCTAGAGATTAGATACTATCCTCAGTATAATGTCAGTTTTTGTTTATACCCCGTTCAGGTGAAGAACTGAAAAAAGCTTTATGGTCTGATAGTAATTTAGAACATAAACAGAAATTATGTGTTTTATGGGGCCATTCACAAGAAGATGCATTAGAATAATTTTGGAAGGGATTTTTGACTTTTTAATACAAAAATATGGCAAAGGAAAATGTGACAATAACTGAGGAAAATCCAAATCTATCCTCACTGATATTAGTCTCGCAATGTGATTTATCTCTTACAAAACAATTTTGAACGAGCAATCTAACCTTTTCAGCAAAGACAGGGTTTCCAGACAGGTGGCTCAAATGTACAAACTCCAGATGCAAAGTTCCAAATTCTGCCAAAATGCTGCTTCCACCAGAGGCCCATGGCCAATTTCGACCGATTCCACTAAGATGAGGGAAACAGAAAGACAGAAAATAACCATAAACATCCATAAGGCAATGCTAATAAAAGATAACTGGCAGTAGCTATACTGTTATCATGAGAGGATAATTAACTTAAAATGTACTTAATTTATGTAAGAAGCCATGCTTCAGTGCCTTCCATAACTTCACCACAGGACCCTGAATTATTTCAGTCCATTTCTACTTAGGCTTGTAAAATCACTTCTTATAACAACCCACACTTTTAGCTCATGAATAGCTCCAATTACACTTATCACTGTAAAAGTGTTTCATTGGATGGTTTCATGTTTACAGACATTACAAAACACACTGACAGGAAAAAAATATTCTCATATTTCAACCGTTTTCCCCTGTATTTACCACACCACTCTCTAATCCTAACTCTTATTTCTATCTTGCAATTGTTTATTAACTTAAAATAATGCATATATACAGAAGAGGCTTTAAGTTTAAAATACCACATGCAGTACATCTTTCTTAATACATGAGACTATAATATGGTAGGATATGGAGGCATTGTCTGTCCAGGCACTCTTACCAGAATGAGTAGCTTCAGTTTTAATTAAGACCTAAAGATACTTCATAGCAAAATTAATCTCAAGATTTGTGCTGAGGATAGAGAAAAGCATATTTATTGTTAAATCCTCACTAGAAACTAATTCTAGTTGTGATTCAGCATGACAAATCTACAAAAGTTTCATTACAAAAAGGTGGTTTTCTTTTTCCCCTTGAAATTTCCAGTAGCAATATTCAGAAAAAAACCCTGAAATTAAAGTAAAGCTAGCCAACGTTTTTGAGCATCTAGGTCAATAACGAGATATTAGACTGGCATATCATTAGCATGAATGTTAGATATAAATACACTTATTAGGTACTGGAATATCTTCCTTATTTTCAAGTTGCAAACAGCATTAAACACACATACATATATAAATAAAATTTTAATTTTACTTTTACACATAAGCAGCCACTATAGTCATCAGGTAGCAGTTGTACAGCCATGAAAATAGGGTATTCTTCCTGAGATAAAATGCGCCTCCTATTATGAAAAAAACCCCACAAATTAAAACAAAGCAAAAAATCCAAGAAACCCCATCTTCAGTTCATCAGGATGAATGTCCTCAGTTCTACAAAAATCTCTTCTTCAGAAGGTCTTCTATAACTGAAGTTTAACAAATACAAGGAAATTAAGGCTCCATTAAATTTCTCCACTAGCTACAATAACATATTATTTTGAGATTTTTGCCAGACATGCAAAATAACACCAAGTCATCAAACTCTAAAAGTGGAGAAAAGGCCACAAATGGAGAGCACAAACAAAAGAGATCAGATGAGGTTGCCCTGGCTGACCATAAAGGTGCAAGAGGCTGGGACACCTGGATGCCCTCTAATGCAAATGATTGCCCAAAACTACATCGGAGAAAAATTTGTCTAACCTCCATAGCTGCAGACAAAAATCAATGACACAATGAAATCATGATGCTGCAAAGAAGCACACAACCCGATTTTGATATTCGTGTAAACGAAAGAGAATGCAAGTTTTATGGGATGTAAATATCTCATCTTAAGAGCTATCTTACAAAGATTAAGAGTTCTTTCTACATTGGATTAAAAGAAAAAGTGAAGAGAAAACCCCATCTGGTTTACAAGCTGTCTGCACTTCCATCTATTGTGGATTAGAATTTTTCTGAATGGTATTGCAGAAAATAGGATGAAGGTGAGTATTGCAGACAACATGTCTAGAAATCTTTTCTCTACAGTCTGAAGAATTTAAAGCCACAGACCAGTTCTCACTCAAGAACAGGCGCCATCTCTGAGATTCAGTGACTTAAGTTCTAACTGCTGACTTCTAGATGAAAAGATTTTAACTTGTTCCCAAATCACCCAGATTAAAAGAGCTGACATAAGATACTACTGGTAAATAAAGCTCACCAAGTTAAAAAAAAAAAAAGGTGAAATACTTCAGGGTTTTGAAAAGTTACCATGCTATGGTGAAACTTGAAAAAGCCCTCTTGTTGTTTCCTGTGAAGTTTCTCAGTAAATCTCAAAGGGGAAACATTGAGCTGTTCCGGCAGCAAGGCATCAACCAAAAGTGACAGAAAACGTAATAGAGTCCCTACTTACATTCCACCCTAATGTCTGCTGATATCAATACAACCTGTCAGAACATTTTGATGTAGTGTGTTCTGTTAACCAGAAAATTTCCAAGCATGACTGTCAAGAGATTTTCTGTATGCAGCTATGTGTTTTACCATGAGTGGAAGATTATTCTTGTTTAAGATCGTTTGAAAATTACAAATTCGCATTCTTTACTCTTAATGCAAAAAAAAAGTAGAAATAAACATCTATGTTGCGTCTACGTACTACTAAATGTAACTCTCATTTTTTTCAGTTTGGACAGTTGATTAGAAAAAAAAAGGCACCAACATATTTCTGGCAAATCTGCAAAATAAAGAGGCTATCTCTTGGTTTAGTCTCAGATGCAAGATCTGTAAAAACTGACAAACTCATTCCAATAAATTGTAGAATCCAAGAATTGCACGTCAGTCCCTTAACTGTATTTCATGCTACCTTCCACTATGGATGCTTGGTATTCTTTCATATCAGAGAATGGTTTAGGTTGGAAGGCACCTTAAAGATTATGTATTTTTAAACCATCTGCCATGGCCAGGGGCACCTCTCAGTAAACCAGGTTGCTCCAAGCCCCATCCAATCTGATCTTGAGCACTTCCAGAGACAGGGCATCCACAGCTTCTCTGCGCAACCAGTTCCAATGTCTCACCACCCTTGCAGTAAAGAATTTCTTCTTAGTATCTAAAAGCTTTCAGTTTAAATCCAGTCCCCTTTGTCCTATCAATACATACCCTTGTAAAACGTCCCTCTCCAGCTCTCTTGCAGGCCCCCTTTAAGTACTGGAAGGCTGCTGTAAGGCCTCCCCAAAGCCTTCTCTTCTCGAGGCTGAACAGCCAGAACTCTCTCAGCCTTTCTTCATGGGACCGGTGCTCCAGCCATTTGATCATCTTCATAGCATGCACTCCATATTTGGGAGCAATGGAACAGGTTAAGTTTTCCATATTCCCCCACACTAACTGGAACAGCCACAGTATTGCTTCTGATTCCAATGGGTTTTTTTTAGGATGACAGTCCAGTGTGTAGTACGCAGGAGGTCAGCTCCCAAAGAGACATTACTGGAACCCAGGAGATACTCAACACAGCTTTCAGCATACAGAATGTGAGAGATTTCACACATTTTTGACTATGAAAGCAGACTTCGATTTTTTTTAACAGTCTCTTGGCTTAAAAAAAAAAAAAAAAAAAAAAAACGAAGAGGGGCTCTTTATTCACCATCCCACACCTGCCTCCCTGCTTCCCCCCTCCCTCAATATTTCTAAATACTGTATACTTTTAAACAGAACTGAACTTAAAAGAGAGAGAACCTGAACAGAACAAAGGATATGGTGAAATGGAAAGAGACATCTGTGTCAATAATTATAAACAATGAGTACAATTATCAAGTATTTGAGACGCTTTAGAAAATAATGTGCAATAAATAAATGTAATAGCTCAATAAGTCTTAATAACCAGACATAGTAAACTACTGATTTTGACCTATGCATGAGGCAACACACCCAGTGCTCGAGGTGAACAAAAACTACTGCAAAATTAAAAAAGTCAATGCTACGTAACTATTTAGTCTCCAGCCACAAGGTCAATGCTGGGTATCTTGTTACTCTTTAGTTGTGAAGTTATGCACTAACTTCCTGAAGCCCTGAGATGTAAGCCTGAGGCTCTGGTGGAAGGTTTTATTTCTACTCCCAAGTTTTAGCAAACCTATGTAACATTGCAAGCTCCTACAGTTTTTCTTCCAAGAGGCACCCATTACTCAGGTCAAGAAATTACAGCAGCAATCCGAACCCAAGGAATTAGGGCGATTAGGGAACCCAGGGCATTAGGGGGATTTTAAAACATGTGCAGATCACTCTTCCCAATCAAAGCAAAATTTCTAAAGCACTGAAAAGTTTTTGCATCTTATTTTCACTCAGTTATTTTTCCAAAATGGTTTAATGTCACAAATGTCTTGCAAGCTGACAAATGCAGTTTTCAGAAAGAGATAGACAACACCAAAGGGAGCCAGGTATGATATCTGTTCTATTAGCTGCATTCTTTTTTTCTTGATTTCCTTTTTTTAATTTACTTTGACACTGCATTTTTCAATTTTACTTCACTGATACTCACTACAGCCTGTACTAAGCATCAGTCATGTACTGATATCAGAGTCAGAAACAAAAGTCCTGCTTATACACTTCAGGAAGGAAGGAAGGAGACACACTACTGAAACTTCTTTTGAAGATCCAAACCACTACAAATATAATTTCAGTTTACAGGGCACTACTTTAATGTATCTCAAATCACTGTGCCTAAAACTGTACTTTTTTATTACTACTTAAAACACATGAACACTTTTAGTAACCTATTCACAGAACTTTAAGGCTTATATTATTATAATTAGCATTATGTAAGTAAGTGAAGTTTGAAGTGAGGATCTGGATCAGAGAAATATATTAATGCAGGCTCATGACTGATTATAACATTTGTTATGTATCTTATAAATTCTGTTTCTGAACCTGAAGTGCCACACAATCTGAAAACCAGTGTTTGCAATTCTACTGCCATTCATTCTCAGGAAAAGTGAGCCTGATTGACCCAGACTGCTGGTAAACCAACTCAGTATTTTTCCAGTAGACCGTTGTTGGTTTTTCTGTACATAAGAACAGAACGTATGAGATCAGTATCTCTTCTAAAACGTACAGAATGTACCAAGAGAGGGAACCATAGAGAAAACATAAATATTCAAGGGTCGCTTTTTAAAAATTACTGAAATTCTGAGGCACAACAATATTTAAAAGATTTTTTAAAAATTTATAGTACATCTCTAATATATATAAAGCAGCAGTTGAATTTCAACTGAAAGGAAAAGCAATCCTCAGGGAAACCACACAAATACTTCAAAGGGTCAAAACACTTATCAAAATTCTTGTCATCAGTGAGCAGAACTGTTTTCCTCTGCAGACAGCTTGTTTATTATACCCTAACCCTTCCTGGAGGAAGCTAGGACAACTCCACAAGCTGGAGGCAGAGTAAGAAGTCAGAATTTCAATATTTAATGCAAAATGCATACACAGAACTGAATAGTCAGTATCCTCCTGCAGACTTAGCCAGTAAAAAAGGTGAAAGGCCAGAATAAAAGAGATCCAGCAGCAACAATGTGAAGTGTCCAAGTGCCACTGTTGTGAAAGGTTTTAGGATTAAATATGAAAATAATTCCCAAGAAGTCCCTTTGGATTTTACTAATGCTTTTTTTTTTTTTTTTTTCACAAAACTATCCCAACAACGATGGTGGGTGAAAATACAAAGTGCTACAAAAGAGAAATGACCCTGTAAAGGGTCTATTGAAATTCAGCAGAGCTGGGACTCAAACTGGAGCATGCAGGTCACGCCTGGTATTTTCAGCTGAGGGGACAATGGGAATCTGCCCAGGGAATACAGTTTATGACTGGAATTGATTGTGCTTAATCCTATTTTAACAGCAACTGGCAGGAGCAGAGTCCTGCCCAGCCCAGTCCACAGATCCTGGCTCACTTGCTTCACTCCACACCAGCAGCCACCCCTCAGTCATCCAGGAGGGACCTTCCCAAATTAAGGTCAAGAAATAAGCTGAGGGTGATGTAAAAGATACAAAAACTTTCCTTCAGCTTTTTTTATCCTTCTTCCCCCTCCCACAATACACTTCATGCTTTTCCTTGAATCTCAACCCTCAAACATATATGCCTTGAAAACAGAAATAAAGTAGAATTATCAGGGTCTTTTTGTGAAAGAAAATATCATCCCCTGCTTTTTTTCTCAAAGGTCCTCAGGCAATTCTGAAAGTATAATATGACTGCTTTTCCATGTTTTAGTCTTAAAATTATGACCACATTTGTTTTGGCTGCTCAGCTCAAATCCCAAACTGTAACTCAGCAGACAGACACTGTGCCAGCTACAGGCTTGACCACAAGAAAGTGGGGAAATGTGAGAGCACTGCAACTCCAGCAATCCTACGTACAGAAGTTAATCTCTTTGGGGCTCCCTTGATAATCAGTATAAGGAGATAACAGAATTAAATCACTTCATAGAGGAGATTAAGCTGGAGTCTTTCCCATTACAGAGTAAATCCAGGGAGACCAGTCTTCTACAGTTAGCCCTTGCCAGTTGCCCAAATCTCAAAATTTCAATTAGCTTTACAGGTACTAGATGAATTTTTTTAACTCTCTACAGGCTAATATATATAACAAAGAAAAGGACTGGAGAGAAAAATTTTGTAATACTATATTTTTAATTTTTAATTATAAAAAAAGGTTTATCCTAGCTTACAACTCAGCTTTAATGATGTTTTTTTGGAATGGCCACATCTGGATGATATTTTTATAGAATACTGCAAGATAACTTTTGGCAGATTAAACTATAAAAATAAATACAGAAAATCCTTCTGCAATACTGTGCCATGAAAAGGATATCTCAAGGTCCATGAATCTTCCATACCTAGCCAAGCAAAGCCATACAGCCAGTGCCTCATACTGTGAATTAGTAAAATAAATAAGTTAACACAACCCATTTTGTCCAAAATTTCTCTCACAAATTTAATACATGTCAATTTATTATTTTCTCTCTCATCTCTAATGGGAGATGTCCCTGCCCATGGCAGGGCAGTTGGAACTAGATGATTTTTAAGGTCTATTTCAATCCAAAACATTCCGTGATTCTGTATTTTATTCCAGTAAGAACAATCTCCAAGGGCATATTCCATTTTGGCAGAATTGCTCATTATTCCTATGTCTTCCTTTTATAAAAAGTCAGTATAACTACATAATGTACAATCACAGGATTTTTAATAAAGCGTTTATATATTGCAAAAGCCTCCAGTCTATTTTTTTTCTGCCAGTACCAGTCTTTCATAATATTTTAATTAAGTCAACTAAGTCTCCTTAGAACAAATGGAGAGGTCAGTAAACCATCAGGTTTTCATTTACATACTTAGTATCTATTTGTCATTTTAAGCAAAATATATTTAAAAATTAAGTTGCTATAGAGCCATAGATGGCACAAAATACACCAAAATGCTAAATAAAACTTGAATGCTTTCAGCATTTCCTAGGTAAAGGAACAAACTCAAACCCCAAACAATTAGTATGTTCTAAGTATACTTTGTGACAAACATCTCAACATAAAAATAAGCAAATAATGGGAAGTTCATGGATAATATAGTGTCATACACTAGGAGGGCTCTAAGATAATCCTGCTTGAGCAGGGAGGTTGGAACAGATGACCTACTACGGTCTCCTCCAAACTGACCCATTTTGTGATTCTGTGATAATGTGATCCCCTAGCTAAGGGAGTGAACTGGCAGTCAAAAAGATGATCCTCAGAGGCTATTTTCATAGAATATCTGTTTCATGCATTATTTAGGATTGCCACATCAGAAAATACTTTCATAAGAATGATTTTTTGTTTTGCCCTGAATGGAACCATTTGTCAACGTGTCACAAAAAAAAAAAAAGCAGCTTTTTCCATTCCCAGAAACCAATGCTGATCATTAGACACACATTCCTTCTTAACAACTTAATAAAAGAGAATCTTAATCCAATACCATAGACCACACTGGTGATGTTAAAGGATGATCTGCTGTTAGTTCTATTTAGAAAAGGTTCCCTTTAAATTCCTATGTTACATGTTTCTTCTGTTATTACTGCAACTAACTAGCAATGCAAACAAATCATGGTGTGTGACTTAGTGTATTATGAAGCTGTGATGAAGACAGAAATTTTTTAATTAGAGATTCATACTTTTAAAGCAAAAGTGGAAACAAACCAAACCATGGAGCACACAGGCAATGCTTGCTAAAATTTCAACTACTATATATTTGATAAGTTACATGCTCGAAAGACTTTTTTAAAAAATTTACTTCTTTCATCCCCACCCCAAATGAGTAAAACATATGGGATCTGGGTGTAAGAGCCTGTCTTCTTGAGCACTGAAACCGATGATTTCTTTGCTAACACTTCAAAGATATTTGATGTGTTTTTGTTTTCCCCCTTCCTGGCAAATCATGCGTGCCCAGTGACAGAAGAAAGACAGGAACAGAAATCCCATGCTTGTACACACTGGCACTCAACTCTTCCACTAAATTCTCATGGCAGGAGCTGTCAGACCAGGGTCAGATAGGGGAACTCGTGACAGGACTAGCACAGGAGCTGTGTATTTCTAGCCCCAGTAGCAAATGTGAAACACCTTCCTGTCCAAATTCTAGTAAATGGCAATTAACTTTTTGCAGGCCTAAGTGGTCCAGCATTACTCAGGGCATCTAGACTCCTGCTGGAGCTCTGACTTTTCCACAGCATCCCTTTGCCGAGACAGGAAAGTGATTATAATCTGGTTAAACACCTCTTATTCATTGTCTTGACAGCTGAAGAAAGCTAAAAAAGAAACAGAAAATCAGCTAGCTAGCCTACATGTAGTCTGTTTTATTTCTCTTTGAAAAGAGGATCATTTAGGCACACTTAACAGATGGTTAGTTTTTTTAGCTGTGACAATGAATGTGCAGCTTTTGCCTAACCACTGCCCCAGTAGCAGCTTCCTCCTCAACTGAGCTGCCCTCTCTGAAGACTGAATAGTACCAGCTGTTACCTGGCAAGGTGATTCTAGGGACGCTGACTGAGCAGGAGGAGCCAGACAGTGAATTAGTAGCATTAGCAACTGCAGTAGGAAGATTAACAAAAGTGGTTATTATTTTATGGTGCAACAGGGAATAAAACAATTTCTATGCTGTAATGTCAGACAAAACACCAATGTTTTTTACTGTAACAAGTAAGATAATGAAGAGGTATAGCTTCAAGAGCTATTAGTTTGAGAACATTCATTTTGTCCATTTGCCTAATCATAAACACTGTCAGCATTGGCCACTTCAGTGCTGCCAATGCAGGAGATGCATCCATTTGTATTGGAGAGAAACTACCAGTACAGCTCCAAAAAGATGTCAATTTGAAACACATGTTAAAACAAGATCCCTGCTTTTCTCTGTGAAGCTCATCACGTCCTTCAAAAGGAAGGTGTGTGGCACAAAACCAAAGACTAGAGATGTCCATCTGTTAACAGGGCAAGAGAAGAAGAAACAGTCTCTTTGCTCTCCTTGTCAATTTTATGAAGACGGGACAGTCAGAATAGTTTTGTCATTCTTGAAAATTAACCGTTGTTCAGAGACCCTACACTATCTTGGTACATCAGCTGCACTGTCTGTGGTTACATTTTTCAAGAACAAAATTTGCCCTCCTTCCAGCATTTTGCCTTTTACCTTTATAAGGAAACTTACCCAGCAACCTTTAACGCTGTCCTGGAATGGTCACTATTTCTTTACTATACTTGCGGGCAAAAGGTTAAACTATTCAATAATCATGGCATGCTATCCCAGTGGGCTGATCTTCATTGAGATAAATAGCAATTTTTCTTGAAACTGAGCAGAACAACAAGAGAGATTGAAGAGCACTGCTAACATAAAAGCAGGAAGCAAGCAGAAGGCGCATGAAGTACAAAACTTCCAGTATCAACTTGTGCTATGCCTATGTCCTTATCTCCCAGAAGGATCATCAGCAGTGGATGACACAGGGGAGGTGAGAGACTTCTGTCTGCATCATGTCCTTGTCATAGTACATGAAAGTCCAGTAAGTATCCTCTGTGGTGAAATATATCTGCTCATGGTTAGGTCAGACTAGTGATGGCTCCTGGGGAAGAACTGAAATAAGTAGACACTGCAGTGAACGAAAAGAGCAGCACAGAGATCAGGAAGAGACAAGATCCAGGTGGTGACCAAAATGTCAGAGAGAACCAAGCTGAAGAGGAAACAAACTCTTCTGCCTCTGGAGAGCGGCAGAGAATAAGCAAAGGCCAGTGAAATTGCCTGTGAGAAGATCATGCTTTACTGTATGCATTGAAGTCTGACAGCTGGTGAGAATAAAAATGAATCACCTCCTACTTGGGCTCCAAAACCCACTAGACACCATTGGATACTTCTTCAGGGGTCTGATATGTCATTTTTGAACATCTGGATCTAGTGATACTGTGTCTACTGATGCTTAAAATATTATTTTTACCAGTCCATTCAGTCTGCTTTATGTACATCAAATTCCTGTAACATTTCTCTGTGAAAAAAGACTGAATTTTACAGTCAGGGTTTGTACAAACCTTTCCTTACGGCTGTCTGCCCTGTGACATTTCTCATGTTATTGGTGCTCTAAAGAGGCATCAAAGCTTGTGGAACTAGCACTCTGGGGCAAATCCACAGAGCAGTAAACTCACATGTACACACCCACATGGAGGAATATGAGAAAAGGAGAGACAATTAGTAGTCAGGCAGTATGTGATCTGAAATATCACTATGAGACATGTCAAGTGTGGAAAGGTAATTTTCAGTGTCATCATCTAAAACTGTACTAAAACTGTACTTGCTACCATAATAATTTCTGATAAAAATTAGCTGAGCACAGCACAGACCTACACATCTCCCATAACACACTAATGAATAAACTAAAAAATTTGTGCATCCTATTATTTTATGCGCTAAGGTTTAATTAATCAATTCCAAAGGCTAAAAAAGCAAGAGGGAATACAACACAGCAAAGCAAGGCTAGAAATAATAAGTACTAGCATGGACTACTTTTAATCAGGCCACTAGTGAAAAATGAAAATAAGAGGAAATAAAAATTTCTGAATGGAATGTCCAAAAAAGCCTCAAACAAAAGCAAGAAAAACTAGCTCCTGAGAAGCCAATGGAAAACACCTTCTTAACAGATTCACCAGGAAGGAAACGAATTATGAATTCTTGGACAGTCTATCAGAAACACCATTTATATGTTTTCTTTTCCTCTCTGCCACATCTTTTAATACTAAAAGACAAACTAACTGTTTACATTTAAATCTTAGTTCAGAACTTTACGTTTCACATTAAGAGTTCTTTCTGCCCTAAACCACCATAACCATGGCATTCAGCACTCTTGATCTACTTTAGTCAGTACATCTCTCTGTAAGACACTACTCCCAGTGTCTTTTCCAACATTAACTTTTAGGTTATCCTTTCTTCTTTTCTGCTGAGGATTTGCTATAAATCTCCCCTCCATCCTGGTTAGTTCATCAACTTCTGAGTTCAGTGAGTTTCTATCCCACATCAGAAATCCTTTACTTGTAACTTATATTCAGATTTTGCTAAATTATTCTTCTGTCATATCATTTGCATTGTCAAAGTGCAAAGAAACATTATTTATTTCTTTTGTTTGTAAAATATTTTGTTATAAAGATGAATGCTGAGCAGTTTACATTTGGAGATGACTAGGTGACAAATAGTAGGCAGAATTGGTACTACAACTCAGAACTTTCCCATTTCTTATTTCTTCTTGGTGTCTTTTTTCTTTTTCTTAATTCTGCTGCTCTTCCTTTCTGGCCCCACAACTCTCCTCTTGCTGTTCCAGTTAACCTCCTTGTTCTCAGATATTCTTCCCTTTACTGTGAGTCAGCAGAGACCCTTTAAGTTGTCTCCACATAGCCTCAAGTGGAAAGCAGCAAGATGTGTTTGTGTGACGGAGACCCTGCAACAGCAACCTCTCTCCAGTTCAGGTTAAGGGCACTCATAATTCAATTAAACAGATAAGTGAAATATTATGAAAGCAATGGCTTCTCAGTCAGAAGAGCACTAGTCATATTTTCAAGGAATGTCATTACTGATCTTCTGGACAGGGACAAAATCCCAGTATCTCGTCTTTTCAGTCTGATGAGGACTTGTAAGAGCAGATAAAGATTCAAAGCTTCAAACCGTGGATGGCAAGTGACAGCTAAATGAAACTTCTCAGCCACAAGTTCCCACTTTCCTCCTTCCTAGCATTAATTTTTCAATACTCCAAAAATCCTAATCTCAATCTCAGTAATTTTAAATATATCTTTATCAAACTTGTTTATATAGTTCATAGTCATTCCTTGTACCAGATGGTAAATTTCAAAAGTGGGTTTAATCTTTTACCTCTCTGAACTCAATTAACTTGTATTAGCTTCTCATGTCATGAAAATATTTAATGTAGGTTCACAGTCATTTGAATTAGTCTTTCAAAATATCTAGTCACATTTACTGTGCTTGAGATCCCATGTGATGCCACCAAATGTTTGAATCATAGAATCAAAATTATTACACTAATTACATGGCTCCATTATTAAAAATAATGGGCTGACAAGTTGCAAAGGTCTGCTTCAAGCAGTTTTATAGTTGCCATTCATTGTAAGGATCTTACATCAAAGGCTTGCTGACTGACAGTCAATTATTTCTCCTTCTAATACAGCTGTTGGATCAACAGTGGTTTCAAATACTGGACAGCTTGTCACAAGACTTGCAGCTGTGATATTCATCTTGTATTACTATTAGCTTGCAAATGCTTTAAATTACACTTACATATGCATTTATAGATATATGTATCAATCTAAACATGTACAATACAGAGACACCACTGTTGTCAAAGGAAACTCCTTTTCACAGATGCTGTGACAGCTCTGTGAAACATTACTGAAATGGCATTTTGATTCACTGAAAGGGACAGCTTCTTCAGATAAAAAAACCCCTGAAGTAGTCTTTTTCAGACTAATGTTGTTAATGACATAATCTGTTTTGACAAATGCTTTAAAAGAGGTATAAATGTCCCCTTTTTCCAGTCTGCTTCAATCTTCTTGTTCCTCTTTACCTATATATTGCTGTGTCATAAAAATACATTTTTTCTAGGATCAGATAAACATTTGTTTTTCTCACTCATTAAGGTTTGATTCTTGCAGCCAACAGAAAGACTTTTGGTGTCTTCAACAGGCACTGATCGAGCATTAAAATCCTGTAACTGTCATTGGAACAGCTGCACAGATGACAAGTTAATATGAATAGAGGGTTACCCTGCAGTCAGATTGAAACACCAGTATCACTGTGTAAATCATTTCCATTAACACCAGATTTGAGAACTGAGAGGTGGTACTCTTTCTGGAAATCAGTAACACAATGTAAAAAAAGACAGTTCTGCATTTTTCCCCAGCAAATAACACATTTGCTTATGCACAGTTTTATCCTTCAATGCCTATTAGCTATATAAAAATCAAGATTAAAGTCAATTATTTTAAAGAAGTACTTATTTACAGGCAATTTATATTTCCCCCCACTTTATACATTTATAGAAGATATGTATTATTCAGTATAATCCAGGCAATTTTACAGTAAAAAGCCATGCCTATTTTTCTCAAGTGACATTAGTTTCAGGCATATCACTAGGCTGGAAAAGATATACACGCTATTTATCAGTTTCTGATTCGGAATGTTAAAATTTTTGCTTTATGTTTATTAAACATTAAATGTTATTTCTTTGGATCACATACTTATAAATGAATCAAGTCTCTCATTGTGTTATCAAGGAAAATCAACAAATGGGTAAAATATGATCAAATTCATTAACTAAGGTATGATCAAGAATATTTCCAACTGTATAGCAGGCTAATAATAAAAACCAATGAACAAATGACACATAATCTAATAGACATCTGATTTTCATTTGAGGAAACAACCCTATTCCACTTTTCCAGTGACACAGTCTTAAATATCAGTTAATCGATTGTGTTCCACCAAACCCTAAATTTCATCATCAATCTTATTATTACTTCAAACAACGAACAATTTTACACAGCTGCTGCTCATCCTAAACTAATGATGCTGACTATCTTGGATGGTAAGGCACACCATAATACAATTTAATTCCCAGATTTGCACTAAAAATTATGATCCAGGATAGTCTGATTACATCATAAAGAGAAGAAGAAAAAGAAAAGAACAAACATTATCTCAAAAACTCAGTAAAGTCAGATTAGGGAAGACTTATATTTTTAAAGAAAAAGTAATTTTGTTCCATAATCTTTTTGTAGTAATCCATGTATTACATTATGATACTATGACACTTCGCTGTAGTGAATGAGGCAAAAGAGTTTTCTATCCAATTATCTAACAATCCAATAGAGCTGCAAAAGGCTGAAAGACACTTGCTACTTTGGCAGAGCACAAAAATGTGAAGTATCAAACATTTCTTCTAAAAGTATTTAAAAAATATAATCATAATCCATGCACTAATACTCATGATCACACTTAAGATATTCCTTGGAGGATTCTGTAAACCAGATTATCAGATAATAAAGGACATGGCATCAAGTAATTAAACAAGATTTTTTTAACAGTAATGGGATTTTAATCAATACAATGGAAATAATATAATAAAGGATGAAGTGAAATTGGCATGAAGGGATTACTGTTTAAAATAATAGAACAATAAAAAGGCTCCGGAAGAATCTACACTTCTGGAATTCTGCTATTTTTCTTTTCTAAATTATCAATGAGAACAATGATGCTATAATTTTATAAAGTATTTAAGAAAATCAGGTTTCTGTCTCTATTCCAGCAGAACATTTGGTCAAAGGTTTTAAGTGTTACTTGTAATTTCTCAAAGCTTTTGATGTCTTTAGTGCAAGAATCAGTACTTTAAGCTTTTTTGTTTTCTGCTCTATTTTTACTTTTTTTTATTTGTATTTCCAGCTGTAGACTGGAATAATATAACAGGTGAGCTTGTAAAGCTTGTCACATAAGAAGCACCATGTTCGTTCTTCAGCTACAATGAAGACTCTGTCTGGAATGCAGCATATTCTGGATGGATACGGCATATTGGTTAGTTTGTTTTGACACTTTTGAAAGATAATTTCAGTAAAAAAAAATTCTTTTAGTAAAATGCACTATTGTCTTTTCAGTACCAGAGAGACTTTCAACTCAAATGCCATCAAAAGAAACTATTGTAGGTCTCTTATGAATAACTTAAAACAGAGTATGCCTACTCCACTAAAATTATTTATTTCTGGAATCATTATATTACATACTTGGGAGTTTAGGAGCAACACCCTGGTCCAAGTCAAAATGATCAGAGTAAATAAAAAAATTGCAATGACTCCCTTTTCTCATTCCTGTCTCTTTCAGGTAGGCAGATTTCCAAAGGGTGTCTTCAAGAGCCAGCAGAGTCCAAAATTTCTTTGATGTGTAGGTGAATGCACGGATCGAATGTAAGAAGCCAGGCTCCCTTCTCCTCCCTAACAAACAAGCATGAAGTACCATGTCTGCTACAGCTCTGGCCTCTGCAGACAGCAACAAGGCTTTTTCTAATCCTCTGAAATACCTAGGACATGTTTAGTCAATTCATGACTGATTAACAACAAACCAATCTGTCTTGCAAACAAAACTCCATACAATTACAAAGGATTTTAAAGGGAAAAGAGAAAAAAGTAAGCCGGTTGTTTACGACAAAGAGGCTCAAGAGATACTGAAACAAAGTCTCCCATATCAGGGAATCAAGTCCTCATAAGGCATAGAGTAACACAAAAAAGACATTAAAGTCATGGTGATGCCATGGTTTTGCCCAGTGTTTGTTTTCTCTCTCTCTTGTGCTTGAGTGAGAGGAAATACACAGATTTATTTTATTAAATTATTAAATTATGCTCAATGGATACCAGAGCTGCTTCAAGGAGACAACTGTTTTGCTGGCTAAAAAAAATGTGTATGGAAAAGAGCTCCGGAGAATTCATAAGACTAACACCTAGGATTAGAATCTGCCACAGAAGCATCCCAAGAAGCTTGGAGAAGCAGGTCTGGGGAAGATTTTAGAAATGAGCAGCCTGTACAGGGCAATACAAACAAGGCATGCTATGTGGTGCATGATGTAACTTAAATGTGAACTGAAGAAAGAGGATGATGAAAAGCATATGTTATTCACTCATGGAAAGGCCTTCCTTGATCTGCACCTAATACTGGATACCAGTATTTGTTTCAAGAAAGACAAGGAAAAAATGTAGAAAGCTTAGAAAAGAGTAACAAAAACTCTCAGGAACACAGAAGGTGGGACTGGGGGGACAATCATCTTGTTAATGGATAATAGATTAGATATGTCAATAATTTTTCAACACATAAAAGAGGATAAACCTTTCACTGAAATAGTGAAGTACTTAAGTTTCAGAATAGAAAGTACAAAAAAATAATATAGAAAACCCCTCTCAACAGTGAAGACACAGAAGCACTGGAATCAACTCCCCTGGAAAAGCATGGAATTCCCATGTTGCAGTTCTTGAAGAAAAGGGTAGATAAATGCCCATCTCTGATAACTTAGATGGTGCTTAGGTATTCAGTATTGGAACATATAGATTGATGACAGAATTTTTGTCTTATTTTCTGTGTTTACATCATTTCTGAAACATCCAAAAAACACCTGATAAAGCAATACACAGCTAAATCATAAATTCTTGAGGAGTTAAGTTTGTTTAAACATAGTAATAAAAATTTTACAGCATCCCATCCCTGTACATTACAAGAGGAGGGAAGCAAGTAAAACCCATGAGTGCTTTTCTAAAGTATGCCTTATCAAAGCATCTGTAATATGTCATTTAGAAGAACCAGTATATCATGCAAAAACTAGACAGCTTAGACTTCATTAAGTAGAGTAAAAGAAGCAAGTTTGAACCACTGTTCAAAGTTTATTTACTCAAAAGCAGACTTGTGAACTTGGACTGCTCACAAAAATCTCGGATGCTAGTAAACCTTAACCATACAACAGCCTGGATTCTAAAATGACAGATTTAAGCCTTCAAAGACAGGCCTGAAAGCTAACAGCCACGAAAAAATTAGATAATTGAGTTAAAAACTGAATTAATTTAGAAAAGGAAGACAGAGAAAACAGATTATTTTTGGCCGCAGTAGAATATTATGACGTGATGAGAAACAACACTGCTGAAAGAATGCATGCCTAATGACTGTTAGAAAACATTAATTTGAAAAGAATTAAAATCAAAATTATACACTTTTTACTTCTTGTTTTTGCTTCAATAGATTTCATTATCTAGAGAGGATGCTGTATAACACGAAATGGACAACCTGAAAGGTCAACCAGAAAGACTGTCAAATTGCTGAACCAACCACAATTTGCTGGGATATATTTAAAACACATAAGCGTCTCGAAGGCTAAGTATTGAATCAAGATATTTACATTAGTGGGCCTTTAACAGACTAATACTAAATGTTCTTATACTAAACAGAAACTGCACAACATGAGAACCATTACAAGATATATAGCATATGGATACCATTAAAGCTTGATTATAGTGAATACTTGCTCATTTATTTCTTTAAGCAGTACTACAAGGAAGGTAGCAGCAGTTTCACAGGTGTCAGCTGGAAATAGTTGCCTTCATTTAATTTGCTGAAACATTGTTCCCTCCTATTAACTTCCTTCTAAAGATGTGCCAGTGTTATAACAATAAAAATGTCATTTTAAAGTGAAGTTTAAACCAATGAAGGCAAATTTCTGGAACTTCTTAGCTGTCTTGCTAGCCTCTTTTTATTTCCTTCTCAATAGATCTCAAACTACCCCATCACTGTACAAGTATCATTTTGTCTTTGCCCCCCGTTATATGGATTCCTACAGCGACATCCCTCTCTACCTATGGCATTTACTTCTGGGGTTTTCTTACTGCTTTTTGGTGAGCAGCAAATTTTTTAATAAAGAGCAACAGACTATTCTGGTAAGTCTTTCAAAATTACATTCAGTTATATTATATCCTCTAAACCAGGTCTACTCAGTTCGGTTATGGTGTACTACAATGGTCTGCTCATTAAAATAAAAAGGAAACACAAGGACACTCAGATTACTGTGTGAGACTAGAGCAAGAACATCTTGTATTTTGGATGTTGTCTGGGTGTGTCCACCTAACTCAAAACTTAGATGAGAGTTCACATCAGCTCACTAAACTAAGAAGTCAGGTTGAGAGTTTCCTGCAACATAATGACATACTAGTGAGCTCTTACTCTTCCTTGCTCTTAGAAAAGTCAGTCTGTAATAAGTTAAAGGTCAGTTAGAGCAGAACATGATCATGAAGGTATTGCTCATTGGGTTATTCATTCTTAAGGTTGACTTGCCAGGCAGGCATTAGCTCTCTGCTCCAGTAATTTCAAATTATATGGCAATATTAGGGAAAAAAACAGCATAGTCAACATAAAAGCACCAAATAATCACCCTAACACTCGCAGGCTCCAGTAGCAAAAGGAATGTTTGCATCAAAAGCTCACCCAGCCATAACATTGATATGGTAATGTCATATAGTTACTTTGAATACATACAGGATTTACCCACTGCAAAACAGCATAGAGAAAACAGCAGAAGAAAACTTTAGCATGCCCTTTTCCAGTCTCTTCCTCAATGTGAACAGTATGTTGGTCTTCACAGCAGAAACCCAAAGGTACGACAGCAGATCTGTTTTCAAAGTTACATGTACATTCAACTGATCAGCAATCAGGAGTTAAAAAATGGTGAAAGGAGAGAGAAAGAGGGAGAGAGGGAGGCAGAAAAGCAGGCAAGCAGGCATTAAAAGCCAAACTATCTCTCTAAACTGGACAGAAAAACTGAAGTTTTGCAGTTAACATTCCATACCTCTTAAAGGTATCAGGACAAGCATCAGACAGCTACAAAAAGCCCTGAGGCATTCACACACATGACTGAATTTTGTTTTGTAAGAACTCTTGATCTTTGCTACCCTTGTCAGTTCTGCAACCATCCATTTTGTCAGCACAGCTGAGTGAGTTACAGCACTGGATATCATTTAAGTTTATATTTTATCCTGCATATCTACAAACTAATTCTTTATTGTGTACTCTTTGTCAGTAGTAATACATTGTAGTACTTAAATAGCAAAAAAACCAAAACAAAACCCAAAATCCCCGTTGATCTAACAAAGTTACAGAGTGATCAAACTGATTTACAGTACTGAAGTGCTTAATCCACCAGAGAATGACTTCAAAGAATACATGAGACATTAAAAAATTTCTTTCTCCAACCAGCTTTATATTATGTAACTACTCTTATTTTACCACTGAGTGTAAACTGAGCCTTATTACTGCAAAAGCTCATGAAAATTGTGTTACATTGGTTACTGCAAAGAAAATAGTTAGCAAAAGACTAGTCATGATAGAACAGTCAAATCTTTTCATTTCTGCTTAAAATCTTTGATTTGGTTGTCTCTGCTAAGATTGAGCTGCACCAAAAGGTGTAGAAGGCTTTGATTTACTTAGGTATCCAAGACCAAGTCTGCCACCCCAACATGTCCTGAAAACAAGTAGGTCAATAGTTCCAATCAAATACCCACTTTTTTTATCCGCTTTAATATTTATCCCATAAACCACAGTACAGCAAGTGGGGAAGACTGGGAGAAACACTTCTGAATTTCATTTCCTGAGCTGAACTAACCTGCTAATGAAGACATCCATACAGATTCCTTGAGCTTAATTATTCACTAAGCCCTTGGGCATAACACATCCACCATTCACCTATCAGACTAAAGCTAATGCTTTCTTTTAAAGGAAGCAATAATCAAGGGAGCTGAAGTATATGTCCTAGAAGTGGAAAACCTGGGTTCAATTCTCTGAGAAGTTTCAAACCCATGCCAGTTAAATTCCTGGAGAATGTCTTAAGTACTAGGCAAGTAGCTGTTCTGGCAAATGCTGTCAATTTTGTTGAAATTGTGTCACAAACCAAGTAAAAAGACAAATTCACTGGATTCTCCTGGCTTTTGGTCTCCCAGAACACCTTCTCTAATGCATTCCTAATTAAAACGTGAACAACAAAATCCCTAAAACAAGACAAGCAAACTCCCTAGAAGTCTCATGTAAATAAAACAGGTTGTTTTAACTATCTTCACTGACAGAATAAGGATAACAGTTTTAGACAGTTTTCAGCATCTGATCTATAGATGCTTTGTACGTTTTACTCTTCAATTGTTAAAAGTAAGACTAAATATAAACCTTATTGTCAAGATTACAATAATTTGTTCACCTGAATATTTTAGTACATCAGATTTGATAGTAGCAAAACCAGGGAGTGTGCTAAAGAGCATTTTCTATTATCAATTCCACTATTAGGATCCTAGTTGTAATTTTTGATCAGTATCATTTGATTTCTGTCTAGAGAAGAGGAACTGAGCATGGGGTGATCCATAATAACCTTCTTGCCTCACAAAGGAGGCAAAAAAGGCGCAAACACTCCTTTCTTCACCCCTCAAGTCACCTGGTCATGCTAATTAAATACACCCACGTAATTTATCTTTTCCCCTTGCATTTCTGAAAAGTATTCAGGCATAGGTTATGAAAAATGCAAACTAGTATGACCATTGCAGTAATTGAATAGGCTAAATTTATTAATTTGTCAAAATTATGTCAATAAGAGTTTCAGTAATACCATTATATTATTTGATTAGTTTTGAAAGTGATTATCCTAAGAACTCTATTAAATTGAAAGCATCTCAATTTACAGGAGGCATTAAATTCCCAGTAGCATTTTAAGATGATTCAACATATGCAGATCAATTACCAGTAATCACTGTTTCACACAACTGCTTCAGAAGAAACTTCAGTACAGCACTGGAAAAGAATAAAAGGGGATTCTAAAAAACACACCTGAACCCCAGTTCTGAAAGATATAACTGAACTTCAGTTCACATTATTATGGTTAAAGGCCATATATAACATCTAAGTTGTTAAACCAGCTAAAATGGTAAAGATTATAAAAATCTGAGTACAGATTAAAGAACAGTTGCCTACCTTAAAATGGATGATGATAATTTGTCAGGACTGCCAAATTACTGAATCGCACTAACTGCACTCATGCCCAGCTGCACATTAATTACCAAATTAGAAAGTTATAATTAATTTTCTTAATATCGCTACACTGCTTTTCTTCCTGGAGTTAATAAAAACAGATTGCAATCAATCTTTGTTAATTCATGCTGCAGAACAGAACTGCTGTAGCTATTTCTATATGCAAAAAACACTGCATACATAGTTCTTGGGGTAATACCCTGCCTAGAAACTCTATCTTCTGACATTATAATGAAGTGTTGTAATAAGGCAAATAAATTATAAATTAGAATTTGACTTAATAAAGCTAGTAGAAAAACTACATAAACTGAAAAATGAATTTTTAAAGAATCTTCTTAATGACAAGATTTAGAAGTGGAGAGTATATTTCAACATATTGCGAACTGGAAAGGAGGGATTACTCATAGTTGCACTGTTGAAAGCCTTCACTGGTAAGACTTTTTAAATTTCTTCATCAGCTGACTTCATCATTAGAAACCATCAAAAGTGCTCCATACTTGTCTGGCCTTTCCAGACCACATATTGCAAGAAATTTTAAAAACTAGTAAAGAAAAACAACTGTATAGAGATACTGACTAAAATACATAAGATTTCTCATTAAGAGCATTCAGTTATAAATACAGCAAAGGTAATTATTGCAGCATTCAACAACATAAATTTTTCTGTGTCCATATCTGCATTAGCATCAAAAGATGTTTTTATAAGATGGAAAGGTTTATTCCAGGGTTCTCACATGAAGGAGGAAGAAATGAGCAAAATCAGTGCACCTTTTTTTTTTTTAAATTTTCCTTAAATTCTGAAACATATTTTATTTCTCCAGCCTCATTACTGCTTTTTTTTTTTTTTTTAACTCCTCACTTCCCTTCCTTTGTAAAAGACAAGAGTGAGTGTAGAAACTGAAGAATTATGACATCATGGCTTTCAAAGACTGGTAACCTATTCTATTTACATCAAATAGAAGTCTTCACATGGTCATCTTAGGTGTCAGAAAGGGAAGAGTGAATGTTGGTAACAAATGGAGGTTGAAAATATTTTTAGTTTGGGTGTTTGTGTTTTGTAATGTTTCTAAAGTCTTCCAGGGGATGGTAAAGACCAAGCAATTCTGTGTTTGTGAAAGACTAAAGATAAGGGATTTGAAGAGACTATATAGCCTTCAATAGCAAAGCCAAGCATAAGCTTTTAGCTGTATATCTTTTCTCCCAAATGTCCCCAAAGAAGCCCAATTTGCTTTACTGCTAAATGTTAAAAACATGTTTTTTATATACATCTACATATATATAAAACATCTATGTGCATGTGTAGAGGTATACACTCCTCCCTCCCCCTTCCCCCTAAATGTATACCAACATACACAAAAGCTTGATTATCACTCTTTCCAGAATATTTAAGTACTTCAATATATTTAAGACCTTGAGGAGCAATGTATTAGATGATAACGCACTAAGAGAAGTAGGATTTATGGATCAAGTCTTCCATAAAGCATTGTACCTTAAAGCAGCATGTACCATTTAGGGTACTGCAGAGAGGCAGATAACTAGAGGAGCTCAAAAATGGGAGGGAGTGAGGAAAGAAACTGAGAAACAGTCAGCCCAGAAGTCTCAGAAGACATATGTGGGGCAATACCTGGTACAGATCCCAAATATTATTTTCACAAGCTATGAAACTGAAAATCTGAAAAAAAAAAAGTCCTTAGAGAATCAACCCATAGATTTGGAAAACATGAGGCATCCAGGATTCAGATTCCTCTTATGGAAGATGTGGAGGCAAGAATCACAGTAGAAAAAAATTTCTATCAGAGCTGAAAATGAACACTGCTGTACTTCTCCAAAATGAATATTGATTAGAAGAGGGCAGCAAGCATGGAAGAGGAGTAGCAGGGTTAGAAAATACATAGAGTAGAGCAGGATCAAAGACAGATTACAATAGTTTTGATTTACAGAAAAACCACCATAAAAGACACTGGACGATCTCAAAGACTTGTAATAAAAACTGGCAACTAGATTAATTATTCAATTAATTGTTATTTAAAGTCAACATGAAAGATCAAATGGTAAACTGTACTGCAAGAGTATCTGATGTATCCATGAAACGGATATGCCATTAATTTCAGAACAAAAGATGTCATAAACAGTTATGATTTTAATTTCAAAATGAAATGTGCTTACAAAAACGGCACAACACACACATATCAGCATTGGTACAATGAAACTGAAAAACACAACTACAAAATTCAAGTTTCATAGTATTACTAGGACTATGAATTGCTATAAAGAGGAGTTAAAAATTCAGATAAATACAACTGTTATTTGTGATATACATGATGCATTGGAACTGTATCAGTTACAGGCAGGGTTTCAGCCATCCAGCTGTGAGGTTACAGTTTGGAGGAGGCCATGGAGAGAGTGTCTTGTATCAGTAGTAGTGAGAAACCATAAAAAGATGAAATAAAGATTTTCCAGTACATACAAAAATCTATGTGTTTATCTGCAATCAAAGCTTTACTTCGAGAACTGTTGAAGGGAACTACTTTCTTTCTGTAAGGAAAAAATGCAGTGTTTTGTGAAGAAGGGAATCTGTTCTCAGTAATGATTTCTGAAAAAATGTAGTCAACAACTCTTGCTCATGCTCATTATTTTAGGACAGTAAGAATACAGAGCAACTACAAACATATGTAAGATATTTAAACTATTGCTTATTTTAGAACCAAAAATAGTTCTTACTTTTGATGCTAAGGAAAAACCTTGTTTCTCCAGCCTTGTAATGTTGAACAGGTATCATACCCTCATACCAACAACTTAGTCAGACAGTTGAAGTATGGTGTTTGGTGGATCTCAATCTCATTATCTACTACATCATAAAGATATTTAAACTCTGTAAAACTTCACATACCTTTTAATTTTGAAATTACTATTAAGAATGATCTGCTCAACCTGAGAATTTAGCCAGGTAAAAGTAGCAAAGTAATTTCACCTAAAATACACAAGAAAAGCACTTTGTAAATGACTCCCCTCCCCTTCTCATGGTCATTTCAAGAGATACCTAATGAGAAAAAGTCCTGCAAATATACATACATTGTATAAAATACATAAAGTGAGCAATTCATAAATGCCTCTATAATTTGCCATTTAGGCAATTCTTAGGTGGAACAATCCCAACACAACTATTGTTTTTAGGTGATGTGTTTCCTGAGGTGACTTGAATTGTGGTGGAAGTGACTGAGAAGTACTCATGCCCATTTTATTTATTTAATGGAACTGAAGTCTGCAGAAATTGATTCCCTTCTCTCTGATGGAAGCCTCTTCCAATGGTCACATTTTGCCTATTATAAGGTTATAATTTACTATACACATATTGAAATGAGGATATGCATGATATAAGCAATTGAAAGGGAAATGACCTTTAACCAATGCAAAGATTAACATGCCTACACTCAGGTGTTGGTGTTCTCAGCATAGTCAATACCGCCAAAGAGAAGCAGCTCAGCAGGCCACACACCAGGCGCTTGATGTCAGGACAGGATAATTGCTCCTAAAGCTGCTTCACAGTGCCTTTGCTGTGTCCCAGTGTAGTGGGAGCTTGTTCCTGCTGCACTGGTGTCTCAACTGGAATTGAGCCTCAACCTGCAAAACTTTACAAACAACTCCAATGCTCAAATACGTTTGGCAATTCAGTGCTAAGTGTTCCCTTCCAATTCCTAGGCAATGGGCAGGTATGGCATACAAATAACTCCTGATTATCTGCCAATATCAAGGTGATAACAGCAGTTATCCAGCTAAAGCAAGTGCAGAAGCAACACAACATCCATACATTAATGTATAAAATCCTATTTTCAATAACTGCAATTTCAAAATCTTGCAGGCAAATTTCTTTGGGGAGCAGGAGTGGTTTTAACTCTCAGGAAGCAAACTGAAGATCTGATGCAACTTTCCCACCCTATGTCACTATGTTTCAATGAGGGACTGGTTAATTTACAACCAGACTAGTACAAAATTTGCCATACCTGCTTGGTACTTGCCATCTATTGGTATATGACATAGGTGACGCTGGTAAACTTCCTACTTCTGATTTCTTCTAAGGCAAAACACAAAATAGTTCAACCTGCTTATCTTAACTCAAATCCCTCCTTGTTCCCTGTCTAGGAAACTTTCATATCTTCTGTATAAATCACACGAGAGCCACTTCTCATTTATCTTTTTTTTTTTTTTTTTGAGACAAAATCTTACGATAGTTGGAAAAGTTTTCATAGACTGAAGAATGTTTGCTGAGGAGTGGGGAGCAAGACCTAGGAAGTGAAGACTAAGAGCCTTCTCTAGCTAGTTGACTTCTGTGGGACTGCCTGGCAAAAGGTTTGTTTTGTTTTATAAATAAACACTATCTAGCGTTAATACCACACAGAACTATAAAGTGTTTGTAATCGTACATTTTATGCTGAGGAATCACATTACTAATACTCGCATAGGGTTTTACACAGATAAACAGTATGATAATTATGATCTTGTAAATATTTATACTCACTTTACACTGCACTAATAAACTGTGGGTGAAGAGTTAGTATTTAATCTTAGAATTTGGGACTACGATCTCTTTCTTTTTGCTATAAAGAAAGCACTTAAACTGAGAAGGATATGTTGCAACAGTAATAATAGGTCCCAAATCCTTCCTGTGTTATTGCCAGAGGGCAGCCTCCCACACAGATTCTGCATTACAATATTGAATTGAAGATAGTATTTGAATAATACAGCCTATCATTATGCTATCACAAAAATAGTATTTTTTTTCTTGGTTCTTTTTCTTCCTGGCCAAACAGCTATGGTCCTTGAACTATCTCATGGAATTTTTCTGATATTATTATAAATGAGATTTTTAACATTGCTTAATGGCAAATCAGATAACACCATAGGTCAAACATACTGAATCTTAAACATAAAGCACTAGTCATGCAATGCTGAACTGGCTACTCATTTCAGGCGAGGCATTTGTTTCCTGTGGTGTTCTAACATGTCCTAAAACAACAAAGTTCCTTAGCAGATGACATATAACATGGTGATTTCAAAATGCCCCAAACAAAAACCTATTTTTCTATATTTTGTTTTGTATTCAATACTGACTCAAGAAATGTAAACGCGTTTATGAATCATGCAATGAACTGAAATGTCTGTGCTTAAAAATGTACCCTTTACTGAAATTCTTGTCACTAGTTACTCAGAAATTAGGATGGAATTAATTTCCTTAACTCAAGATGTTAGTTCTTCTAATTATTTGTGTAAGGTCTTCTTTTGTAAAAGGAAAGGTATCAGTATCTCTAGACAGCAGATCACTCTGTGCCAAGACATATGTTTAACACCAGACAAGTAATTTTTGGAGAGGTAAAGTTCAGCTAGGATTTAGCTCTTTGCATCCAGTGCTAATACAAATCCATGCTGTGATCCAAATGCCTGAAGGCAAAAGTCTGCTTTCAATTGGACTGTTTTGCTACAGGGGAAAACCTCAGTGTTTAACTAAATATCCAAATCCTTTTTGTTATTATTACCACTTTATTACATCAGTGAAGCCATCTGCCAAAACCACACGCATAAAGTCTTTATAAAACATGTCTGCTACTTTTAGCTTTTTTCCTTAGGTAGTTTTGATTACTTCCTTTAAAATTGTGCCAAAATTACACAGAAGGAATAAAATTAAAGATTTCATCTAAATACAACTTCCACATGGTCCTACAACAACAAACTGTACAGACAATATAAGTTTTTCCTCCTTAAACTTCCTTTAAAAAATAGGTTTATTTTTGTCAAAGACATACAGATTTGAAGAATAAGCCTTATTTTAACTCTGTAGTCTTAGTTTTTTCCTTTGGTTGGCTGGAGTTTTTTTTTAATTTAATCTAGACATGGTTTAACAGTGCAAGCCAGAAAAATTAGATTATCCATCCTGGTTGAATCTCTGCGAAAACAATGCTTTTTGTACCACTAGGACAAGTAAAAGCCTGAACTGTTAATTCTGTTAAAGAATATAGTACCATACAAACACCTTGCCACAAATTTTGCAAAATAATGGAATGATCACATTTCAGGCATTTCTGACATCACAAATGGGAGAATTAAGCTGCCTAAAAAGTTTTACTGAATTTACATGGTTGGAGTTCTCTGATATATTTTCATACTTTCTCAATTAAGATGCCTTTATAAACTATGAAGGTATATACTCTCAAGTGCATTGATTATGATGTTCTGAAAAATGTCCCAGAACTCAAAGAGAATCATTCTGTTATATGCTCAACTCTTTCCTTAGGAACACCAGAGTTTTTCTAATGAGGTAGCACACTAAAGACATTTTGAAGTGTGATCTCAGGTGTTTTAGGTACATGAGAACTCAAACATGTTTTGAAATTGGGAATTACTTTGAAACTTTAAAATATTTTCAAGCAAGCTCTGTTGTCTGAAGTCTAACATTTCATACCCCAGTGGTTGGCTTATTGGCTACACTTCCAGCTAGGTGGAAGGTGCTGAGAGATAAGCTCTTCTAAATGCCTACACCTTAAAACACTGCCAGCAATCTGAAGCATCAGAACAAGTGCCCCATAACAGAACATCACCTGTGTTTGTGTCATCCTGGCAAACACTGTGGCATTTTGGCATAAAAGTCCTCACCAAAGCCGTCAGGTTCTGCTGGGCAAGCTGAGATGGTGGGAAGAACCATCCTATTCCACACTACTGTCACAGAACAGGAGTTTTAGCTGGTAGTAAAAATTAATTCAAAATAAAAAAACTACAGCTGTTTTTTCTTGCCATTTTCTTTTTTCCAAGTGATGTATGATATAAAACTGAATCCACATGGTGGCTGCAAGGGCTCGGCAGCTTCAATACATTTTTGTTCAAACTCTTAGAACCGTGAGGCCTGGAAAGGCCTGTGGCCCAACTTAAATATTCTGTACAAAATGTAGTAATTTAAAAAAAAAAAATTAAAAATTCAAAAGAAGATCTTCTGTAAAACTCATGCTGACAATTTCCCAATGGCAAAAATGCTGCAGCTTTGTCAATTCCAACTTCAGTTACTTATGGATGAGTAACCACTTTGTGTAAACAATTTAGCAAGACCTCTGCTGTCTCATTTATTTTTATAAAATATGTTATATTGAATACAACTCATGTCTGCTGTTAATGTACAATCAATATTAAAGTGTAAAAGGCAAAGAACTCTGAGTTGAGATCAGGCACAGCAAACATTTTACATTTATGGCGAGTGGTTTGATTTCCATACAAATTAATCGCATATTTCAAACACCTTCTTTTTAATTTCTGTCAATCTTCTTTGCTCTGACCCACTCCAACCAGCTCCTATACAATGCTTCCCATGGTTGCTATAGCTGTAAAAGCTTACATAATTCAGCTTTGTCACTGAGATGAAGAGGAAAAGGCATGGTATACCCCTTAAATACTGTGATACCTTAGACACTTAGATACCATTTCCAGTTTATTTCCAGAAATAAAAATATTTATTCCAGTTGAAAACTTTTTTCATTAAAATAAGGCATAACTATTTTTCAAAGATTCAGATGCATTTAAAGGTTTTATGCTACGCTGATTCTTCATAAAAAGGCAGGCACCTTAATGTCCAACAGTATTGCTTCATCATAGCACACAAGGCTCAATAAATAACCTTAAAACAACTATGCAACAGGTCAATGTGTAGAGGGCAGACATTTTACAGAAAATACATTCTTTCATATAAGAATGCTTCTGGGTTGCTTACTGGGAAGTAGCAATGTGGCCTTATTGGAAAAATAGTGACTACAATCCAGATATAGGTCTGCTTTCAAAGGGGTAAGAAGTGTCATAAAGACATGATTTCCATTCAAAGAAAAAAGAATTTGCACAGAATCTTATACTCAGAAGTTTATTCCTGATTGATCCAACAAACTAACAACAATCTGTGTTCTTCTCTCTATTTCACAGCTGGGCATCATCCCATAAACACAAGCTCCATACAGCTTCCCTTTTAATAGTTACAGGGGTAAAAATAAATAGATACATTAAAAAGATTACTTGATCCTTCAAACCTGATGCAAGGCTGAGTATTTGTTAAGCTTACTTAACTCATTAAGAGAGTTATAATTTCAGATTTTTTTATTTCTATAAATCTGAATGTAAATTACAGAAATACACAAGCAATCCAATTGTTCAGTTATATGTTACTTGAATTTTTTAGAGAGAAAGGAAAATGACAATTTTAGCATGGAGAAATCTGATTGTCACAGCTCACTGAGAAGAAAAATACAGGATCACGAACAAACAGTATTTTAAAAAACTGTTAGTGCTGGTGTTTCAGAAGTACCAAAGACAAAATATCTAAGCAAAGGATTTGTGTGAGGAAAGAAAATAAATAATAAAATAAATAAAAGTGGTGTTGCCAGTTTGTGCTACTTATCTCCCAAAACAAGCCTCAGATCTGTCTGTTAACCCACTACTCTTTTATACACTTCTCCCTCTCCAGCCAAAATAGTCAGGAAGTGCTATATAACACTGGTTACTTAAATAAAAGGAATTTCAAATTTGGCAGTACAAGCAGAAGTGAAAAACAGATGTTGAAGATGCAGAGCAATACCAACAACACCAGAAATACAGAAGCGCAACTGAAACTTTAGAAGGAAAGAAAAGGAAATCCTAGCACAGACAAGCAATCTAATGACTTAAAATGTACTTTAGAGACAAAAGGAAATTTTACAAGCAAACGCACAAAACTGGCAAGCAAGTTTAGCTGTAGAACAGTATAATGGGATTTTTATCATATTTGATAATTGTGGTTCCACAAATAAGACAGTAAGTGCTCCACGGTCACTTAGTGGTGAGGAAAGAAGCAAGATGAAGAAAACCAATGGAGAAGATAAAAAGAGCAAGACTTCAGGTGGATGCCTTTGGTATGTAAGGACACACAAGAAAGCACATATATATGTTTACACATGGGGGTGTGGAAGGAGAGAGCAAATCTGGCTATGATAGTACAGGACAAGCAGAGAAAACAAACTATTTTGTGAAGAACATTTGCACAGTGAAACAAACATCCAGCTCATCTGTTAATCCAAAAATAGTCATTTAAAAATAACCTCTGACACTCATAATCTATTGTGAGTGTACTCCAATTTGAAGCGTAAATCAAAAAAAAATCAAATAAAATACTAATCAGAAATGAGGCATATTAGATCCATAATATATGCAGGCTTTAGTGGCTTAGCATTTCCTAAGCCTGGATGACAGCATATTTGTTTACTCATAGTATTATGGAAGAGTCATCTACTGAAGGTCGAACTGAGGCAGATATGCAAGGATTCAGAATGAATAACCAAGAAGCTAACATTTAAAGTAAATTTTTCTGCCATAGCAAAGGAAATTATCTCAGCAGAAATGACATTTGTAGTGCCCCATAGTAGTTGTTGTCAGAAGGTAGGAATAAAACTATAAAGATCTACCACATAATTTGAGCTACATGCAAAAAATCCCATTGATTTATTTAGTAATTAAGCGGAGATTTAGATAGAATATAGATTTTTAGCCCAAATACCTTAAATGTGTTTACATATACTATGCAGAGCTAGGTATTGTTGTGTTGCAATTTCAAACATATGCTAGGATTTTGTATTCAGAAGTTTTTCTAACAGCTTAAAACCAAATAACCAACACACCTCAAGCTGTTGTACTACTGAACTTATTAAAGTCTGTTAAGAAATTATTACCATTCATCTAAGTAACCTGCCAAAGTCTAAGGGTCATCACCAGGCAGCAGTCAACCAGCCCCTTCAGTGATGAGGAAGTTCAGGAGTTGCTAACTCCCCCCTGCTCCTGCACACAGATGTGCTTTTTTTTGCCTTTTACCTCACTACTGTTTAAAAGGAAAGCAAAAGACAAGCCTGTCTGAACTGAGATGCCAGGGGCTTTTGTAGGACTGGCTCTGAGCAGTTTACTGTGAAGCCTGAAGCAAACACAGCCAAGCAAGCAACATGTCAAAGGACATCCCACTACGGGCAAAAGGTACACTGATAAATACAGATCAAGCAGATGACAGTGGAAAATGCTGACTGTCAAGGAGGGAATCATGCAAAAAACCCAAAACACCAACACATGCATACGTGAAATTCTTCCCGATTCACCTTCTTATGATGAGTGATGCTGGGGTTTATTTGCAGTATGAAGAAAGCTGATGTGTCCTTACAAATACTCAAATAAAACCTATAGGTGTAACTTTCAAAGTGCTTCTCCAGGCAAAGGAAGAATTTTCTTTACCAGCACAGCATCACCACTAGCAGTCCTGAGACGGACCAAGGAATTGCTGACATGTTTAGAGTCAGATACTGGAGGTAGGAGTGATTTCAGGAAAGCATGCATCACCTACAGCAAACACACAGCTGCCCATGATTGCCCAAAGCAAAACCAATCCTTGAGAGAGGGTGAGACACTGTGAGTCACTTGTAGCAGGTGTTATTCTTTGTTTCTTGATACGAAGGATATGCTGACACTACATTTAAGCATAGAAAAAATAACAGTGTCTAGGAAAAGCGGCTAGAAAACTTAACCTTTCAGAGTAGCACATCTCTTTTGCTCTTACCCTACCTAAAACAACAATAAAAGCAATTAACGACCTTAGTGATGAGCAACATGCTAACTGAAAAAAAAGTTGTGAAATGAATAAATATACTTCTACATGTGTTCTTTTGTATATGACATATATCCACTTAAATTTCCCTATTTAAACTGTAGAATCAAAAAGACAAACACTGTACAGCAATTTTAATAGTTCTGTAAAGATGAGTTCAACACCGTATTTTATATGTTCTAGTCACCAAAAGCAGTTGTTTTACCTCTTGATATTAAGCAATGCCCAAGGTATCCCAGTGGGAGTGTTGAAAGCAGGTAGCAATTTCTCTCCAAGCTCCACTGCCTTTTTTCGGAAAACCTGAAAATAAAGAAGAAACCAAGTGTTGAAAATGCCATTATTAAGCATATGGTATAAGCCACCTCAGCACAACGAAGCATCCTGCTCTTTTAGAATGACATCAAAGGAAAAAATTAGCACAAACTGTTTTCCATTACAGCTGGTAGCAAGAGGACTCACAAAGCAGGATCACACAGTGACAACCCAGATGACCTACTCTGGCATGACCACCACCAAGACAGAGCCAGCAGTGCAGCCAGGCCTGCTCTGGATATTGAGGAGGTCACGAGCCAGGTACACTCTAGCATCCAGGCAGCTGCCTGTCCTGAGCAACACCTCTTGCCAGAGTGGTGGGGACACAGCCACAGAAAGACTGCCTTTGCTCTCTGTGAGTTTTATTGCTGGTGGCTCAGCAGGCTGTGGGAGCCTGGGCTGCATCGCTGTGTATACACTGCCAAATTGTGGCAAAAACAGCCCCACACACCATCGACAAAAAAAAATTTCAGGCACTACAGTCTTAATGAACTCAGCTTGGCTTATATCCGGATAGTGTCAATGGCACAGCTAATCAAAAAACTATATCCCTGCAAACAACTGAGACTTAACTGATATTTAGCACCTAAAGAATTTCAGCTTTCATTTTAAAACATGAAGTAAAAAGAAACCAAATGCTTAACATATGCTCAAAAGAATGACAATTTAACCATTGGAACTTTTATGTCCTGAGCAATAGTTAAAAAGCTGAAACAAAGAGGATTTTGCTTTCCTTCAACTGCCAGCTCAGATCAGGTTACATTAATCTGACTTTTTGAGCACTGAGTGCTCTACTAAGAGAGTTTTTAATTAGAAGCAATATTGTTCCAACTTAAATATAGAAACCTATTCGGTGATTTCAATATGATGATGTTCAAGGCCTATTTCCTTGGAATTACACTGAGATCTTGCGCAACACTGAAAGGGATTATCCCAGGTGTAGTAGTCAAAATAGCAAAGTCACCTTCATTGTTCTCTCTTTCTGATAATGGTTCCTTTCAATTCCTTTTTTTCCTCCACAGATATATTTATGATGACTTTACATTTGTTTATGTATTAGGAATAAGTTTGTACATCTGAGGCATCTTGTGGTGTAGCCATACATATATGTTTATGTGAATACATAAAAATATTGCTGGTCAAAACAAGGTAATAAAAAAGTTTCATTCCACACAAATAAAATACAATTTATAAAATCACACTTTCTAAAAGCCTTTTATTAATGAAAATATGTGATCAAAAGTGAATACAAAACTCTGGGATAATCACGTTATCCCACCTCACAGCGTCTTCATGATACAGATCTCAAGATTTAGAATTACAGAGCAAGAGCCGAAAATCTTTCCTGAGTGAATTGTGTGTGAGCGCTGTGAGAAACTTGAAGCAAAGTAACAGGGAATTTGCTTGGAAACAATTTGCTTGGACAACAACAATAAATCAATGATATTTCTGACTTTCCAGTTTACCAGTTGTGTGGATTCTGATGAGAATCAGTCATGGATTTGTGATCTTTATCCAGCACATGATTCAGTTTCTCCAAGGGTTAAAACCTTGATGAACGCTCAGAAACAGTTGGTGCAGAACACAACTACCTCCAACATATTTCCTTAGGAGGAGTAAGTGACAGCAATGCACCAGGAGCACACAATCTTTCCCCGCATCACACCACAAAGCCACATTTTTCACCTTGGTCTGTTGAAGCCAAATGTACCCTTTTTTAGTACCAGAGAGGCCTCCCTCAGCCTTTCACAAGATACAGTGAGATCAACTCATCAGCCTACCTTAGCATCTCTGCCCTGAAACATTGAAATATTGACTGAAGAGAGGTTATGTTGATCCTCCTAAGCAACGGGCACATCAAAATTTCTGCAGAAGCATCTGCAGCACAGCATAAACCCCTACCTTTTGATGCATGTAAAAGGACTAAATAGATCTCTCATGGAATGTGGTTAAAGGTGCCATATGTATTCTTTTTAGATGTGTATGTAAAGACAAGAGGAGATCCCTCTTTCAAAATGCATACACACATTTAACCACAGCAGATGCAGCAAGGCTCAATAACTGCTGTACCTTACAGGCTGTATTAATCCTTCATCATTAAAAAGGTTACATGCAAACTCAGAAAGAGATCTATTATAATAACTGCTTCAGACATTTTAGTATCTTAGTTAAAAGTTTGATGTAGAGGAATAATACTTTACTTTCAAATATTTCTACCAACTCATATTTTTTTAATTCTACTGTATTTATTTTAGAAATTAACAATGCAAAGTCTTTCAAAATAATCAAAAAATAAACACATCCTATACAAAGCAGAAAATAAGTATAAATAAGTATTGTTCCACATATGGATATAGAAGGAAAGTGTAATTCACTCCTGGTAAAAACAGTGCCTTGAACACCGACATTACAACACACAGTGAAGCCAGTCATTCTAACTTCTTTCTTGTGCCAAGTGCACCTCTTCCAGTGCAGTAAACAATTTTCCTAGTAAGCAACTAGGAAAAAAAGAATTGAAAGTATTTTTAAATCATCATCCAATTTGGGAACAAGCGCCGAGGTAAAGATGCACTTCTTGTTTACATCAGAATTTCAACAGGTTATTACTAATGCATGCTAGCAATTTTCCTTCCCCTTCCAGAGTTAAAAATAAAAGTCAGCTATGGACATTGTCCAATTTTATCTCTAGGGATAATTTAACATAGCTGAACAACTAACTGCCAAATCACTACCTATTTAGTAGTACAGCATAGGCAAGAATGACAAGAATACAATGCTCTGAATCACCAATAAATAGCTTCATGCAGTAAAATTACACTCTTTTAGCAAGGGTAGAAGGGAGATTAAGAAAGGAACTAATTTATCTATCAATTTGCAATTTAAAATAACAATAATAATAATAACAACAACAATAATAATGTGCTGCCATTATTACACACCATTCATGTTCATTGTATTTTTATTTTGCTGAAACTTCTAGAATTAAGTAAATTTTGTAAAGGGTAACATACTTTTTTGGACAATAAAAGTAAATAAAATAACAGAAACTTCTACTCACTAGCTCTACTTCTGACATGAATTTCAACTTTTTGCCAAGCCCTGATCTTTCCTCAATATCATCCAAGAAAGTCATTTTTTGGTAACTACAAATGATGACAGCTGTGCTGAGAAGCATAAAGCAAAGGCAGAAATTACAGAGCACAAAATGAAAGACATTATATGTAATAAAGGAAAGTATCTACTGCAAAATTTCCCATTCCAGTGGTTATCTTCAGAGGCTTGAGGGCATTTCCTGGCTTTTCCTCAAAAATGCTGAGCCAGCAATAACAAAGGATTACTTACATGAAGTACTCCAACTGGATCAAACCTGGCAGAAGCTGTCACAGTTCCACACCTGCACCCACCCTTTCACCTCTCATTTAGTTTAAATGTTTACTTACAAGTCTAAAAGTCTACAAACTACTCCATCGCCTTCTCCAATGCTCTATCATATCCAGACTGCATACTTTTTAAAGCAGAGGGAGTGTGGAGTTATTTACCTGACATATCAGCAATCCTTTTATCAGGTGATGCATAGAGTAAGCCACACTACCATCAATCTCTCCATTTAAATTTAGGACTCAGAGGAAATTACTCCAACTACCTTCAAAGAGCAATGACACCACTAAGAATTGCACTGATATTTAACTCAAATACAACAAAGAAAAATATTCTTAGTGAAGAACTGTGATTCAGGAAAGAAAATGATATTTGAAACCAGTCAGAAATACACGATCAGTGTGTAACAGTATAAGGGCAGACAGAATATGAAATGCTTTCTCAAAACATTTCTCTCTAACCTAATTTTTGCCAGTAGTCAGACTGGATGTGAAATAAATCTTTTTTTTTTTTTTTTTTAAACTCTAAGGTATTACTAACATTTTTAAAAGTTATAATAATCATTCTCACTCTGTGAAAGTCCTGTATAAGACTAACTCTTCCATGAAATAAGTACAGATTCTTCTGAAGTCTCATTGCACATCTACTCAAAATTAGCACTGAAACAAATTAGATACTTACTATAATCATACAATATATTATATAGAAGACAGAGTTACTACACTTTCTGTTGCCATCTCTGTTTATATTAGCAGGCTGTGAATTGGTAAAATAAGCTGAGGGCTAATAAAGCAGCACCTTCTTTGTCCTTTGACTTACTTAACACTACATTCACTCCAAACCATCATTACTCCATGCCAGCAATTCTTTGAACAATATTTGAGACAAGAAATCCACCTCACTGCTGCACACACTTGGCTTTCCTGTTACTGTCTGTTCATTCCTCGGGCAATGCACATAACAAGCAAAGGAAAAAAACACTTTTTCACCCTCACTAGATATTCATAACTGTTTTTTAAATGCGTGTAAGTATTTTTGGTCCTTGTAAGAGAGAACAAACTAAGAGATCATACATCCAAAACTGCAATGCTTGTGTAAGAACACTCAATCAATCAGATCTTGCAGACCCTCCCATTCATTAACAAATCTTATTAGGGGAAATAGTGTTCCCACAGAGAAACAAGGATCTGTCTGCAAAGATGCAACTGCAGGGCTAAAACCAGACCTGTCATCTGATGAGCACTGGCTTTCATTATAGTGCAAGAATGTTATCTCCTCTGGATAAACGAAACTGTTTCCTCTAGCTGCAATGACAAATCCCTCTGAAAATGTTAGTTTACCTCATTGCAGATTTAATTGCTGTTGCTAATCAGGAAGAAAAGAAAACATAGGAAACAAAGAAATATCTTAGAATTGCGTATGAGGCACGTTTAATTAAAAAAGAGCATGACATGGTGCAGCATCATAAATTAGAGACAGAATTCTGCCTTAAAAAGTGCTTCATACGGAGGAAACTAGAAGCTAAAATTTGACACCGAAGGCAGTAATGCTATTAATTTTTTTTCAATTGTCAAAGAATTTTCTCAACATTTCTAATTCTATCAAATTAAGCATTTATCATTTTTGTTTTTATATTTACAGATAGAAACTGACAAGCCACTAAGTAAGATTTATTGCTTTCTTTCCTGTACCTGACTGCCTTTCCCAGTAGGGTAAGGAATGAATATTTCAGTACAAAAGCAGAAAATGAAAACAGAAAAATGAATGGGGACAGGCCACTTTGCTGCTCTTCAGAACACTGAATAGAAATCCTTCCAGCATAACAAATGCTGATTTAGGTTCAAAGTGATCTGCTAACAAAATAACTCTCTCACAAGAACTTGTTCCAATACCTTCTTTAACTGAAAGACAAATCAGGTTTTTTGCTATATTTAAATTTGTTTTATTTTTACAATGAAATATTAGAAATGCTATGAAAATTGTGGTACTCCACCTGACGTATACTTAAAATAGCATAAGCTGAATTCTGTTAATATCTGCAATGTCAAGTGACACCACACCTAAATACCATGTTACTTCAAGCCATTTCCTGTAACACATTTTCAATGTTTATGACACCTGGATAAGTTACCCAGATGCTGGTGTTAATTCAGGAGCAATTACTGCTTTTACAATTACCATCATCTTGACACTAGCAGGTGGCTTTGAGTTTAATTTAATTCAGTCCTCAGTCCTGGCTGAGCCAAGTCAGTTATGAATTTTCTGTGCTGAAAGGTGAGGAGACAGTTAACAACATTTCTGGAAACAAATGTTGTAATGAGTCACATCAGTGTGATAACAAGTATTAACAGAAGAAGCCAAAGGGACTTCAAGGAGGACTTTCAGAGCTGTAGTAGTACTTTGTATATCCAGATCCGGAAGTGCTGGGTGTGTGTTTTGAGCATTTTCTCCAGGAAACGGGCTGTGTTCAAGACAAGCTTACTAACTCTGGGCCACCCCTGCTTCTGCTGGATGTGGACATGTAAATCACCACAACAACATATGAGCCCACCTCCACTCCAAGACTCACGCATCCCAACCTCAAGTCTTCCTAGCAGGATACAGAAGAGGAGGACAGTGCATTAAAAACAAGTGGCTCCACTTGAGGCTACACCTGCAGTGGTCAAAGACCAGCCAGAATTGATTAACACAATAGCACATGTTGACACGAGTCAGCATCATGCTCTCTACTATTCTGAGTTTTGGAAAGGCTTCCCAGTGTGCAAGCACAACATCAACACAAAGCGCCTTTGCCCATCTGTACAACCTTGCTCAAGGCTGGTAAGCCTCCTCACAGTCTCCAAGACTACAGGGTCACAGATGGCTGAGTGGCAAAGACCCGGCGCTCCCGGGGTTGCACCAAGATGGAGCTCCAAAGGTTGGGAAGTTTCCCTACAGAGGCAATGGAGGACTTCTGCACTATATACCCTAAGGCACCCCCACTTTCTGTACCATCCAAGCCAAGCCCACCCTCAGGGGCATCCCAGGCACAGTCAGCCCCCTGGCAGCAAAACAACGACTGTGCTGGAAATTTAAATTGGCATTAATTCTATAAAAGCACCGTGAAGGAAACACAACATGCTTTAGCTTCTTCACAAAGGGGTTGTCACACCTTCACATGAGATTATTAACTGGACAGAGAAGCATTTTATTTTAAGAATTTAAACAAGACCCCTCCTCCCTGGAGATTAGCAAGGTACAACTGGTCATGCTCCTATCCCATCAGAGTGTCACCAAAGGAAGAACAAGTGAAGCTATTACACAGCATGACATTGGCATCTTGGGGTTACCCCAAGAAATACCAGGAAAAGGACTGAATTTAAAAAAAAACAAACCCAGTTTGGGAAATAATCTCCAATATTCCCCTCTCATTAAAAATCTCCAAGTATCACTGGTTTTCATACAGAACTCCCCCCCCATATAAAAACAATATCACAGCTGAATAAAGCAGGAGGAATGTCTCATTTAAAAATAATGACAATCTGCAGTCATTCCCACAATCCTGCTCAGCATCTGCCACGGTACAGTGCTGGGCTGGAAGGTGTTACAACACAAATGGTTTTTGGTGTGGAGAACCTTGTAAATATAGATTCTGAGGTCAAAGAGGGCTCCTCTTCCAATCAAAGGCTGAAACAACCACAAGGTAGTATTTATAATGAGATTTTCAGCATGGGAATCCAAAGCTTTTATTTGACACACCTGTACCAGCAGCAGGCATTGGAGCACCAAAACTTGGGAAAGCTCTCGCCACAAGATGATGTGGTGATTTAGGAAGGTGCTCATAAGTTTTCAGATTTTGAAAATAGTAATTGTAGAAATATGCAAATAAATTACACTAGAGACTCAAGCAGCTTTTGGTATCTGGGAGCAACAATTCTATTTCATCTGCAAACTGCTAAAACAGTACATGTCTTTTTCACAACTCAAGGAAACAATAAAGATGAGTATCCTTTCAGATTTGTACAGCCCTTTCCAGAATAGTCCAGTATGCTGGTCACCAGCTTGTATAAGAAAATCCACTTTAAAAAGATGCTTATTACAAAAAGTAGATTAGACTTAACCCCCCCTCCCAAACTGACAAAAAAGCCCCCAAAATCCCTTCTTTTAGTCAATTAGCCTTTTTTTGTTACAATTTCACTGATGGCAAGAAAATTACCTTTTCTAGCTGACTATTGTATCAAAGGAGTCACATAATACCATGAAGAGTATCCCCTCTATAGAAAAGATTGTAGAAAACTTAATCAAATGTAAGTAACTGGATTAGTGAGAGATTTCCAGATTTCATCCAAATGCACATAGCAACAAGCACAACCCCCCCTCAAATTATCAGCAGAAGCTAACATATGTAATGACTTCAGTTGTTTTTAACTAAGAATTTCTAAGTAGATATACTGTGTTTGAAAATCTTAGTTTAAGAAGGCCAGTAATAGATGTTACGAAATATCAGAAAGGAAGCAGGCATAAGCCAAAGAAATATTAATGTACAGTAACTTATCCACATCTGACTTGCACTTTAAAACTCAAATGAAGGAATAAATTTCTAAATAACTGCAGAATTAAAAAAATCATAAAGGAAGAGTTTGTTCCTGTTATATTTAGCTACTTCCTTTTGTGCTATTCATGTGCACTTAAGAATGCTTAGACAAACTCCGAGAACTGTTTAACAGGAAGAACTTTTAGACCACAAGAGAAAAAGTAACTGCTAATTTATCTACTACCGTCAAGAAAGTGTAAGCTTTTTTTATAGCTTATGTATACTTGAACAATTACAATCTTAGCTACAACCCATTAGTACCTGGAAAGCTCATGAACAAACCATTTAATAGTATCTGTGCTGTGATAATTCAAGAAAAGATGGTGATGAATGTAGTAAGCAAACTTTAGTGATTACTTGTAATAATAAAAGGAATTTGTTACTTACAAAAGCCTTTGAAAATTCCTCACCCCAAATTCAGGGAAGCCCTAATTTTACACAACATGTACAAAGACTAACGAGTTGGATTTGCTGCATATGTCTGGCAACTGCCTCCTGAGGCCCAAAATACAGGTAACAAGACTTATGCCTACAAAAACTAGACTCAAACCTTAAGATTCTGAAATACCACACCACCCAAAACACATAAATTATGAAATAGCTCAGTGTCAGCAGATCAGTGTAAAAATTTGGGATGCCAATTTTGTGTCCTGTCAGCAATGGAAAGTCTGGAACCCCAGGTCTCCAGTCAAATAAAGCATGTTTTCCCAGCAAGGATAGACAGCCCATGATGGAGGATTGAGCCCACATCCTAGAGCTAGTGGATGTTTTAAATCTCTGTTTTTACACAATATCTATACAGTTGGAACAGGATATTAACCCACTATCTATATCTATGTATTAACACTATGGTATGCCCTGCTTTTAACAACATGAAGCACTGTAAAGAGGCAACATACAACTGCTCAACTAAAATACGAACAGGCACTGGCACTAGGAAACTCCTTCCCAAGACCCCTTCATCCCCAACAAAATAAACCCTTTCCAAACTGCAGAAGTCTAATATTCCTGTTCTCGGATGCTGGTAAAAGACACTCTCAGCTCTAGAAACAACTTGTAGACTAAACTCAGGCACGGATGTCAAGGATGCTATGTATTTAGTCCTCAGGTCGTCTACAGTTCAGTAAGACGATACGTGTATTTGAAAATTAATATATTAAACGTAAGTAAATATGAATGGAATTAAAAATATGGCATATACAATGGAAGCTCAGAATATTGTGAAGCAATACAGAAAACATCTGCATGTCATCTTAGAGGTTTGTGTTTTTTTCGATTAAGGAAACAGCTGCCTAATTAAAATTACTCATATCCAGCAGTAATGAAGAATATCTTTTAGCACAATTCTTCTGTTAAGCCATAAGCATCTGCTTCCTAATTTTCTTTTTATTTAATCTTGTGTACCCAGCCCAAGTGCTGTAACAACAAATTTAAATAGCTGCCTCATTTTATATCTTGCAAGCTATCATAACTAAACAAAGAATAGCACTTTGCATATGAAACTCTCCTTTCAAGCAGGTGACCATTGAGAGGTGATTTGCAACACCATCTGTGTGAAAGCAGGGGGTGGGTTGGAGGAGCCTAATAAACTTTGCATGGTGAATCAATAATTACATCCTTAATGTAGTATAAAGTGCTAACAGAAGACTCCTTCCTAGCCTTGTAAATTTGACTGTATATTTTAATTCCAATACCATTAAGTGATTTAGAGTGATGCCTTCACACTAAACCATGCTCCTAGACCATGGTAGCAGGCATAGAAAAGGCTAAAATCACTCTGCGTACATAAATGGAATTCTATTTGCCTTTTAATGGCAAATAAACAGCAAACAGGGAACTGTTTGTTTCAGCCAATGTTACGTGACCATTGTAAGTTTCCTCCAGGAGTTAATGGCAAGAGTTTTAAAAGATGGTTATCAAAAATACAAGCATAAAAACATGAACAGGATATTAAGAATGCTTACTTCAATTTTTCCTCCACTCATATTTTTCTAACTTCATTTACTTACTTTAATATTTATTCTGATACCAGAACAATAGCTTAATGAAATGACTCAGCAGTTTAAATCAAAAAGGTCCTTGGACAAAAGAATCCAAGGCTCAGGATTCCCATAATCTGCCATCTTCCTTCAACTGACCGCTGGCAAACCTGATCAGCTCACCAAGCAAATGAAAAAAAAAATATTCTTTTTGCTCTGCTTTTCCCAAATGGTTGGTCTCCCTCAATTGCCACATAGTCTCAATCTGACACTATCGCAGGTATTTAAGTCAGTTATTTGTTTCACTCAGAGGCAGTCCTCAACTGCTTAAAATTTGGATTGATGGTGTCCTGAGACTAGGTATCACAGAGCAGCAGTTCTCCAGACAGCTCAGGGTTTGTCCTTTTTTCAGTTACTTCCATTGCTGTACAGCAATCACCCTGGGTCTGCAGTTGTATGGCAGTGGCCCTAAGAAAGAAAAGCTTTCTTTTTCCCTGTTGTTTTCATGGAAAGTGCTCCAGATAGCCAAGGGGAAATGTTTTCATGAAGCTGTGAGTGAAAGTTCACAGAATCAGATGATGGTTGATGTTGGAAGAGACCTGCGTGGAGGGAGCTCTGGAGGTCATCCGTTCAAACCCTCCTGCTCAAGTAGGGCCATCACAGAGCCTGTTGCGTATAGTTTTTTAGTATCTCCAAGGACAGACTCCACAACGACTCTTGGGCAATCACTGCAGTGGCTCAGTCGTTCCTCATAGTAAGTACATGTTTCCTGATGTTCAGAGGGAACTGTATTTCAGTTTCTGATGAAAGTTTTGTATGAATGTTATACATGTTTTGTGGCACAGCATTAGGACATGTACAGGGCAGTGTCATAGTATAGTCTTAAGTGAACTGTACAAGTTGTATCTTTAGTAGACACTGGAGCAAGGTATATGTCAAGAGTCTTGTCTTACAAGGTAGAAGTAGTTTGATTTAGAATGAAGAAAGCAGGAAATTCATAATAACAACAATAAAAACAACTAATAATTAGTCACCTACATGCAATGCAGGCTATAAAAGGACTAGCAGAAGAAAAAAAGTATGATGAGAATCCAAACCGACAAGTTTGAATACTAATGTTTTAAAAACGAATCATTATGTTAGGCACAGAATTACCAAGTTCATAGTCTTCATTAAACACAGAAAGCTTAAGGAGTTCATTTGCTTTACTCTAATGTTCTTTGCCAGAGACCCTCTGTTCCTCTTCACACATAGGCAATTCCACTGACCATTAATTTGATGTGTTCATGGATACAAGGAGAATACTGCTCTTTCAGAGAGTTTCCTCTATGCTTTAAGCATATACAAAATATAATGAGTATTTGCTGCAAATTAATGTTGTGTATTAAGGCTGTCCCATGTTTAAACAGTAAAGTGATTCTTCTAGTTCTTATACTAGGACAGAAGTCAATACAGGAATTTCCAGATTTTGTGATCACAGATACTGGAAACAAGTAAAAGGATCACAAGTACAAAGACAGTGTCAACTGCCACTTTGTTAGATCTACAGCATGGATCACTTAGGAACAAGCCATTTGATCATAAAACTCTCTCACTGATCTTTCTCCACCACCAGAAGCTATAGACTACTTATGTCTCACTTGTATGGGGGAAAAAAAAAAAAATCAACTGTTTTATCTGTTCCAGCCTTCATGTTCCAGTGGTTTCTCAGATTTAAGTAAATTTGTTTTGGTAAATTCCATTAAAAACAATGAGATCAAGAAGATACCATTTGGGTAAATTCAGCTTGAATTTACAACCATGTAAACAGCTCAGCTTGAATCCACCAGAGGTGAGTTTGCTTACACTAGCAGTTGCATTGATGCATTTTTTTTTTCAGGGGGAGGAACAGGTTAAAATTTACCATACTCAGCAGGTTCCTTTCACTACAACACCTCTGACACACAATCTAGCTTGCCTTTCATATAACTAATGTAACAAGAAAAAAACTTCATCTATATAGCAGAACAAAAAGTGATTGTTTTTTAACTCATTGCTTGCTTTCTTATTGTTGAGATTTCTCTGACAGACAATAGTCCCCAAATTGTCTGATGAATATGAGCATGTCCAAAACAAGTCTAAACAAAATGCTTGTGTATTTTCCTTAAATTAAATATAAGAAATGTGAACTCTAGTAGTTTTTTTTTATGTAAGCGAAACAGGAGGCTTCAAGAGAGAAGAACTATAAGAAGCTGCTTCTGTCTTTTAAGTTAAATGATCAGGCAGACTAATTCAATTCCTTTCTGTTTACTGTAAGACTATTTCTTTTACTGTACAAACCATAAAACTGAAGCGACTAAAATATAAGCAGGCAAGCAGGCATTTCCAATTCTTAAGAGTCAGAAATAAGTCCTCTGACCGAGCAGCAGAGCTGCCAGCATTTCAAATTTATGAGCAATTCAATTGCTTCTCTGAATTCCCTGCAGGTAAAATTTTTTTATAGCTAAACCTCAAAATCATTACTGTAATTAAACAGCAATAAGTTGTTCTCTCTAAAGATTAACATTATTTTTGAATGCTGCATATATTTGGAGGAAATAATTGTTCGAAGTATTCATAAAGATTTCAAGCATGCATATTAGTTTACGCAGGTATTATTACAGTTTTCCATGCCCCCACTTGAAGCAAGAGGAAAGAAAAAAGGCAAGACAGCCATGTAAGCTCTTTCAATTCTTAACAAAACTCATGACATGACTCTAGTGTTTTATTTTACTCTTTGACTGAAATCTTCCCATAGCCATTCCTAGAGAGAATACCTTGCAGGTTTCACTAAATTATTTTTATATTCGATGGTATGTAAATTAATACATTGGAGTACCCTAACTGCAATTTCAAGTTGGAACTAGATACAAAAAAGGTATTTAAAGAAGAATTTAGAAATAGGGCATCTTAGGACCAGCTCCACTCATTAATTCTATTACCAACTGTCATAGTCCATCAAGAAAAAAATGGTTGAGCAAGTTCTTCTCGTTATCTCAGTAAGTCTTTACTTTTGACCTTGGGTCAGTTAATAACCATATTAACATAGAACCTTCAAGCAAATCAGAAAGGCTAATGGCATTTAATATCAGAGTCATTCTGCTCAGACTTGCTAAGAACCACCACTATAGTTTCCTGCAGCAGTGTGGCAATGTTGGCCCAGAGCATCTCAGCAGTTACAGATCTTGTCTGAAATCAGGATGATTATTTGGTCTTCCTTCTAGAATATAAATGGAAATAAAAGCAACTCTGGAAAGAAGACTGAGCACAATCTGAATGATGTCTGCAAGAGATACCCTACAAGCAGCAAATGCTGATGAGAAGGTTTGAGTTATTCATTGGTTTTGCATGATAAAAGGAAAAAGATTGAAATTGTCTGTATACTATGAATAGTGCTCTTAAGAACAAGTTGTGGAAAATAGCATCCTTTAAGAAACAGCATTGTAAGCTGCTGACTTTGTTCTGCAGCTGTTGGTTTGAAGAAAACAAAAGGAGTTTTCAAAGAAAAATGGAGGGGAGTGAAGTTCATAGCATATCCTTTTCACATGATGATCCTTAGGATTTACTGAACTGTAAAATTATCTAGTCATGCTTGCAAAAATTAAGGACAACTTGTCCCTCAAGGGACAACACAACTTTAAAGCAGTAACAGGAGTAAACCAGCTTCCAAAACCAACTAGTATGGTTATTTTGCTTAGCCTGCAAAAGCAGATGATTGCCTAAAGAAGGAAGAGAATAAACAAACCAGACACATCTAGTTCTTTAGATTAACTAGTAATAGAGCCTTTTGAATAGTTCAATGCATCTAAAGCATAAAAAACAACAGAACTGGCCCTTGATGACAGAAAGAAGACAGCTTTCTGTTAATTGAAAGTTGATTCTATTCCAGTAACACTGCTGCTGGAATGATCTTCCTTGTTTGATTTATAGTTTTGTAAGTTTACATAAGGTTGGGTTTTTTGGATTAAAATAAGCTTTTAAGCCTTCATGCAGCTGAATGACGAGAGTGCCCTCATACTGTACTGTCTTAATTAGCCACTATTTGAAGGAGTTCATCAGGGTTGGGTGGGTTATTGTAAGCATTTAAAGGTGTTGAGTAAAGAATATCAGAGCTAAACACATCAAAGAAAATCCAAGTTCTTCGGAATATTTTACCACCTTCTGACCTCTCTTACATCTTATGCTTTACTAGGAAATTAAACAGTAATATAGCTGACCGGCTAACATCCGTGGGAATACAAAAGCTTGTATATGTATTGACAAAAGACTTACACTGTAAATGGTAAGCTAAGAACCTGAATCTACTGTTTAAATATATCCTGAATTATTTTTCCTTGAAGAAACCAAGTAAGATTCGTGTGAGACACTGGCATGATACACCATTCCTCTTTTTCAGCTTTCAAATCTTCATTGTTCACCCTCTTCTCAGTCTCTGGCTCAAGAAAAGTTTGCAGTTTGCCCAATTCTGTGCACTTAGCCTTGGAAAAAATGAGCCCTTACATTTACTGATTTGAGGAGAACACAGATTTGTCTTTTAAATACTTCATAACAGCTCTGGTTAGGGCAATCACCTGCTAAAATCACAAATTCCCTTTGGCATCCATCTTACTGGAAGAGGCACAAGATTTTTCATCTGAACATCTTTTCCAAATTTCTTCTCAATCATTAGCCCATAGGGTACAAATACAGTCTGTTTATGGCAGAGGCAAGCTTTTGGCACTGGAGAGACAGAAACCACACTGACTTATCAACATTATTCAACCATTGCACTTTTGCAAACAAATAGCATGTGGATTCCTGCAGATATGGGAGAAAGCTCCCTCCTCATCCTACAAATCTCTCAGATTTCTATTTTCTGAAAATAACAAACAATAGATCCTGCCAAAAAATCCATACAGGCCAATTAATACTTGCCATAAATTGATCCCAAGAATTCATGCTAACTTAAAGACAGTGAACCTTGTTTGTATTGGTTTCATGTTTGATCTTCTGAGGAAAATGTGTTGCTAAGTGCAAAGGAGACCAAAGTACCCTCTGCAGCAAAGATGCCATTATCTCTACCTTTTGCTGGAGGCATGAAGGGCATGCAAGAACAGCAATGATGTCTGATTCTGATTTCAGGCATTCAATTTTCTCAATGATTTTCAGTCAGCTCGAAGCAGCAGAACTGGAATGTGGTACAAAGTGGTGTTCTGTAATAAATTTCTATCTGATCCTTCAAAGAGAAAATAGAATAAGAAAATTTCCCAATTTCATAATAAATTTCTGTTCACTTGATTTATATTTAAAATACTAAGGATTAATTAATGCTTACATATTTTTTAATAGAAGTAATTTAAATTTTTGCAAAGAGACACAAAAGTAGAAAGATTCTTTGCTAAAGCTTTGGGAATCTGATAGAAGGCCTTCATAGCTGTCAATAGAATCAAAAATATGGTAATCTTCTACTGGATGGTTTATGCTTTTATCTTCTCTAAGCTAATAAGAGGAGGATATAATCACTTAACTCCCAACTTAACAAAAATAACCTCAGACTCAGTCGATGGAGACAAAGCACAAAATGGAAAGTTACATAAACTAGCTACACATTGTGAAATATTTAGATGAAGAAATGAAGAATTACTCCACACCTAGAGTAAAATAATATTTTCACTTGTACTTTTCTTTGGAAAAAAATCAGTACAATGGTTCAGTAACATCTATTACTTATCACCTAATTGAGCTTTTTTACTACATCCACAGAGAGAGACTATACTTTCCCAAATACTTTACATAGCCTAGAATTTAAGCAGGTTAAACTAATGCTGATCTATTCCTACTGTCAGCATTGAGATATTTTTATGCTGTTTTCATTTGCAGAAAGAAGTGAAATTCTCAGCTGTAACATTAAACATAAGGATTATTCTTTGCAACAGTCTTTGCAACATAAGGACTATTCTTTGCAAATGGTTCCACAGAACCCTGTATCTAAGCATATGTTGTATATTTTCTATTAAATATGCAGAACAACTCCACCAACACTTCAAGTAATATGTTTGTACCCTCCTTTTACTGTCCTTTGTGATTTCAACTGCATTTGGAGGTGCAGAGTGACAGAACCGAATACCAAGATAAATAAAGAGAAAAATGTCTTGCAAACAACTTCTTTGCAGATGCATGGTGACTCTGGACTGTTAAAAGCCTATCATTTCCTCTGTACAATATATTAATCCACATGCAAACAAATGGGTCTTCTGGGTCTATCTAGAGCTGCTGCTGCTCAAAAGGAAAGCATACACACTGCTATTTCTGATAGATATTCTCTCTCCAACTGTTCTATAGAATCAGAATGAAGTGAAACTGCAGGAGTTTGTTGAAAGTCAAATCCTCAAAAGAAAAACAACTCCTTTTCAGCTGCTTGAATTCTACTTAATCATAGAGCCCATGAGCTCGTGTCAAATAAACCAGCTGTTATAATCACAATCGGGTATTTCTTAGTCTCATTATCATCCCTTTTCCTTTCTAGCAATTTATCATCAGACTACAGAAGTTTGGAGGTGAGCAGCGATTTCAGTTAAAATGAATGTAAAGACCAATGATCTTTTTAGTTATTTCTACGGTCAAAATATGAATACGAAAACTTGTCAATTAAGTTTGTCATGGGACAAACCAAGGGTTTTTTGTTGTTTTGAGAAAACTCTCCAAATATACTCCTTTCAGTTATGCAAAAGGGAAACCACTAGAAGTGACAAACATGGTTATGTACAAGTTGAACTTCTAAACTCACATTTCTCAGACGAAGGTCAGGGCTCTGACTCTTGGTTTCACAGTGGGCTTAATTATGGAAGCTGCAGCAGAGTATCACCAGAACTTCTCAGTCCACTCCAGTGAATATTAACACTGATGACAACAATTCATGGAATGAATGTAAATTGCTGCTATTCTCACTTTACATCAACAGAGTAACCTGAGGGCCTTTTTTCTGAGGCACAAAACCTATGCAGCTCATTGTGCGCCTGACTGTGGTGCCTGACTGTGGTACAGGTGACGGAGGCTCCAAGAGGCTTCAGGTATTTAGACCTGAAAAAGAGTCGCAGTATATATACAAGGTATTAGCAACTCCAAATCAGAGAGGGAAGAGAAGGAAAGCTGAGAAGCAATATTTTAATTCAGTGAAGATGGGAAATCCACAACTTTGTTACCATTCTTTGGATTTTCCTCAGAATTATGTGTGGGGCCAGCTTGAGCGGCAGAGCTGCTCAGAGCAGCTGAGCAAGTACCACTGGGAGAAAGGAGACAAAAATATTAGGAATGAGATAGCTTTTGGACTAAAGGGAACCTATTTGAGAGAGATGGGTTTCATCAACAGCAACAGTATAATTGCACCACAGAACTTAAGAGACAGAAATAGAAGACTGAAGGGCAGTATGCCTGCAACAGGAGAACAGTCTACATAAAAGAAAATCTTAGGAGTCAAGGTTATCTCCAGAATGTGAATCCATAGGGATTCTGTAGTACATTTTGATGCAGCTAGCACAGAAAGAGAACAGCGTCAGATTTATTAAAGGTGGTGAAGAGACTGAAATACTAATGGAGATTACAGACTGTGATTGTGGGAAACAGAGGAGATTTTAAATCCTTCCCTGTCCCTGAGCAGGCTGTTAAGTGTTACATCAGAGCTGATATAAACCTTGCTTTACAGTGTAATGACAGCTTCTTGCAGAAACTCGAGTGTCTGTAAAAGAAAAAGTAGCTTCTTAGTTTGACATACTACTGTCTAACAGGGGCCACACACTCCAACATACTGTTATAAACAAAAAGCTCACAATGTTTAAGAAAGACAACCAAGATGACCAGCTGTTATGAATTTAGAAAGGAACAGCCAAATGGGTAAAATGCTTGGAGATGATTTGGAGAATAAAAGATGAGGTTCAGAGTTGAAAATTCTCAAATCAAGAGGCTCAGATGACTTCTACTTTCTCTTGGTATTGCTGTAAAGAAGGCAATTAAAAATAAAAGTATACTGAGTTCAGTTAAGGAATGCAGAAACTAACAATGCTTGATGAGTTAAATGGAAAACCTTAAGTCAGGCTAAAAGTAATTTTTGAAGAACAAATGTTTAAAATTAAAAAAAAAACAACCTGTGAGAAGCAATAAGAAATGTCTGTGTAAAAGACCACGGTGCATGAAACAAAGTAACTGCAGAAAAAATAAATTTCTCCCATTGTTCAATCTTGAAGAGCTTAGGCAGGTTTCCATGGAAGGAAGTTCTTAAAATGACAAGCCTAATGCCCTGTTGCAATATTGAGGATGGACCAGATGATCTTTTTAGGTCACTTCCAAGTTGAATGACTCAAAGATTCAATGAAATGCGAAGTTAAAAAATCATAAATCTATAAAAATTAAATAATCTTACAGATAGTTTCAGATCTCTAAAGGAACTAAAACATGACAACACTGAAATACTGATGCATTGCTTAAAAGTAGCAGCAGATGGATGGTAGGTGGGACATAGGACCCTAATCTGAAAACAGGGCTGCAAAAAACCACAGGCAAATGCAGTCTTCTAGTTTGTACCACACGGGGAACTCTACTGTCAGTCTCAAAGAATGATTAAGGAGGAGTTAAGTGGCATTCAGACAGAAGTGATCAAGCTGATACAGTATGCCAGGAGTTTCAAACAGCATTAGAAATCGAGCTTCCAAGACATAAAAGGAAAAGGCCTCTTGTTAATTAGTGTCAAGTTAAGTGGGAGGAAGGAGGCGATAACACATGCAGTTAATTCTCACACCGGTGAGCTAAGATCCCCAAGGCACATATCCTCGAACTTACATCCCAATTTGCAGTAATGGGCCACCACCTTTGTATAGATGACAAACTTAATTTTCCTACCATTCAAGACTGCTAAATGATGGATTATATTATTTTTGCATTTATGGAATTTAAATATTCTCTCTGAAGAGACACCTCTATAAGAAAGGGGGAGACAGATAAAATAGCTACAGCTAAATTCTGGAGAACATTTTAGCACTACATGAAGTCAGCAATCTTCTGTGGCCAGCCTGGCAGAGGCAGCTCTAGATCAATAGCATCTGCATCATTATTTCATGCCTGCCCCTCATTAGTAAGACAGCTCTACAATAACTGAGGATGGTGGTTTTAAGTGAGCAGTGATTAGGTCTGAAATCAGACAAGAAGCCAAGATCATCAAGTGAGGTTGAACAGTGGCACTGTCACTCCGATTCTAAATGCAGATATAAACGAATTAGGTGATATGTCGTCACTTCCCCCTCCCCCTCTCTTCTTTTTTACTTCTAATTAACTGCTGGGAGACAGTAATAGATGAAACTCAAAGTCCAATATTTATCATGAACAATTTGGTTTATTGGGTTTTGGTGGAGTTTTTTTGTCTGTTTGGGGATTATTGGTAGGGGTTTTTTGGTTGGTTGGTTTTTTATTCCTTCACTCTGGACAGGATAAATACATGTTCTTTCAAACAGGTTATAGTGCCAAAGTAAAAACAAACAATCAATCAAACAAAACCTCACAACCAAACAAAAGACCTGTCACATTTCTTCTTCACAGCATGGAGAGGCATAGTAATATGAGCATATTACAAAGGAAAAAAGAGCTGCTGAATCAAAAATACTTTAAGTCTGAGACCAAAAAGGAATTACTTATCCCATTCAAAAACCAGAAAAGCTTCAAAGGAATCTGGGAACTTACCAGCTAGATCTGAAACTCACATGCTCCTTATTCACTTCAGAGTATTTTAGATCTACTTTTTTTGCAATTTGGCAAATTAAAAGGCCTTTCTATGTCTGCCTATGCAATGTATTTCCTGACTGTGGAACCAACTGTCAAGTAAAACAATCTCCTTATTACACAGCTTTAGCAGTGCCTTTAAGAACCAGCTATGAGTAAATCAGAAGAGCTAGAGAATACGCAAGCTTGACCTGACTAAGAGCAGTGCCATTACATTTACCATGATTTTCAGCATGAGTATCACAGTTGTTCCCAACAGTGAAAATTACAGTGCTCAGAGGTAATGTTTGCCATACCCATGAATTCCAAGAAAGATCTTAGTTGCCGTTAGAAGATATTATGTTGTCCTCCTCCAAAAGTTAACAAATTCTCTCCTTGTGGAACTACGTGGACTAATGCGGAACATGTGAATATCTGGGCCGGTAGATCAGGGGATCTTGTTGCATGAATACTCCTGACCCTTTCTATACCAGAATTTTATATCAGACTAGTAAGTACAGCAAAGCAGTTGTAAAACAAATTTCTCCCCTACAAGACATCCTATTTTACAGTATCAAAGCAAAAAAATCGCTTAAAAGAGGAATTGCAAGTCTAGCAATGAATTCAGGTTTAATTCAAACAACATGACCAGGAAAGCTAGAAAAAAAAAATCTGCCCCATTCTGATGTTAAATTTACCATATTACAGGCTTCTACAGATACTTTCATGCAAACAAACAAACATCAATAATAGCAATGCATCGAAGGAGTGAGGTTTATAATATTTTACAGCCACTGACTCATGAAAAATTACGAGGGAAGCATTACATGCAATATTTCTGAGGGACTTAAAAAATGGAACCAAACAAAAAAACAATAAACAAAAAAAGAGCAGCGCTTAAACAGTTACTCACCCTAATATCATGTTTTTTAATATTTGTAGCTGTTTTACAAATGAAGTTTGATCTTTGACTAAACACTTTCACACTTGGATTTAGAGAGTAATCAAATATAAAAGATTTACTTAAAAGTAAAAAAACAAATTACTTGAACCATATGACACTTCTCTCTTTTAGGTATTTCGTATTCTAGTAAGGCAGAAATTGTAGGATGTTTAATAGAATGCATCTTGTAACTCCATTTGCAAGCAAGCAGTACACCTAGTTATCAAGAGGCAAAGTATCCAATTTGTTCATTTTTAGAATGATTCACATTGGTGCCCTTATCTAAATGAACTATTATACGAGCAAGATGTTTTAGGAACTACTCAGTATAATAGAATATTATTTAATCATGATTAGTTAGCCTTCCAAATGATTATGGAACATACAATGTGTTGCAGCTTTGGATCATTACCCATGGAAATGTAATTCAGAAGTACAAACAATAATTATTTCCATCACTCCTTTTACTGAGACATAGCTTACTTTAATTAGGATATTGATAAGTGAGCACAGCAAATGTAAGGTTTTTGAATAATCTGCTAAAGAATTAATTGAACTTTTAACTGAGAAAGCTTAATCCTTCAGTGTACGTACAGACTGTGCCACCTTAGGACCACCCACCAATAAAATGGACTAGGAGATTATTAAAGATATTTTCTATGGTGGCAGGTAGCTTCTGTGGCTCTCAGGCCTTTCCAAACCTCACAGCAGCACTAGTGAAGGATAAATCCAAGTAACATGGAAACCTCACTCTGCTGCATCCCATTCTGTCTATAGGATGCAGTTTGCTATTGCTATTGCTTTAGGTCTTGGGATTAGGAAACAATAACGAAGCTTCACCAAATCTGATAAAGGCAGCACATGCTGAATTGCACTCTCCGAGCCACCACGAGAACTGTCCAGGAACATCGTTCTGTCTCAGACAGCAGATGTCTAGCAAAGAGTATGAGAACCAGTGGCAAGCATGGCCAGTGCCTTTCCTGGCCTGCAAGAGGTCGGTATCCTCCTTAACCATACACCTTTTCTTTAAGAGCCCATTTTACTTCTATTAATGAGTCCATCATTTTTAAAATGGGCATTAGCATTATCACCAATGTCCCACTGCAAAGAGCTCAACTTAATTATTCATCATGCAAAATACTTCCTTTTTCTTCAGCTGTCTTCTCATTTTATTTTTACACGAGTTTTATTGGAACACGGGTGTTCCTACCAATCTAGTCCAAAAGATGGTGGTAAAACTGACTCTCTAAGGATGAAGGAACAGTCCAGAAGCAATGACTAGGTGTTATTTAGGAGAAACTATAAGCACTGATTGAAAGTGAGACTGCACATTAACAGACACAAGATATAAACCACCAACATAAATGCAAAATCACCAGCACCGATGACAAATGGTTCAGGCATTTCTTGGCAGACAACCGCCACTTGATGTAAAGACTCACAGACATTCATCTACCAGCTTGTTGACTGCCAAAACACGTTCTCTGCTTCTGTCAGAACTGGTTAATTAAAGTGTAGCAATAAGTTATGCTGGAAAAGTTCACTCCTGTTTGCCAAGTAGATGTGCAGTGGAAGCTGCAACTACTTAATTGCAGAAGAGCTTTCAATTGGAGACATCCTTGGATATGCTTATGTCTGGTGCCAAGTTACTATCAGAGGATGTGTGATTTCTTTCAAGAGTCAGAGATGAAACATAAGTAAAACAATATTTAGGAAAGATCAAGAAGCCAGATCTCAAGCACCACTCAGGTTTTTTCATTACTGTTAAGTCTCTAAGCACAATTTTTTTTTCCCCCAAATTACAAGGCAGTTAAAATATTAAAAACTGTATATTTTAAGATACTAATATCTCTTCAGTATCACCCACACTCAGGACAGGATGATGGAAAATAAATAGCTAAATCTACTTAAGACACAAAAATATCAAAGTAACATTGTCTCCTTATAACTACTTTATCAGGTACATGAACCAGCAGTACCTGCTATGACAGATTTAACACAATGAGAAATTTTTTTAAACAAAACCCAATATGAACACCATAGAATTTAAGTTAACTTGAAGTGACAGGTTGAAAACAGAGCTCTATCTAGTATTTGGAAAATTTACATATGATAAAATTATCTATTTTAGAGCTTTTTGGAGTTTCCACCAGTAATTGCTTTTGATTTAAAAAAATCCAATGATAAATTCAATTTCCAATTAAAGAATATTAACTTGTATAATTCTACAGTTAATTATGACTATAATCCAGAGACAAAAATAAGAATTTAAACTAGTAAGATTAAAGACTTTTCAAATGCCTACCTAAAAAATTAAAATATCACACTACTTGTGACTTAAAATGGTACCTGTGACCCTTTTGGCTTCCTCCAAAAATATTACAGAATTAATTATATTTAGTCAAAGCTCTTAGCTGAAATTGCATCTCTATTCTCTCCAGAACCCATGACAGGAAACAGAGATCATTGAGTTATTAATGCTTTACAGACTTGACATGTAGAAGTTTATGAGTTACCTTTTCATATGTTTTCCACCTAAGTTGAAGTTTCATCTTCAGGAAAGCCAAAAATTGTAGAGTTTATAGAAATTCAAGGATATGCTTAAAACTCACTTGTGAAGCAGGAAGCTGATGCACCTAATTTACCACTATCACAGCACAGGAACTCCATAATTACACATTCCAGCACAAAGCCCAGTAAGAATGTACTGAGTATGGTTCCAACTCAGGAAAAAACCCGTGATTATCATTTATCACTTAAATGAAGTAATAGCTTTAGGACTTATACAAAACAAAAGTAATAGATGCAAGAAAACCCACTGGATTGCTCTCTGCTGTACAAGCCATTTTCAAAATTTTAAATAAATTTAATTCAGATTCATAAAATTATTAAACTAAAAGTTTACAACTTATCCAGACAATATGGCAGATAATCCATGTGGAAATATCTTACCTCTTCTCCTGAAAGATAGTAAGCTGAAAGTAGTCCACCAACAAAACGAATGTTCACTTCAAAAACAGAAATTTCAGCATTCTGTTGAAATAAGCAAACATTTATTTCAGTACAGGTTTGGTTGGTTGCTTCTGCCTTTTTTGATATATATGTATATACACACATGCAAGCATTAAGCCACAGCAGCAGTACATAGAAAAACACAGAAATTAAAGGGAAGGTTAGATATTAGAAGGTGGCTCTTCACCCAGAGGATGGCTGGGCATTGGAGCAGGTTCCCCATGGAAGTGATCATAGCACCAAGCCTGACAGGGTTCACGAAGCAATTGGATGATTCTCTCAGGCACATGATGTTACTCCTGGTGATGGTCCTGTGCAGGACTAAGGGTTGGACTCCACGATCCTTGTGGGTCCCTTCCAACTCGGCTGATTCTGTGAAGCATTTTAAAGCATTTCCTTCTCTTCCTCATGCTAACACAATATCCTTTCCATTATCCTCCTCTTGTTTAACTTTTCATCGCTTCTGTTTGGACACAAGGCTTTCTCTAAATCCACGTATCTAAGTACTTCCTTACAGATGATCAAGCACTCACCCAAAAAAAGCTCTCAGATCATGCATCCCACACTACCTCACCTCACACCCTCTCTTCTCAGACATCTTATGAAAAGTTCTTGATTAGAATGTCATATCAAGGGTTTTCCTACCTCAGTCTAAATGCACGTTATTGTAAAAAGGGTAACATTAAAATGAGTTAATTACATGTTCATGATAAAAACGTTTAATCATTATGTGTATTCATGAGGAAGTAGGTGCTCTTTCACTATTACAGTGACAGCCCTTCCCAAGCTGCCCTGGTCTTTACCAATGATGGAGCCTAGGGCTACGGTAATGAGTAGCACAGACCTAGCCATTATCTATCCCAAAACTCAAAGCACATTCTTCCCTGCCTTTTAAAATTTGAACCTAAATAAAGAATCTGAGTCTCATGATCACTATACGCTCTCGTTCTTTACCAAGTAAATTCCAATTTTACCCTAACACATGGCATTCAATCCACTCGAGGCATTCCGTTCTAGGTGATCTAGTGAAGCTTCTTAATTTTTGCTCTTTTTATGCGATATTACTTTTTATATTTTGTATTTTTGTAGCAACATGGTATTCAGCAATCAATCTTCTAAAATTTTTGGCACATAAATAAGGGGTTTGACTTTCATTTGTTCTGAGTTGCTCTTTTTTCTATTGAGCTGCTTTTCAATTTTCTATTTGCTGACACACACTATAGCTATATTTAATATAAATCGATGCATGGTAGAGCTGTGGGATTTTCCTCTGAAGGACGGCAGGCTTTTTCCTTTCAGCTAGGTTTTGTGCTTTTCCAGTTTAAACATTCAGATGTCAGTTTACGTAGGAGGGAAGAAGTTGCTCCCTGGTTTTTATGGATTTTAAATTGTAGTAAACTGCCTTTGCAGAAAAAAATACCCCAGCACTATGCTACTTACTAGAAATATTACTTCATGCTTTTCAGTTTGCAAGGTGCTCTGATTAAGAAAAGGACACATTACAGAGCTCTTCAGTGCTTATAAGTTGTAAAGGTACAGACTTCAAAACATACTCAGACTTGCTACAATACTAGTTGGGTTACAAGCAGGCGTTTAACTTTTCTCCTCTAAAATCTATTCTGCACTTCCTCTAAAAACTGGGGATATAATCTCATTGACAGAATTTCTCTGATTAATATATAAAAAGCCATCACACACATCTGACTACTGAAAACTCAGACTGACATCATGTGTTAAAACTGCAAACTGAATATGTTATCTTGCAGTTTCACAACGTTGAGAACATAACATCTTTTCAAGTTTAAGTGTACTAAAACTCTGAAGTTTGTCCTCTGTCACTACTCTCCCAATACTGGTCTACTCTTATTCTTTCTGAAATAAAGTACAAAGGAAAAAACCAGCATAATTGCTGTTTCCAAAATTTGTTTCATCAAAATCCAGTATTCCTGCCTCCAAGTGTTCAGTTATTGTCTCACTGAATTCAGCAAGAAGGCAAATGAAGTAACTGGAAACAGGCATTCACTTCAATTTTAACATTCATGTGCATGCCTTTTTATTATACCATGATACATGTTAAACCTCTGGATATAAAAGCATTTAAATCCTCTAGGAATCTCAACTAAAGAGACAAAACACATGTTCGCCTGCTAAGCAGGCTACCTGTGTAAGAACTCTACATTACATGTACATTAAATACAGTAGTCTACCTTAACTAAATCCAACACCTAAGACAGCTAATAGAGAACTGAGTTGACTTAAGAAAAGCTGATCTGTCCTGATCTGATTGAAGAAAGGATGATTAAATGAGTGACAGGGGCAGATTTCCTTCCCTGGAGTTTGAGCTAGCTGAAAATCTTGCAAACAGCATTTTATATGAGAATCTTCTCGAAAGGTTCAGGTTCCTTCCATCTCAATTTAAGCCTCACCACAGAAGAACTTTTCTTTGACATGGGAAAGTGAAAGTTGTAAAAAGGTAGGTATTAGATGAGGAAACGAGTTAATCAGATGGATATCTGATACTTGTGTTTCCTTTGAGGGCTGAATTAAATTACTTTTTGATTTTCGATTTGCTCGAAGTAAATTGCGTGATGTATGACCTGAATATTTTGTCCCCAGAACCTTACATTTTGCCTTTTTTGGATTTACTATGACCACTTAATTCACAAAGCTATCTTTCAAGGAAGGCAAAGGCCCACTAAGAAAAGCTCAGAATATATGCACTGAAATCTTTTTCTGGAAATCAGTTACACAAAAAAAACCAACTTGAAAGTAATGGGAATATAAATTTTACTGTTGAGCCACAAAGATTAATTGCACTGTAATCCTGAACGTTTATTGAAGGGGTGATCTTTCTTGAAGGTAGCCATTGTTTTAGTGTTATCAGATTTCCAATACGTCACTTTAACATATCTCTGAACCCTTGTTCAAAATCCTCATCTCTTACTAAAATCTTTATACAAGCCACTGAAGCAGATGCAATTAATGAAATGGACAGACACTTTATTAATGAAAGATGTATGCATGATACATAGTAATTCTTAAACTCATTATACCAGGTTAGTAGTATTCTCAGCACAGAAATGACAGAAATTTTTAAAACACAAAGTTTTCTAATTTCATGTAAAAAAATAAATGTATCTCTACATGGAAAGTTCATGTGAAGAAGTAGTCTGTTAGGAAAAGTAAACTTGTCCTAAAAGTAGCAGATTTCTGCTACACCAACTTTACTCACCTTTCTGATTTGATTTTTTAATTTTTTTGTATGACACATTGAAGATGCCTGATCACTACCCTCTTTTCATATTGATAATCATCTACACACAATCTGCACAAATAAGTCCATATATTTCTACTCAGCAGTCAAATTGTAAGTAAGCAATGCTATTTATTTTGGTCTCTGATCCAGCTGTACCTAAATACCTTATGATCCATTTAACAGTGTCAAAATATAATGGGAAATCTTTCATCTAAATTTCCAAAAATTTCTACTTCACCACTTCGAAGAGGCAAAGAATGGTTTTATTTGTCTTTCAAATTCAGTCTTCTTTTTCACACCATCATTTTATCATTACACAGTAGGTCTGAGAAGTGGTTGAATTAATTGCATTGTATCCAAAGGAAATTCTGCACGGATAAGTAACTAGGCACACTTATTTGTGTATAAGACACAAATGGTATCTATCCAGTTGGTCAGAGCTAATTTGATGTTTTTTTCATTAGTATACCCCAATTAGACTGTATGGCTGTGTGCTCTGTATGAGAAAATCTGAAATACCTTTGTTAGTATGCATCTGTGCTAAGATCTTACTGCTTTTATGCAATATCAGCTTGCTCTGATATTTGAAGGCCTACATTTTGTCCTGACAAGGGAAAATGCCAAAATAAGGGGCAGGTTTCAGCAAAAGAAGAAACATAGCTCAAAACCACTCAAGAAGCTGGAGAACATTACAGATTGAACCAGTAAACTTATTAAACTAATCTCTTTTAAAGAAAGGCAGGGTGATAATACCTTGATAATTGCAAAAAGTACTATTTATAACTAAGGAGGAGTGGAGTGAGGAGAGGTGAAAGACAGTGCCAAAAGCACTAGCTACCTTGTGTTACTCTGCATTTCTCTTTTATTTGCAAACCTGTAACATGGCCAATCTGCTCTCCACTGCATCTCATCACTGGACTTCCCTTACCCTTCCATAAACTGGAGGATTAAGTTTACATCTGATAAACTACTAAAGCTTCAACCAGCTGTGACTGAATTTACTATCAAAAGCACTGCTCAGACAACACACTACTGCCAGCTGGGCTCTCCTGAAGCCTTTTGCCTATTGGACTCCTTCAGCTTCCCAAAAATCTGTATCCACATCCTTCTGGATCATTTCCTTAATGCATCTCTTTCCTCAAAGTCTTCCTCTCCACAATTCATAGACCAAGGCCAAAACAATTTCCGTCTATATTTTCTCAGGGGAAGTCATCCTTGCTTATAAATACAACACTTGAAATACAACTCAATTTTATTTATCCAGTGTTAGCTTCCACCTGGCACTCACCAGCACTGGTTACTTGTTCTGCCATTCATAATTCAGTTGGAGAAAATACTGTGTGCGCTTCACACAGACAAATGTATTCCCAATAATCAGGTCTTCTTAATTTATATTTGATAAAGAGCTTACTCTTAGTTTTTATAACGATAATAAAAAATAAGGCTACCAAATAATCTGTTTCAGTCTTATTTCTTGCATAGATTCTTTCCAAAGCTTTCTTTCCTTCAGTTACCCTGTTCTTGTATCATCAAGAGTGCACAGAACATCAGCCACTCCATTTGCATTTCTGTGTATTTCTACAATATATGAGGAATATAGTGATTCTCCCCCAAGTACATATGCCATATGGTACCATGGCAAGCAGCACATATTTTGCAGTTTAATAAGCTGTGCAAGAGAACACCAGGGACCCTATACTGAAAAATGCTGAATAATGTATAGAATTCAAAACTACAATGTGGACACAAAGGGCCCACACTTCCTGTGAAATGAGATGAACTTGTAATTATTATTACTACTAAATAATAATATTCACTTCTTGAAGCAAAAGGGTTGGGAACAGCAAAAAATATGACCATTTTCAAGCAGTCCAGAAAGTACGATAGGGCCATGGAGAGAACTACAATAGCTTACTTTCAGCTCCTGTAATTAAACAAGATTTTAATTACTTACAATTGTGGGGAAAAAAAGTTTCATTCATATTCCACAAATGAAATTTACTGGCAGCTTGCTAAAATATTCAGTTCCCAAAGACATGGGAAACAATTTTAGCAACCTTTTTATTGTAAGTGTCAAAGACTGGTTATTGCATAACATGCTATTTAACCTTGACGAACTCTCTGCATGGCAAACTGCAGGATCTTCAACAGGCACAAAAATAAAGTGCTACTGAAGGAATTAATGAACTCTATCAGCCAAAGAACTGGATTTAGTAACAAACTTGCAGGATTGCCTTTTAGCCCATCAAAGTTAAGCCCCGACACACTTTGAAGTGTGGGATTTAGAATGTACTAATAAGTTACGTAGCAAATCAGTAATCAAGTCCCAAAATCTAAAGAATCATTTTCAACTGATGGCTTTAAGATTTCTCACAGATACATTATACATGTATTTGAAGTCCATTTACTCGCACCTCCCATACAATTTTTTTTTTAAATTAGAAAGCTATTCTGTTCCAAATTCTTATATTAAGAAACTTTCTGATTTTTCTCACTTGAAGAGAAAAAAAAGACAAAGAATAAAGCACCAAAAAACCATCTGCCTCCAAGTCAGAACATTAGGTTGTGGAGTGTTAAATATAATTACATAAAGCCAATACACACAGTTTGAGAGTAGTATGATTTAAATTTGTAAATGTTGAAGTTTGAAATATGCAAACTGGGTTCTAAAAATTTATCCTGTTACTGACTGCCACACCAAAGATAGGCTTAAGCCAACAATAAATGCTGGAAGCACTAATAATTAGATGCAAATAATATTTATTATTCTTAGATCTTGGAAAAAGGGTATATTAACGTATACATGACAGTAGAGAAAAAAATATAACTTCAAGTTTTTATACTTTCTCCAGTTCCCAAAATAGAAGTTTGAGTGATATGTCTACTATGTTGCATGAAGCTGCTGACAAAACATCTTTAAAAGATATTCAAATTTGCAGAGCTAGGCACAAAGATGAATATTAGAACTGTTGTTAGCCTTGAAGCTTCAAAGTGGTTTATAAAATCAGATACAGTGACTGAATGACCTCTGTAAACAGCTTTCCTTAAGTGCATTGACAAAACACAAGGTCGAAGGTATCCTCCCTTTATTCATTCCCTTCTCCTTATGCAGTTCCTCAACTCATTAATACCTCTCTTTGAGAGCAAATAATGAAATGCTCTTCATACTTCCCCATTTTCCTCTTATCCCAATAAGTGCCTGGCTTTCTACTCCACATCTTGTTCCCAGTCTGATCCTGTTCGGCTACACTTTAATCAGACAGCTGATCAGCAAGTCAAGGCACGAATTCAAGCCCTCTCCCACGCACCATTTGATTGTTAACATTGTCTGGTGTGGGCCTCTGTTGTTACAGCCAGTGCCCAGCTATGATTTAGGACATCATGTAGGCCAAAGACTGCTGCCAGTATACAGCATGGGCAGCACTTCCCTTTTGCAGGGAAGGAATTTAGCAGGGCTGAAGAAGAGGACACATCACTTAGTCACTCATCCTAAAGACACTGAGGTACATCTGGGTGTAGAAGTGAAGCATTACCAATTCCAATACTTAACAACTCCCAAACCTTCACTATTGTGCCATATGGATCAGCTCCGGCACCACTAACCCCTGACAAATGACCCCTTCATTTGCCTCATTAAGATCCCTCTTCCTATCTCTCTTCCCAAGCATGGATTCAGTGTGATTCAATCCTTGCATTGCAGAAACTGATAGCTTTTTCCTCCCCAGCGTGAAGTACAAGTTGGGTGGTGGTACAGAAACTCTTTCAGAAAGCTATGAATGCTCTGTGTGTACAGGTTCCGAAGCAAATAATAATAAAAAAAAGAGCAGAGAGGCATGCAGCAGTGTGTAGTTGTAGCTAGGAAACAGCCAAGTTCCCTAGGGATCCTGTGAAAGACTGTCTCCTTTTTCCTCTGTTATAACAAGCTGATACACCACCCAGCCAAGTGCAGCCTCGGGCTGTGTGCAAGCACTGTGAAAGGGCATATGGGCAGGAGCATGCACAGGGAGGTCACACCAAATCCTTAGCTATATTAATTGCAAGAGTAAAGATAAATCCCTCAGGGAGATGAAGTGATTTAATGGAAAAGAGAGCACACATTCCGTTGTGCAAAGGCCATGGATTTAGCCACTGCAAATGCCAACTCTTTCCAAAGGTATGAGTATGTCTAAATCTCTTAAAATATTGACAGATTAGAAAACGCAACTTAATGCTTGAAGGAATGGCTCAGTTTGGCTGAAACTTCAGCAAGGTATCAAATACAAAAAATTTCAGCAGTTATAACAGAAGAAAAGCTTGAAGCATTGCAACTTGTATATCTCAAGTTTTAAAATCACAGGGCTACCAGCTGTAACTAAAATGAAAATAACCTAAGCATGCCATACTCCAAAAGGGGAAGCTTCCAAATACATCCAATCACAAGCTTACTAAAATCTACAAGATTGCCAAAAAGGTGCCATTTACTTAATCTAGATTTTTTCTTTGAGATCAAAACCTACATTCAGAAAGGTAAACAAGAGTCACCCTGACATCCAATTAATTGAATTCTGGGACTGAACTATAACACAGCAAGAGATGATGCTATTTCCCATTGAGTCATCTTTATTCTATAAATCCTTCCATGTGGATAAACTAGCACCTACTTTACAAAGTGATGAGAATGATCTGAATGCTAGCCAAATAATTCAACATGTACAATGAGTATCTTCTGGAGTTTGTAACATTTTCCTTTATCCAGCAGCACTGACAGAACACAGAGAAAAGATTCTGCTACAGACTAAAGTAGCAGTTTTAAGAGATGTAGTTCTAAATGGAGAGAAAACCTAATCCTTTTTATGCAAATGAGGCCCAAATATGCTTCCCCAAAACCTGATTAAGCAGTCATGGCCCAGTAAATGACCAGAAACATTAAACACAAGAAATACTACTCACAAGAAATAACCCTTAAGGATATGTCAGTGTGTCAGTTATTAAAAACAAATCACTTCCATGACAGAAAATTTTCTAAAACAGCAGCATGTAAGAGTGTACAAAATGTTAATACAGAAAATGTCAAGCAATGCCTGACATATGGTAAATGCTTAAACACAAAAGAGAAGGCCTTCCTACTAAAGTTTGTATTGCAGTTTTTTATTTTCATTTCCTTTTTCCAGCTTGCTGATGGTGCAAATGTAAAATTCAATTCTATATCAGTATGAAGTATTATGAGAATAATTTTGTGAGGTGTCAAACTCAAGGCAAGTATTCATAGGAATATCAGGAACAAGATACTGTTCGTGATGCATATCAGTATTATCTGTGAAGTAACTTTGGTAAATCTGCTTGACTGCTGCATTGACCAACTAATGCAAGACAAGATTTCAGAGATTCTGAGAGACTTCATATCTTATAAGTAAGTATTTCTGAGAAAAAAATAAGTGCATTAACAAGCGGAGTTGAAATCGTTGGCAACACCATCTATAAGGTTACAAAGATTTTTGTGTTAATAATGTAAATTGCTCTACAACACTTTATGATGTTCCCCCAAAGCAGAGCTGCTATTTTTTATTTTGTTTCATTCTTAGATTCTTAAACATCTTCATAATGCCAAGCTAGCGAGACTGGAATTCGGTACTACAAAAATTCCTTCAGAAAAGGAAATCTTACGCACAAAATACAGTTAACACGTCATTCAGGCTTCTGACACTACTCAGAAGCACTGTTTAATATCCTGTATTTACATTATAAATGTAAACATAAATGCACACTGAATTACTGCTTACATAAACTATGTAATATCCACTCTTATTAACTCCTTCTTAAAATGATAATTAATTCTGAAGCATGTAAGAGAAGCTAATTGATCCTTACTTTTTGCATAACTTATTAGAAAGAGTACTTTGTTTTCAGAAAGTGTTTCTAACATTACACACGTCAACTACGAGAGCTTTTAAGCATTCAGTGTACCATGCCTACAGTGCTTTCCTACTTCACTACACTGATCAACAGAGGCACTCCATCAGCTCTCTAGATACAAACAATTACAATGCATCTTCTGGCCCACAAAAGAAAAAAAAAGACCAAACCCATGGCTTTTCAATTTAATTGACATTTTTCAGAGATTCTTGCATGTTCAAGGCCTTTCTAGAATGGAAGTGTCAATAATTAATTTTGCTCTCAGGTGTATATTTGCCAATTAATACAGTGATTTGTACATGTAGTTGTGAAGACGTGGTGTTTTGTAAGACTAAAGCAGCTCAGTTGAGCCAACAGTTCAGCCTAACTTATGGGATTCAACTTTACTGGAACAGAGGAAGGAATCAAAGTAGTCTGTATGGCATGTAGCTTTCTCTAAACACAAATCAAATTTGTGGAAGATTTCACAAAGTGAAAATGAACAGTGTTTACATAATGAAAAAAATAATGCTTGAAGTGTCAGTGTCTTCTATCCAAAAAAGCTGAAAAGGCTGTTGTTTACTTTAAAATAACAAATATTCTATTTCCTTTTACCTTCCTTCATTCCAGCTCATTGCCTCTTATCTACCTAAGTCTTATAGATTGAATTTATAAGCAGAGTATCAAGTTTCTTATGATCTGGCTTCTTGCCTTGTTTCATCTATCAATGATCTAAATTCTGTTGCCTTGCATTATGCTTTTAATTTTGGAGCTCAGTCCTCAATTGGTCCCTGTAGACCAAACAGAGCATTAAATGTTAATCAGCAACACTACTTACCACATTGAAATCCAAGTTTTTTTCAACCCACTCCTTGGCTTCCTTGAATTCCTCTTTCATTTCCATGATGTACAGTGTATCAAGGGCATCCACTATTGTTGCTCCTTGTATGTTACCTGAAATACATGAAGAGCCAGTGATTTACTTTCAAACAGAAGACTTTTCAGTTAGATCTAATTAATTTAAATTAACTCTAATTTCAAATTTCAATGATCCAATTAAAAATCGGATGCATAAGCATTCAAGTGGTAACTAGTAATTCACAGCCTTAACTTTGATTCCCATACCACAACATAACATCATAATATTTAAATATTTCTTCCACTAAAGAAGTTTTGAAGAGTTGTTCTGATGCACTACATTTTCAGCCATAATTTTGCATTTTTAAACACTGATGGGACAGTTCAACGTAAAATAAAATTAATAAAAAAACTTAGTAAATCTCAATAATGGAGAAATTACTGTCTCTTCCAGTTTGGAGTGAAAAAAAATCAGTTGCATTTGTTGTTTTTATACTCAATAATATAACATAATATAGTAATAATATAATAGTAAAACATAAAGGTTTAAAAAGTGCGTAAGTACTGAACACGTTTCAGTTAAGAAAGCCCTTTAATAAGCATTCTCTCTGAAAACAAAATTTTCTGATGTTGTGCACAACCATGTCACCTTCACAAGATAGCACTGGGGGAGACAACGGGCAAACTTGCATATACAGATTTCTTAGCTCGGGAGAGACCGCAAGACACTGGTTTTCAGAGCAAGTTCTGGTGGTTTATGTAAGCGGCATCCTTCTGCCTCTGTTATGGAGACAGTCAAGAGCTAGCCTTCACCTAACACTGCATGATAAAATACCATCAGTATGTTTGCTTTGGGATGGACTAAATGCTCATGATCCAGTACTGAAACGTGGAGGGTAGTGGAGAACATACAGTCACTCAAACTGCTTTCCCATTACTTCCTTCAAACTTACGATGACCATTTCAAAACACCATTTTTGTCTAGGAAGAATTTCAATTCCTATTTAATGAATAGGAATTTCAACCAGTCTACTAAAATTTATACTGATGAATTTGGCTCCTACAATCTTCACTATGAATGGAAACCACTGTTATGATATACTTTAGAGAAGACTCTGACACAGAAGTAAATATTTAAAATTACAAATAATTTAGGTTGCAAGCAACAGAGAAAGTCGTTAGGTTCAATCCTCCTCTCCCTCAGCAGGGCTAATGAGTCAGGTGAACAGCTGACTACTTATTCAGGAATTGATTGTACAGGGGGAATAAAAAGACAGTAGCTAGAATTAACTTTAAGAGACAAGAGGATAATCAAGTTCTTTAAACACCAGATGAAAAAGTAACGATTCTGCAAACCTATCAAATATCAGAATTCAATTTTTCATGTTTAAGAAACTAATCTACTATTTCGTCCAGTTCTTTTGTTTACTGATATAATGGGTTTCTGCTTCCAAATGAAATAGAGAGGTAATTGGAGAGCTCCATATAGCAAGGTTGACAACACTTTCTTAACTTAAGCCTCCAGATAGAAAATAAATTTCCATTTCTACTATCTTAAACAAAATAATACTTGAAATTATTATAACAGTTACTTGGTAGATTTAACAGAATCAGATGCTTTCTCAGTTTTAGCAGCTGCTTATACCACCTTTTTTGGAATGTCACTTTCCTACCTCGAAGGAAGTAATGTGTATGTTTTCCCCCAGATAATCCACTAACAAAACTGCAGCATACTTTGGTAAGAACAACATCATGTATTCCCAAAGCTCAGCTGAAGCTTGGCTGCCCTTCTGTCATATTAAAGGAAAAGTATCTCTTTAAACTTGGCTAAGCAACTTGCATTTTTCCTGAGCTCATAAGAAAGTGAGAGTGACTGCAGGAACCTGCTTCAGGACATCTGCTCACAAACACTACTGCAAAACCTCTGGAGACATTTGGTAACTCCTTACAACAAAAGCAGGTCCTAGTGAACTTTTAAAACTGCGCTCTAGTTACAGAAAAATCACCTGTAACCTTATTTGCTTAAGTGGATTGCAATAGGTACACTATGCAATGACATTCCTTGTGGTAATCATCTTGTAATACAGCTAACATCACCATAAACAGTTGAGCTTTCAATTTTAAGGATTTGTACTTGAGCTGCAACTCACTACTAAGTCAGAAGAAAAAGAGGAGAAAAAGAGGAGAAACCTTGTTGAGAAATTGCCCTCGGAGTCACTCACTTCTCCTATGATTTTTTTCCCTGATTCTGGACCATATGGTCTGCTCAGAGCCCAGACCTTTCCTTGCAGACAGACAAAAACGCTAGAATCTCAAGTAGATCTTGCTTTATTCAAAATAACTTTTGCTATTATTCTGAAGACTCCCAGGGAAAAAAACAACCAACCAACCAACCAACTAATGTGACAATTAGTCAAGTTTGTCTCAAACAGCTGTACTTCAAAATTCTTGATGAAAGACAAAAGAACACAGAATGAATTTTTGAAGTGTCAGTTTAGAGGCCAGAATTATGACTTGTGAACATTCACAGTTTACACTAAGTCAGCCAACAGGATAATTTAAACTAAGAGTATTATGGAAATTGTGATGCCAAACAGTTCATTAATAACCAGTCAGACAAATCAGTGAGGGAGGAAGGAATTCAAAGAATTTAAATGAATGTTTCTTATTATACAGTAAGATCAAATACTTCACAAGCCTATATAAGCAATGCTTCTCAAAGCACAGCACATAAATTATTAAATACAGTTATCATTCCTGTTAGTTCCTATACAACATTCCCAAGGAATTACATAGCAGTCATGGTCTACAAGAGGCAAAGATTATTGCTAGGCAATTACAGTACACACTCATACGACACAGAATATTTGGACAGGAGGACTGTTTTGCTATACACCTACCACACCAGTACTGCTACAAATCTGACTAACATTGAGCACCACATTACAAAATGTGCCGGCAAAGTTCCAGCCATCATGAAAGAGTTTCACAGTTGCCCTAGGCAGGAGGGGGATATCACAAAAAATACTCGGAACAAATTCATACACTTCAGGTAAACACATATATTTTACAAATAATAAAAATAGTATACTCAAGGTAGAGAAAATGAACTTGAAACTGATAAAACAAATGCGTAATTTTGATGATAAAACAAGTAACCAGGTGTACAAGCCTACCAAAACCAAACATTATTAGTCTCCATCAAAACCTCCTAAGTACTCACAGATGCTCCATTTCACTTCCTTTGTTAAACCTTTACTTTTCCTTCTCATCTTTACTAACAACACAATTTACTTCATGTGAGTGATTAATAGAGAACACATAAAATAGCCTACAACACAGTTACCTGAAGAGAAAGCAAAAGAAATCAGTCAATATGAAATGTCCATGGATTACCTAGAAACACATACAGAGCTTCCTTTCTAGTTTAACACTTAAAATCTTAAGCTATTATCTGGAAGAAAATTTAAAAAAAAAAAAAGAAAAAGAAAAAGGTGTGACTCTTGGGGATGGTCCTGTGCAGGGCTAGGAGTTGGACTCAATGATCCTTGCAGGTCCCTTCAAACTCAGCATGTTCTGTGATTCTGTGGAAAAGAATGCATTGCTAACAAGATTTGTAGGCTATTAATCAATATGGTTTATTATCCAGCATTCAGAATAGTGTGATATAAAGCACAGAGCAGTCTAGATCTCCTTTGGATAATGCAGATATAGCATGCTTTTTAATATCCAACAATGCAAAGGTATATGCACGCAAATAAAAAAAAGAGATTGCATTATAGAATGGAGTAGCATCTCTGGGGTGGACAGGAAGAGCAGAATAAAAAAGTGATCAGAGGATGAATAACTGCATGAGTTTGCAGGGTGTCATTGCAGGGGGCATTGCTGTGGATATGAATAACCTTATTAGCACAGCTCTGTAACTGAGCTTATGTGACCATATGCTTTAAGAACCACATCGGGCTTGTAGCCAAAAGCTTTGGAGAATGTGCCAAAAAAAAGTTTTTATTTGCCTAGCCCAGGCTTTTAGAAATGGCTTATATTTTGGCCAGAAGAGTCCAAAATAGAATACTTCCAGGATGTCAGAATCAATGCATATTGGTGCACTAAACAACAACTCTTCTCCTATCCCTTGCATACTGAGTCTCCAGTAAATAAACTTTGAGATACATACACACAAATTCACATATGGACACATATGTATGAAACAAAGATTTCCGATTTGCAAGGATATCATACAAAACATAACACGGAGGAAAGTTTCGGACATACTCTAGCGCACTGTCTGAAAAGGATGGAAGCCAGGCCCCTTGCTCTTCTTGTGTTCTATTGTTTTAATTTGCTGACTCTGTTTCATATTCTAAATAGAAGGAAACTGTGGCAAAACATATGACAAAAATGGAAGATAAGGAAAAACGAACTCTGAAGGGGCCTCAGGTCATGCTATATATCAGCTTCCTGACTGACAATAGTTCACCTTCCAACAAGCATCATAAGCTAGTTCTTCTTATTCTTGCATGACTGTAGAAGACAAGTAGAAAAGGTAAGCAAAATGTTGATTTTTCTCCCAGAAAAACAATTGTATTTCTGTATTTCTGATATGAAGTATGAAAATAAATATAGGGCATTTAGAATTGTATCTTTTTCATGTGACAGAAATTCAAGCATATACATAAAGTAACACAAAGTGAAAATGTTCAAAGAAGTTTCCTCCATTATTGTCGGAAGAACCGTTCCTTAGGGCTATTTTGTACTTCTGTGGAAAAGAAAATTTTATACATAGCTATGGCTGAATTGCACTCTGTCCCACCCTGCTCTTAGACTCTTCACTACTTTCTGCCAGTGAGGCAAACCTGTTTCATCATCTTCCAGTTATTTTAAGCTGGAGAAGCACAGTCAAAGCAAATACATAAAACTCAATTTTTTTCCAATTTGTCATTACAGACTCAAAATTCCAGCCAAACTCCCAGAAATTATTTGTCACGATTTTTTTCATAATCTGATCATTAAGAACATTTTAGATTTTCTCAATAGGCAGTGAGACCATCTACTTTGTAACATTAAACACAAAAATTTTAAAAATCAAGCAAGTATCCAATTCTATTCCAGCCCTATATGCATATACATTACACATTACCAAATCTGAAGTACATTATTCTCAACATATTTAAGAATAATACAGGTTTTACTAAAGTAACATTTTGTTTTGAGCCGTAGGTTTCTTGGAGCATTGCTTCTAAATCTGACTCAGATCTTAAACCAGTGTTTTCCTTCATACCAAGTTCACTGAAAAGGTTCCTATCCGATATCATTAGCAATTTAAAGAGTCATGAGTGATTAATTATTAAAGTGCGCTATGCCAAAACATGAAACTCTTACTCAAGTACTGGCAAGCCTTCAGCAACACTAACATTTTTAATTTCAGTGACTATTACCAGCTGGTCAGAGTGGGAAAAGAAACAATACATTCAATTTTTAACAGATCTAGCTTTCCATGTGTAACATGAAACAATACTGTGATATTTCTAGCATAGTTTTCTAATCTCTTGTATTTTATACATCTCTGCATTTTAGAGCCAGCTCTAAAGTCTTTGTATTCGACAGAGCTCAATTAATTTCTCTGTCATTGCTTATCTCTGTTTTCTGTGGAAGCCTTTGGCATCCACCACACTTTTGGCACCCATGCAGCTCAGCTACGTGTTTCATTATTAACTACCTTCTTTTGTTTGAACATGCTGCTCAGTGATTTGCCACCCCTTACAAAGAGTATCATTTCACACAAGGAACAATTAATCCTTTTTCATCCTATCTTTTTATAGAACTCCATATATTGTTCAGGAAAGTTTTAAACCTTTGCTACTTACTATGAATTCAGATCTGCCAGTTCCATGTATTAACTTAGAATTCTATCTCCCGTTTCACTAAATGCCAGTTTAAATTAGGAATGTTAGATCTCATTCGCTATTTCTAAGCGCAATTATCAACTGCTGGGGAATCCTTCTGGGTTATTGGAACTGCTTGCAGTTTGCCATCATTGGAGCTACCCCAAGTAACTTATTTCCACTGCCAAACTTCACTCTGGTCATTTGATTTTTCAGTGCAGTGATAGTTATTTGAGCACATGGCCTCAGCAGCAATGGATCCCTGTGAAAGGCCAGTAATAAGCCTGAAAAATGCCTTCTGGAAATCTAAAAAGATAATAAACTTGTCTTTGTTGTGCAACACGACCTCCTTCCACAAATGCTGTGTCCAGCCATGTTATTCTTTACACAAGTTTCTATTAATTTAGTTGAGACAGGTGTCATGCTTATTTTCAAACTTAGGACCACATACAAAAATACAAAATTTCAAGGAATGTAGCACGAATAGCGAAGAGAGTGAGGGGAAGATGTTGAAGCCTTTCAATCTAAATTAATATACTTTGTTTAAATAGATGCACAATTAATTTTCTAGAGCTATGTTAACAAACTTACAGCATAAAAACACACATTGTTATACACTGCAAGACCATTACAAACATAAATTGGGTAAGGCTTTAAAAGTCTTCATACACCTCAATGCTCCATAAAAGAAACTACAAAAAAACAGTTCAAAGTGGGAGGAGCAGGATCTTATGAAACTTTGAGTTTGCAGACTGTATTTATTACAGGCCTCCCTTTTCCCCTCCAGAAAAGGTCCTTTTGCACTTGCAGAGACTAATTATAAATGTGCCCACAAGTTACAACATTATTAAACTGGCAACATTGCACATGAAACACTTACAGACAATTAAAACAGCCCTTTAGTAACAGTGACTTAAGTGCAGAAAACAGTTCAAGAAAGAGTTCTCTGCTAAGGCAGCAATATTCATTAGTTTTACAACTAGTACAGAAGGTTTGGAGAAGAATAGCTCCTGGGTTGGGGCACTGGTGGTACAGTGCTGTGAAAAAAATTGGCAAAATTGTGACTTTCACACTAGGAAGGTAGATTAATGAATCTCTACTTTAACAAACATTGTTAACAGTAACCTGAAACTTTAAAGGTTAAGTATTAAAAATTAACAGCACTTACTCAGGGCCCCCTTTCGCCCCCTTTCTACTGGGTATATTCATGGAATGATTAGCATTCTCAGCAGAAGTCATATCAGCATAGGAGATATGCTCTGTTTTGCTGATACACAGGTATTGTGCAAACAGCTGCTAAGCTATTCCCATGTATTCGGTTAATCTAGAAATACTTGTATGCTTCAAGGAATTAAACTAATAAGAATGCTACGAAACAACTAATGACTTTTTGTTCCTTTCTTTTCAAATACTTGTTACAATATGGTAAAAACTAATGTGACAAAGAAAATCAAAACACTACATGGATGTGCTGAAAAGACATTGTAATTGTCAGAGGCATGTATGTGGCTTTGGCTTCACAGAGAAATGTTTCAGTTTACATACATTTAAGGGTTTCTTTAAAGGTATATTATTCTTAGAGTGGACATGTGAGACAAAGCAATTTCATAAAATGAATGTATCTACAGCCTACCAGTCTCAACTTATCAAATACATCCTCCACACATACTGCTTGCAGGATACCAGCAAGATCAAGGCAGGTCCTTGTCTTCAAAAGCTGTTTTCATGGTCTGGGATTAGGACAAATAAATTGCCATTTCCAAGTTCATCAAGAAGTACTCAGCTACAGAATAGCTCTACTACTATTAATTTGTATAAGGTGCTAAAGCAGGGTTCTTTTCCTTCCCCCAAGATCAAAATCACCAGTCATCCCTACCCTTTCTCCCATCAGTATATCACTGGCATTTTCCTCTCTTCCTAGTCTAAATACAGTGTCAGCATAGTTGCCAAATTCATGACGGTACATCTATGTGTAAGTACACCTCCCAAAAGCCATCTTATTTTTGTATTTCACATAAACACATCATGACAGTTATGACTTGCCTTCAAGACACAACCATCGTTGTAATCTATCTACAAAATGGCTTATCATTATAGAAAGGAGTAATGCATTTATTCTTTCAAAAATAAGCTTAGAAGCAGTATCATTTGAAAACAACTCTCCCTTTCTGTGTCATGAGAGCTGTTCTGTAACACATACAACATAAAGCACCACACAGCACTGGAATCTGCTGCTCCTCACAGTGAGGTACTAGAAGTCTCTATACCCTAACAAGCATTCACAATACATGCAAGGCAACATAACTGCAGCACTTAATTCATAGAAGGAAAGGTATTTAAAATTAAAGAGCTGGCTAACAAAGTATGCTATATCTCACTAAGACAATCAGAAACTTGTAGTTTTGAAAAATTGAGACCTGGTAGCAAGAAGAAAAGATAATCATACTAAATTGGTGATAGTTACGACAGATGACAGAACTGAAGGTCTTGATTTCTAAAGGCTGTGAGGAAATTCAGAGGACACAGAGCTGAAGGTAACATATTCTCAACTAATTCAATTCAGAATTACCTTAAAAATATCAACCATTTGCAATCTTTTTTTTTTTAATAGAAACAAGGAAGATAAGGAAACCTGTCTGTCCTTTCACAAGGAAAAAACCCAAAACAAACAAATCATGCTTTTCCCTTTTACTGTTTTATAAAAAGAAGGCACTTGTTGAATTCAAACATGAAGGTACAGATCAGATCCAATCATCTGAGGACACTCAAATAAGGATTTGTTTCTAAAAAACAAAAAGAAATTATAGATTTGGGGAAGGGTAACTTATGAGACAGACCTGCTTGCAGATATGCTGCTCTTTGGTATTCTGCAAAGCGATTCAGTAAAAAGAGACCTAATGCTTATTTTCATTTGCCATCAAGATCAATAAGGGAGAAGATGTTTCTAAGGAAAACGCCTCATCAAAAAGATCTTGTATTAGATGACCATGATGGGAAAGTCATCTGCATTTAGACTGACTCTGGCTCTTACTCCTTTAAATGTAGTTTTATTTCCCAATGCAACATTTGTCCTGCTTCACAGTGAATTCTGCCCACAGTGACTCAAAACTTATGCAACATCCACAGAACTAATGCTTAAGAATTTCACGAGTCAATACATCTACAACTTTTTCTGTGAATCCATGCAATATTATTAAGAACTGAAATCTTGGAAATTTTTATATCACTTTGGATTCCAAATGAAACTACATAAAGTGTTTAATTTTCATGAAATTATGTCCCATTTTGTCCTCTAAGAAAACAGGATTGCATTAAATAGTTCCTCAAGTATATCAAACTGCACAACAGTCACCTGAAGATAATAAACAATTTTAGTTTTAAGAAAACAGAAAGAAACAGAAACATGACTGCCCTAAAGTTCTCCCAAACCCCTCTGGTTCCAAGCAGTCAATTAAGGTCTGAAGTCCAATAACTAAGTAGATTATAATTACATAGTACCATTTTTGATGTTACCTTGGGTAGACAAGCAGTGCAGCAAGATCAACGTACATGTTGCGTTTTCAAAATCATTTCTGTCAGCACAACTGCTGTCTCTTAGCAACTTCCAAATATAGCTGAGGATTTGATAAGTTCTCTATTTAGGCTGTTTTAGGAAATGTTTCCACTTCAAACTATCTTTTCCAAACACTCAAAAAAGTTAGTTCCTGTTAAAATCAAAATAATATATTGATTTTGCCCCAGCTATAGAAATTTGTTAATTTTTTCAGCTTTCTGTTTGTAAAACAGAAGCTATTTGAATACAAAAATTGCTGTCAAAGAGTTTAGTTCTTCATTTTTCTGCAAAACTGATTGTGATAGTTCATAGGATTGCTTTCTTATGCTTCCTCAGAATACTGTTGCTCTCCAGCTGTTTATTCAGCCATATGTCCCACTTGGACACTGAAAAACTCTTGCCTCATTACATTGGATTTCTGAAGTGATTTTTGTGCCTCTCCCACTAGAACTTTTCAGCCCTGTATTTATTTGACACTGATAACAACTTGGGTGTTATTTAGCACTTAGTACAGCACTTAAGGAAGCAAATAATTGTTATATTAATGAAAGAGAAAGCCTAATAAAGAATAAAGAAGTCTGACTGATATAGACTCATGAGATTATTTTATTTTAAGGAACAGAAATAAATTCCTGGAAACTGCAGGCAGCTTCAGCTACCTTCATAACTGTAGAGAGTATTGTTTGCTTCTTTTACAGGATTTCTCCTCTTCTCTACCCCCTCCTCCTTATAGTTTTTGTTCCACGATTATTGAATGTGGTATCAATGAGTTCCAGTCCACAGCAGAAGTTTGACAGGCCAGTGTTTAATGCAACTGTATCTTTACTACGCAGTAATGCCATGCTCCATTTATTCTCATTCAGAGAAGAACCTATAAAAGTCATAGAAAGCATCACCTTCATACTGTTACTTTTTATATATAACAAACATCACGCTGCATAACAGAGAGCAGAAAGAAAACATGTTTATCGCCTATAAGCTTTTCAGCTGATTTACTGTTTCATGCTAACGTCACTAAGCACAAAGACACATCCTACTCACCAAATAAATTGCTTGAATGTCCTTGCTTAGATATGGGTTTCAGTTCATTTAATCCCCATGCGTAACGCTTATAATTATCCCAGGCATGCTTCATCATCTGTAGGGAAACGAAGGCAGGATTACAATGTTGATTTAGCAAGAGGCCACAGCTAATACCGACTTGAGAATATTCTCAGTATTGAACACAATTCAATTCTTCACCAAATTCCTGTTCTGTGCATGAAATACTCAATACAGAGTAACAGTGACACTGTTTTTCAGGTGGCAGTGAGATGATTAAGGTGTGCACTTCTACTGTTATCTGCAAACTTATGGTCAAAACATACTCAAAATAATTAGTTTTTTAGAAAGGGAATTCATTGTGTCATGTATCAATGCAACAAAGATTTTATTTCCCTTAAGCATATACCTTTGAAACTGAGGGAAGTAACATTTTTAAAGAAGCTTTTTCTCATAGAGCAGGATTTTTCAAGGTCAAAATTAAGCTCACAATAGTTTTCAGATTTTGACAACATTTGCTTGCAAAAGAATTAGCAGGTTCAAACTCGATATGGCTAAATAACAGTAGAAGGAAGATAAAGTGCACAGGCAGAGCACCTAGGAAAGGTTTTGTCGTAGGTTATTATGATGCAATCTTTTTGTGACTGTAAATGCATCTGCAGCAACTTTCATACGTCATTTTGCACAAACAGACAAAAACTTTTACAACTGACAACTCACTACAAAAGCACATTCGGAATAAAAAGAAGTGCACCAAAAACACATACTGCTTTGGGAAATTGCTTTGGCAAACAGTGCTGGGGAGCCCAGAACAGCGCTACGAGCAGAAGGTACCCACATCAGAAGCCAGGGTAGCAGGTTGACTCAAGAATTCTTCACCACGACCAGACACAGCTAGCACAAACTGCCCTTTTCTAGTTCAGGTGCATGGTCCAGGGTCCATCTATGTCCCTGTGAACATGCAGTGAGATTAATGCATGCAGCTCTGCAGGCCTGGTGAGGAACCACAGCCACTCCAGCAGGTCTAACACCTCCCTTTCCCAACCAACCAACATTAACATCTCTCACAAAAAGTCTTCTTTGAAGAGTCTCCACAAGCAATCTGACCTTGCATAACAGAAAGAAAGATTTTTGCCTCCTTTTTATCCCTCTTCCAGAAGGAAGAGCAGTGTTAGGAATGCCAGAGGTCGTCTTCTATACAAAAAGTGACAATTTCAGACCTTTTCAAAGATACTGCTTCAGGCTGTCAGCTGACAGCACTGCTCTGCCCTTGCTTTCAGACCTCTTCTTGAGGCCATGTGTGTCAAGGATAATTCTGTTAAATAACAGTTATAATCCTAAATTTAAAAGCAGCAGCCTTGGGACATGCTGATAATAGTAATCCTGCTCTTTCTCCCTTCCTCTTTCCTCTGCTCAAACCACAGAGAAATTACGTCAATTAAAAATCTGCAGTAAACCATACTATAATAAATGACAACAGATTTTCTAGAGTACTGCTATACTTATGAGAACAAACATTTCTTTGCTATTTATGGAATTATAAATGCACATCTATCCTGCAGAAAAATTTGTGGATGTTAATCTATGCTACCAGCCCTTACAGGGGCTGCTGCATTTAATACATGAGAGGTTTTGCCTGGTGTCAGATCTCAGCTGAAAGGTAGTAAAAGGCCCTGTGGAAATGGTCTCATGCCATGGACGGTATCAATATGCCAGATGGCAGGAGCAGCATCCACTGCTTGACTTCATTGCAGAATGGCTTTGGAGGTTTCCAAGAGCGGGGCTTTTTGTCCCAATGCAGAACTGATAATAGGCAGCCACATGGCAGCCTTTATGTCTATGGGGCATTCCAATCCCTGGCTACAAGGATCAAGACTACATGAAACCAACGTTTTGTCCACAGCTTATTTTCTAATTTACCAATTGAAATTTTCTGGTAATTTTGCCCATTATATGAGAAAGATTTACTTTGCCCTACCATCATGGGCCAGACATGCAAGCTCAGCTTTAGATACTAACGTACAAATTCTCAAAGATTTCAGGAAGCTAAATCCTATGCTTTGCCAAAACTTATTTTCTCATGAGATCACTTCAGAATCTTTTCAGTTGTTTAATCTTAGTATGGGACACCACACGAAAGGCCTATTTAAAAAAAAACAAAACAACCCAAACAAACAACAACCTAAACTTGTAATTAAGTGGCCTGCAACAAAGTGCCTAAAGATGCAGTATTATAACAAAATTAAAATTGCTCAAGGCAGTACTGCCATGGTCACTTTTTCTGTCATCTTTGCCCTAGCACATCCATACTCCCTATCTTGCACAACAGATGCAGTGCTCATCTATTTCCACACCAAGTCAGTTCAGGACACAGAAATTTTTGCAGTTGAAATTTTTGGTTTGATGTCCTCCCATTTCGCTAATTACTCAGGTATATTTGTCAAATAGCTTCAAAAGAAATTAGAATGTGTGAATCCAAAAAGCCAAGCAGACAGAAAAAAGATAAACCAGTAATTAAAAAAAAATAAATAAAAATAATCAAGCTCCTCCCCCTCCATCCCCCCCAAAAACCCACGAACACCCTGCAAACCAAATGAAGCCCCTCCCCTTCCTCCCTCCCCCAAAGAAAAAAAAACTTTATGAAATATTGAAGTAGGAGAAACTTCACCAGAATCTACTGAGTAAGAGATCAAATTCATCTCTTTTGGAAAATCAAAGCCTTCTTTAGAACTCTCTCAGAGCGTATATTTAAACAAAACCACAAAGGTTAGTACATAAATTTACTGCTAAGAAAATGCATCTTTAGAACATCTTTGCTTTAGACATTTGGAGGTTTAAGGATGTCAACTGCAAGCAAAATGCAGCTCCAAAAGTAGTCAGTGAGCCCTCTAGTGTTTCAAAAGAACACGAGTTATTTCAACTAGACACAAAAGTGAATGTTGTTTAGCAAAAAGGTACCAGGACTCAGTGTTCCTGTGTTACTTACCAAGCAAATAATCCATAGATTATTTGCCAGAACATCCAACAACCAACACTTCCTGCTGCACAAGTGCATTTGGGCAACTAATCTATCAAGAAGTTTCAAAAATTCGATACATCATAAATGCTGTACATGCTTGTCCCCCTCCTGAAATTATGAAACCCAATATTAAGTTTCCCAATATATTAACCTCCTATTTCTTAACAGCTTTATTTTCTATGTAAGAATGAAAAAATTCTAAAATACTGAGGAGCAATTTTAACACAACCAGTCCACTGATAATTCTTTGCTTAGGCAAAACTCCTAGCAGTGATACTTTGGGAATGAATTTTAGCAGGTTTTTTGAGAAATCCATCTATCTTTGCAGTCTTTACCTTTCTGTTTGCATGACACATCCACAAATCATTATCTCCAGATTTTTGAGGGACTCTAAAAGCTTTTGACTAGATCATTCCAGATACTCTCAAAGTCCTCTACAGTATAACTAATAAAATTAATTTGCCTGAGTGCTTTCAAATACTTCCTTATTAATCTTTTAGGATGTTAATTGGCAGACTTACATTTGCATAGAGGTATCCCTCAGTCCTTCTAGTTTTATTAAGACATGCTAACAGAATCACAAGATGGTTGGGATTAGAAGAGAGAAATGATCAGGATATCAATGAGTACAACCCCGCTGCTAAAGCAGGTTCACACACAGCAGGTTACACAGGATTCTGTCCAGGCAGGTTTTGAATACATTCAGAGGAGGATCCACAACCAGCAGCTTTGGTACAGTGTTCTGACACTCTCACAGCAATGTTTTCCTCACATTCAGATAGAATTTCTCCTGTTTCAGTTTGTGCCCATTCCCATTTATCTTGTTGTTGAGCACTACTAAAGAGTCTAGTCCCATCCTCTTGATATCTCCCCTTAAGATATTTGTACGTTTTGATAAAATCCCTCTCAGTTAACTCTTCTCCAGGTTAAACAGGTCCAGCTCCCTCAGCCTTTCCTCATTAGAGAGACGCACCACCTTTCTTAATCACCTTCATAGCTCTTTGCTAGACCCTCTCCAGTAATTCCCTGTCTTTCGTGTACTAGGGAGTCCAGAACAGGATGCTGCTCATTGAAACTCAAACTCTAGAAGAGCCTGACAGCTCATTGAGAAGCCCCGTGTCTACATTAGCAAAGTCTGTTTCTGATGGAGTCCTACCTCAGATCCCTCACAATCAGACATGATAGCTGAAGGTTTGACTAGACAGCCCTGTTTCACTATTAAGCTGCCTGCTTTTTCATCTTCAGAAAAAAATGGGGCACTGATTATTACTTATAAAATCAGAAAATGCCAAAATACTAACTTGCCTCTCTTGGGAAATAATGAAACGTGCTATTGTAATTGCTATCAGTGAAGTCACTCAGAAGAAGAAGGTGAAGGTCTGACACCATGCACAAAAGGACCCATGCATTTCTTTAAAGGAAGCAGTTTGAAATACAAATTTAAAATCCTTCTCAAGCCACTGAAATGAAAAAAAAGTAAAAGAAATGTGTTCTCCACAACCAAAAACAAAGATCTTTTCTACAGCTGTAATGCTAGCCAACTAAAAGATGATGATAATACAATCCCAGTTATTGGCATTTTAGTTGCCGCCATCTTTCAAAGCACTTGTAACACAATGTCTACACAGGACATGTAAGTCACCTGAAATCTGCAAAATACAGTTCTATTCAAAACGGAGTACCCGAGAGTTCAAGCACAAAATGTTGCCAGAAAACAACAGTGATGCTGAATCAGCAGAGTAATAGCGGTATTTAGATGTAAACTACTGCAGTATCAGGTGGAATGAAAATCGTAAGAACTTAATAAGGTTTATTTTTAGCAGTTACATGCAAGTGGGGGAGATGTCAAAGAGGACATCAGGAAAAGAAAGTACCTTCTAGAACTGTCATATTAAAGGGGAAAAAAATCATTACATGAAATAATACCATTCTGACCTTCAAAAGAGCTACTTAAACATTGCCAAGACACAGGAGGAAGGGAGAGTACTAAGGTATTGAAAGCTCAAGAAATGAAGAGAGAAGTTAATATAAAAACAAACAGTAGCTCCCCAAAACCAAAGTAAACCTCTGAAGAAAATGTAACCGTTTATCTATTATCTATTAAACTCTCACTGCTAGATTAAATAATCTTGTCTTACACAGATCTTTTTACACATTTCAGTTATTCTCATCTTTTAAACTCCTTACCAGAACTACGTGTTCTCTCAGTCCAGTCTCCCTGCATCTTCTCTCCTTGCTGCTGTAACTGAAACACCATTCTTTCCTAGTGTCAGCAAGGGATACTAAAGAAGTCCCTAGAATTAGTTAGAAACCTCTATATATGTTCCACTTAAACTTTCTTCCTGTACAATTCAGCTTGCATAGCTGATATCTATACTCGGTCTGGTTGGGCTGGAGTCAGCATCCATCAGAGGAGCCCATATGGTGTTTTGAATTTTTGCCTGAAATAATGTTGATAACACAGCAATGTTTTGGCTACTGCTGAACAGTACTTGTACAACAACAACAAGTCTTCCTCTTTTTCCAACTCCTGCCCCTTTTCACTCCCCAGAGAAGTAGGATGGAGGTAATGACTATGAGGTTGAGAGGATACAAAGCTGGGACAGCTGACACGGTCAGTGAAAGGGTTACTTCCTATCACATTAAAACCATGTTAAACAACAAAAACTGGGGCAGAGGAAAAAGCAGAGGGTTTCCAAGGTGGCTGTTGCTCAGAGACTCAGCATCCATCAATCTGCCATGAGAGGTGGTGAGTGCTTGCCTTTCCATGACTTGTCCCTGTCTGCTCCTTCCTTCACCTAATAAATAAGCTTTATCCTGACCCACCAGTTTTCTCGCTTTTGTTCTTCCTCTTCTCTCCTGCAGCCCACCTGGGCCAACAGCTGTCTGGATGCTTGGCTGCTGGCCCAGGTGAGTGCACCACAGCGTCTCATAGTATTTTGAGTGCAGGAAGTTTCTGACCACAACCCAACCCCCAGCTGGTTTCTTTGCTCTGATTACAGTATCACATTAACCATTAGCAAAAACTCAAGCTTTAGAAAGCCTTACATTATTACTTTCCTGTTCCAATTACTGTTAACCAACAAGATAACAGACGCAGTGAATCAGAATCACAGAAGGGATGAGGTTGGAAGGGACTCTGCAAGTCATCCTGCCCAATCCCCACTGAAAGACCTATTCTCAAATGTTTTCACAGTACCAGTCAAATTGCAGTGCAGCTGAAAAACTTCACATTCCAGAAATCTATTTTTAGTAAATATAACATTACCTTTGAATGTATTGCCACCAGTTAGGATTTCTCTGTGAAAAACTGTAGTAAATCAGCTGAAGAAGATCCTATCAGTTTTCATAAACCTATGTTTTATATACAAGAGCTCTGTTTAATATGTTCTTACTGAATTGACTGATTATCACAGTGAGTAATTTTTGGAAATACACAGCCTGTGTTTCTTTACTTATCAAAAGAATTATGTTTGTGTTTTATCAACTTTACAATGCAACACTGCACTTCAAAGAAATACAAGTTAACTGAGTTTCTTGATCTTGCCTTTAATAATATGCATCTTGAAAACATCTGGTAATAGGTGAATTTTTCTCTATACCTCAATACATAACACTTTTTCTAGGATTAGTAAGCACAACTACACTGCAAAAATGCTTGAAAATTTCTCTTGTTTCTGAGCATGATCTTTCTTACCTTTGTGTTGTTCACTATTATTGCTTTTGTATTATTGCTTTTGGTATTTGTATTTCAATCTTTTCTTGCAGTTCTGCATGTGACTGTAACACATTCCAACATCTTTTCCACGTGGAAGTGTTTTGATCACTAACTGCCTTTTTTTTTCTCTCTCTCTCTTTTTAAGGTAATTTTTATCAGTATTCAGAGCTTTTTTACCCTGTTCAGACTTGCTCTATGGTGGAAACTCTAGGTAAGGATGTTGCGTATTCTACTACATTTATTTCTTTGCTCATTAGTTCATAACCTTACCTAAGCAGACACACGGGTAAAACTAAGAGTGATACATGCCTGGTTTGGCTTATTCAGTTACACTGTCGACTGTCAACAGCATAGGCTTTAAGCAACCTTTCATAAAACAAAACTCAAAGTTAACTTCCTGACTGAAGAGCGAAATTCACTAGAAAACTTGTTAAAACTCGTTTGTATTCAGATCATGTTTTCTGTAGGTAAAACTGTGTCTAGAGTTTGTTTTCAACCTAAAAAATAGCAATTATAATTGCATGAATTTTGTTTTAAGCTCTTCATTTTCTGTTACTGTTTCTTATTCCAGAAACAAAGCTTAAAAAATAATCTCAAACATACAAAGAAGGTTCATCTCGGGAGACAGTTTACTTTTTTCCTTTGAATCTGACTGAAAAACATACAAATGATAGACTCCCTTTCTCTGCTGGCAGCAGAAATCTGTTTTTCACCTTCAAGACACATAAAATAAATCCTGTCATTATGAACCTTCAAATTTATAAACACTGCTTATCTGTCAGTAGGACGATTATTGCAAATCAAGAGTCTGGCAGATTTCTGGTGTTTCTAACCTCATTTCCTAATGGCATCATCTCGAGTTAAAAGCAAGCTACACACTGTCAATGTTTGTTTAACAGTCACTGCCAAAGCGTCACCATTTCTAATTTAGCAGGTGGATGACTACCATGCTCCAAAGCCCATGCAGGCTGGAGGAGTTCCTGTGAGTACTTCCTGATGGGACTTCCACTTAGCCAAGAAAAGCCACAAAGGAGGCTTTAGTATTAGTTAACGAGCCAGTAACAAGGATTCCCAGTTGCTGTTTTCCACTAAGCAGCAGATAGAGGTTTTAGGAACATTTAAGCACTCACAGCTTCATTGTGCATTTTGACAGGAATGAAGAACCCTTAGCCACTCACAAGTTCATCCAACAGTGCTGCCTACAGAATAGGACATTGTCACACACTAAGTGGGGGAAATACCTATAACTCTCATGAGGACAACAGAACAAAGGCAGCCAAACCGATTTACGGGAATTTCCATTAATATTAAATGTGAACATCATACAATTTATACTTTATATGGTTCTGTACTTAATGCTCTGTATTAAATGGATATATGAGCAAAATCCTACTACTCCTCAGCATTTCAGTATCTTACAAATAATTCACTTCTTGCCCACAAAGACAAATTAAAATAAAAAATCTAATATCTGCATATAAAAAGGAAGTAAGAAGGAAAATAAAAACATTAAGGCCTATTCTGAGGATTAATTTCCATCTGTATTGCAAAGCACTTCAAACTCCTCAAATAGAAAGCCTGACAGAAATGCTAAGTATTATTCCTTCATGTGTTAAGTTACAGATAAGCTTCTATTCTTGTATTTTCCATTCCTCTCAGTAGTTTATAAGCCTCTCTAGTAGGTTATTAAACTAATATTAATCATAGGCTGTTCAGGGCATCATTTGTTAACCAGGGCAGAAGTTGCTTCATTCTGTTACTCATTTTAAAAGGAATCAATTATCGTATTAATTCTGTAATAAGAATTCTAATTAAAAGGTAGCTAAAAAGAACAGGAAATTCGCAGGTAAAGTATTTTCTGCACTTATTCTATTACTGTACATTTTGTTTAACACATAAATACACAAGAAAAAGACAGACTCTTTAATGTAAGAAATAAATAATAAGAAAAGCAGTCCTTATGCTTTGATATGCCTGCACCAAAGAAACGTTAGTTCACTTGAAAATGTTTGTATGACATACCAAACTACTCCATGATAACAAACTACGTTTGACTCATTCTTCAGTTGTACTTTTCTTTGTTAAAAAGTAATGTACTGATAAAATTATCAATTCACTGAAAAACTGGAGATACCGGACTGTTTCCTATTAGTGTCTGAGAGCTGGGCTACTGTGCTTTCATTATCGAATAGTTCATTTGAGTAGAAGTCACAGTGTGACAGGGCAGAGAAACTTGAAGGAAGACCAGAGTTCACATGCATACTTCAAGTATTAGTATCATTCAGTACAAGCCAACACCTACAGCCTGTTTCTTACTTGACCACCTCACCACTGCAGACACATGAAAAACATATTATTTGGTGCAGCACAGAAGAATCATGTCTGAGACTCTTTCCTTGACTAATTAAAAACTATGAAGGCAAGAACAATGTACAACCCTTCCCACAAAGAGCACTGTCCTTGCACTTTCTGTAACCAAAGGTCTGGCTAATTTCAGTCAAATGAAATCAACAATTTCAGAGAAAGAGAAAAAAGGGTTCTTTGAAAAGCCCACATAATCCCAAATTGAAACGCTCATGTAGCTACCCAAATCTAATATAACAGCATTCATTCCACCTTGAACCATCCAGAGTAGATCAATTTTACCTCAGTTTTAGATTCATTCACTCAACTTTTCACCCAAAGTATAGAGAACAAATAGATATGCAAAACCCCACTATTTCCTTATAAAACTGAGGGGTTCGGATAATCTTTTTTATTACTATTATTTTTTATTTCTCCTCTCAGGTAAGCTAGGATATGAGTATGTTCTGTAGGAATTTAAATAGTTTTTCCTGAAAATATCTGTCATGAAAGCATCAATTAAGACACTGTTTAACTACTTTGTGTTCCAACTCTCAGTTGGTTAGTGGGGCAAACCAACTACACATTCTCAGTAGCTACCCCAGTGGAAAAAGGACAGAAAATATAGTACTGAAGTGTAGCATTATGAAATTGAGCACAGATTACATTGAAGATGTTTTATTTTCAACTTATTTTGGTTGCCATTTACGTCTATATACATACACATATAAGATGGAAATCTTAAATGAATGGTCCAAGTCATCAAGTTACAAAAGAGCAGTCTAAAAGAACAAGCTATACAGCCTTTATTTTACAACTTGGCAACGGTTACCAAGATCCACATTTCAGAAAAAAAAAAAAAAAGGCTGACAGTCTGTCACTCAAAACCATTGCATTTCTCCAAAGCTGTCTTCCTCAAACACTTAACAAAAAAGTCAGATGCACTCTTTAACAGATATACAGAAAAATTATTTCCCTGTCACCAGCAGAAGGGATAGATGATGCTCCTTCAGACAACTTATTATTGCAGCATTTTGGATATATACTTTTGTTTAATGTCTATGATGGACTAATCAGTGATGCTCCAATGTTCTTTTCTTCTAAGGAGAGTCACTGTCAGCTAATTTTTGAAGAATCAAATCACACAGATGTTTTTGTTAGTGAAACATCCATTAAAAGAGAAACATATCACATCATAAGGTAATGGGGAAGAACTCAAGTCAATTGTTCATTACTGAGAATAACCAGAAAGAGAGCTGAAACATTTTCACTTAGAAGAACACTGAAGAGCTATACAAGAAAATAAAGTATTTCCTTGATCTTATGCAGAATTAGTAGCAGCCTCTGAAGTTCATGCAGTTTGACTAGCATCATAAAAGGAAGAGAAAAAAGAACACAATCTGTGGAAATACTACCCTTATGAAGAATAGTGGTATACATAAACTCATCCCACTCAGTGTAATTTTTTTTTTCTTGGTCTACTTATGACTGGCTGCTGTTTCTAAGAACTCCCAGGCTGAACAGTATGAACAGTTAGGCTCACACAACTGCATGAAACAATCATGCTTTTGTTCTCTAATTTTTTTCCTACTGTTCTCTTAAAAGTTATTTGATAAGGTTTGCTTCTAATTAATTTTTCATGGCATGGACTCTCTCTCATACTTGTTCATTAGGTACTCGGCACTCCATGCTGCTAGTGAAGTTCCCAATCTCAAGAGGGGTAACAAAAAAAAAAAAACAACCCACAGCATTATGCACTACAACACAGACACAGGAACTGATTAACATCAAGGTGATTCAAGTTGCTACTTCAGATGACAATTAAAAGCTACAAAATTAAAATGAGATTAATTTAAAGAACCTGTCTAGGTTACTTTCATACATTTTGAACCTCAGTCTCCTCTTATATCCCTCTAAGTTTTACTCTGCTGCATACTTAGTAAGTAACAAAGTTTTGGCTGCCCCATTAAATGGAAAGTCAGTATATCCAGGCATATCTAGGATGTCTTTTAAGACAAAAATCAAAAAGGAACAACAACTTAAAAAAAAGTAAAAATACTCCAGAAGTTTCTCCCACTTTTGGAATGAGTCTACATTCACCCCACAATCCTGTTTCCCTACCAGGGAATTGGGAGTGACAAGGCAGTATTCTTGATGGTAAGAAATTTAGTTGTGACAGGAATGCCAGACTGGTAGTAAAAGGCAAAATTTCAGATGTATTTCCTAAGAGAAATTTTTCTTTAATTGTATTTTCTTTTATTTACTTGCACTTGAATGAAGCAAGTATTTTCAATTTTTTCTTGTAGAACACTTTTTAGGGAAAAAAACCAATGAGCCATGCATTACTAGTAGATTTGGGACCATTACCAACCTAGTTAAATGGCTAATAACAGTAAGCAAAAACATAAAACAGTTATCAAAGCTATTAGAATTTTTCAGTTAATAAGAAATTTACTAGAGCTTGATATGATCCCTGAATTCACCAAGTGCACTTTGAGCTTTCCAAAACACTGGGTACTGGCAATAAGTACTTTCCCCATCCTCACATCAGCTTTTGACAAAAGGTCAGACCGGACCAGATCATATCAAATCTTATCCATGTGTCACTAATTGTCAGCTCTAAGTATATTTGTCAGCTTCACCTGTCCCAAATGACTTCTTCCTTTCCACTCCCTCCTCATCTATCCAGCATCCAGTTAAAGAAGCTGAAGTACTCCACTGCTAAAACTCATTATTGTGGTCACGGTGAAACTGCACTTTCAAAAGTAAGACAGGCAGCCTGTTTACTGAAAAGTATTCACATGGATTAATCAGATACACAGTTGCTGCATGGATCAAGGGCTATCTGCATCATTACTACTACCCTCAGAGAAGTATCTTCAGCCTAATAGCCTGGAATTAGGGCAAAAGGATGGGACTGTTTACCAGCAGCTGAAAACCAGTTATGCAGTGGTCAAAAGCAGGTGATTCTAATTTGTGACCTTCCCCTCCCACTCCTCTCTTTTTAATACCTTATTAGTGACCTGCAGGATATGTTGAAGTGCACCCTTAACAAATTTGCAAGTGACACTTTCTTGGGATGGGGAAAGGAAATCCTGTCAGAGAGTCAGGGCTGTAGTTTGCAGAGGTCAAAACAGGCTGGAGAACAGACCAACAGGAACTTTATGACATTTAGCAAAGGAAAAATGTAAAGTCCATAACTTTTGGTGATGGTACAGACTGGGAAGCAGCTCTGGAATGAAGGTGCTGGGACTGTGCTGCACAGGGAGCTGTGCACATGCCAACAGTGCCTGGACAGCAGGACGGGATACATCTTATCGATCAGGAGACGGGATTATCCCTGTTATCTGTGCTCATAACATTATGTCTGGTTTATATCCAGTTTTGGGTGTCCCAGTATAAAAAGGGTATCAATAAACTGGTGTAAGTCCAGGGGGAGGTGTGGGCCCTAGCTGGTAATGGCTGGAGCAGTTGCCCCATGAGGAGAGACTGAGGGATGGGCTAGCTCAGCGTGGGGCAAGGCATGGCTGCAGGGGTGCCAAAAGCAGCCCCTGGTATGTATGGGAAGGTGGTTGAGAAGAAAGAGCCAGAGCCACAAGAGCCATCAGCTGGACCAAGCCAGAGAGGTTCAGGTGGTACACAAGGAAACAGCAGTCCTTTGGGGTCAGGGAGGCTGAGGTGTGGGCTGCACAGACTGTGTCAGCTCCAGTCTGTGGGGTTCTGGCACTGAGGGGCACAGACCAAAGCAGTCCTGCCTGACCTTGGTGCTGAGCATAATGAAGCAAGGCAGACCAAGGATCTTCTCATACCCCCAGACCAAGTTACCCTGTGATCCCCCTGAATTCAGTATGGATTGCACATTTTACATTTTACAGGGCAAGTAAATTGACTTGCTTCTCCTGATCAACAAAAAGGACACAACTCAAATTTCAGCTCAAGACTATGGCTGTTTAAAACATTCTGGATAAGAATTATGCATAAAGCCTTTTCCCAGCCTTCAGAAATATTTCAAGGTATTTTCTATATTGAATAAAATATTCCAGCTATGCAAAACACTGTCAGCTCGTTTCTGACAGGAAGTAAGAGCTATCTATTTATGTAATTAGTATAGAAAGATTCAAGAACAGTTAAGATAGTTGGACCCTGGCAAAACATGATGAAAATGCCACGTCATCTACAAATTCACGATTTCTGCCCATTTTACATTTGCATCTACTTCTCTTGGTCAGCATTGATCAAACAGCTTTCCCAGGGCTGCATTTAATTTCAGAAAAAAAAATATATTATGAAATATTTATTCCTGCAGCCCTTAAAAACTATCTTCAGGAAACATGAGTTGCATTTTAGGAAATTCCCTGAGGTGAAAATTTCTCGTTATCAATTAGTCATCATATTTCCCTGTAAAAACAGTGAAATAACTACCACAACAGAAAATGTGTATCAGTTATGCTCCTTCAGCAATTTTATCACAGCATTCAAAATCAGTATGGTAAGTGTAGACATCATCATTTCTTTGTGTGGCATTTGTTTTCTTCTTGATTACCTGGCCTGTGGATCTGACACAATCAGTGCCAGTCAAGTTCCCCAAATAGAGGACACTCAGACCTTACATCTTTCGCTTAATTCCACTGCCACACTCCCATGTTAGAGAACAGTGACTGAATTTGTAGATTAGTCTTCTGTAAACATTAGTTCACATACACACATCAGCAAAAAAATAACAAGACACTTCCCTCATGCCCAACAGATGAAATGTACCCACTGGTATCTATAATTTCCTTCAGTCAAGCCAGAGTGAGGATGACAGCTTGGAAATGATGCCTTTATACTGAAAAGTACACCTCTGCCGGGAATCCTCTTGTGGAAGGATACAGTTTAATCATAAACTTAAAAGGTTATACAAATCTGCTTTTATGTACTAAAATTAATTTAACCCTTACGTACTATCTCTTCCAGTAGTATACACAGCATATTTGTTCTTTACACAGTATTTTTCTTATATATCCAAATGTGCCTCAGTAAGAAGCATTTATAAACGATACAGCAAATTATAATATTGTTAGTAGTTCAGCAACTCCATATAAATTTGAGAACAGCTGAAAGGCTTATAGAGAATGTGCTCATGTTTTCATGACAGGTAGAGGAAATCAGATGCTCAGTTGTACATTCATTTCAGGGAATGAATGGAAAAACATAAAACCATTCCAAACACCTCCTGGCAGTAAAGGATACAGAAGAGAAGGAAAGGATTCAATTACAAGGCATAAATATATTTTCCTCAATGGACAGCCTAAAAAAATAGCTCTATTTACTTGTAAATGGGCAAAAAGAGAACAAGATAAAAATAAAGGCATAGAAAAAGTAAAGGTTGCTCCTGAACAACCTTGTAAAAGACAAAACGAGAAAATGAAACATTCAAACATTACGTTTCTTATCAAAAAGGCAAACACTCAGGAATCATTGCCAGAAGATACAGTGACAAGCTAATGGGATACTGAAGGAGTTGAGAGAGCAGATGGTCATAGTGGCCTAATTTTCATATTGCATTTCCTAAACTGTTAACAAAAAGGGCTTCAAATGCCTTACAGTTTTCACAGCACAAACAGAACATAATTTCAGTTTGCACTATCTGTAACAGACCTAATGGCATGATGACTTTCAAGCACTGTAGTGCCCAATTGAGACTTACTATAGAATCACAGAATCGTTTAAGTTGGAAAAGACCTCTAAGGTCATCAGGCCCAACCGTTAACCCAGCACTGCCAAGGCCACCAATAAAACATGTCCCTAAGCACCACATCTACATGTTTTTTAAATACCTCCAGGGATGGTGACACAACCACTTCCCTGGGTAGCCTGTTCCAACACTTGACAACCCTGTTTGTGAACCAATTTTTCCTAATATCCAATCTAGATCTCCTCTGGCACAATTTGAGGCCACTTACTCTTGTCCTATCTCTTGTTACCTGTGGAAGAAACTAATCCCCACCTCATTACAACCTTCTTTCAGGCAGTTGTAGAAATCAGTAAGGTTTCCTTCTAAGACTCCTTTTGTTCAAGCTAAACAACAGCAGCTCCCAGAATGGGTAAAAATTTTTAGCTTTTCACAGCCGTCTAAACTTACAGTTTCTTAGCATATATGATACCACAGAAATATACATAAGGTATAATGTAGAAGGTGGGATGCTCCTTCATAATCCAAGGTTTTCAAACAACTACTGGAAATTTCTGTCCCTTCCAGCTACTGAGTTAGCAGACCTGCAAACTTGAAGAAAGGAAAGACTGTGGATGGGACTTCTTTTCCAGCACACACTACTCCTTTCTTATAATTCTCTTGCTTTTCTGAGGCAGGTATGTAAAACCATCAGCTCTATTGTTTCCTCAACTGTATTTCAAGTTCCCCTAAGGAGATCAATCAAAGTACTTAATGTACTCAAAACTACAATACAGAAGAGACAATGTCTTTGCTGTCTTTTAAACTGTTTTGGACCCTTCAGTCTGAAGTTAGAACTTCAGGGGCTTGGAACTAGATGATCTTTAATGTCTCCTCCAATTCAAACCGTCCCATGAAAATAATCTAAGGAGTTTCATACATCTGTTTTTAAGAAATACCTCAAAGAGAAGCACAATTATGTAGCAAAAGTGAAAACAAAACATCCAAATCATTGTAATAATTTCAAAAAAAAAAAAAAAAGTAATACCTAGATCAAGTTACCAAGCTACAGAGTATCCAGTAGAGTAGAGTTGGTGGTAAAGTTATCTGCCAAAAATTCAACCGTCCATGTTTAAAAACAGCTCTCCCTCAACATACCAAAAACAACCAACCAAACAAATGTTTACAAGCATAAAATACATCAACTTCACTTGCTGTGGACAGAAAGCTGAATTTGACAAGTCCCTTCCAGGCAGACTGATGGCTGAGGAGCAGAGCAGACATGGGGCGAGCTTCCCCAGCAACTTACTTGACAGGTCCTGTCAGTTTTTATTTCTGGTTTTCCAGCTGCCCCTAAGCAAATTTAGTAAATTCTGAAGATTCTACTTTTTGGTGAAACATTTTTTGAAAATAAGTATAAGTTGCCTCTGCCAAGATAACACCACCACCAAGTATGAGACGCTACAGGTAATAGGAAGGGCAGAGTCCATGCAGTTGACTCCCTCTGTCCTGTGGCACCACCAAGAAAACAGCAACAGGAGGAAGGGCAGGCAGGCAAAATTGATAACAGAAGAATGTTAGCTTTTAACAGAATTGAGGCCAGCGAGGAAAGGAAAACTGAGCGGAGATATTTAATTGGGAAGTGACGAGGATGATTCTTTGAAAGAACTTGGAAAGGGAAAAATGGGAGAAGAGAATGCAAGGAGAGATAAATGAGATGTTTGAGGGCACACTGTCAAGGCAGTGCAGAGTTTTCTGTGGGTGAAGAAATGGCTGACATCCTAACAAGTTACAGGATGAAGCAGACCTTTCCCCATGTTTACATTAACTGTAATTAACCATGCTCATTAACTGAGCATTTGTGTAATATTAATGTAATTCTATTTATGACAATTAGGAATTCTGTTTGTGCCATTCTAAAACAATGGCAGTATCTCTCTTCTGGACCTTTTTTTGGTTATTCTTCCTGTTTCAAGACCAGATTTCTCTCGGTAAAAGCCAGGCAACAATCACTCCAGTTCTCAGAAGATACTCAACACAAAAAAAAGATTGTTGGATGAGAGTCTAAAAGGCTTATCCAGTACAGTTTCCTATTCCTAACAAAGGTTTATGAACAGTACAAGCAAACACTTCCTATGAGTAATAGAAGTGTTCAGAGCTTGGGAGTCAGAGACTTTCAGAGCCAGATGTGCTGCCTTCATGATTAATAACACCTGGTAGTTTTCTTTCATGAAATTACTCAGCTGTTCTCTGAATCCATTTTAATTTTTTATATTTACCACATCCTGCAGAAAGAGCTCAACAGCTCTGAAACACAATGAGCAAAAAATGGGTTTGTTCTGATTTTATCACCTAGTAGTTCCATTCAATGTGCCTTATATTCAAAAAACAGGAATATTTCTAAGAATAGGTATAAATAACACCACTAAATATACCATAAAAATTGATATCTTACTATTACCTCTTTGTCCCAATTATGCTACTTTCCTGCAAAACACTGACTCTATTTAATCTTAAAATTTTGAAACAATGTATGTTTTTATTATGCCTTTTGGTAAAGATCGTTCCAGTGGAAAATAGACTTGACTGTCAGAAATGTGTCATTTACTTCCTTCTCATTATCTACTATTTTTGTATTAGAAGGAGATAACATGCTTTAAATCTGCCTTAGTTACTGCATTCTAAAATGAATTCTGAAATGCTTCATTAGATCCGTCCATTAAAACCTTATACAAAATAGCCATGTATTATCATAGCATCGTTTCTACACCATGTTCTTGAGCAGCAATTTTTGACTCATACTGATGTGTGCATTACCTATGATTTCAGTCTCTATACATTTACTGATTTCAGAATCAAATTACAGAAATCCATAACTTTTAACTTTTAAGGATTTAAATATAACATTTAGCACATTAAACTGACATGCTTCAGAGGTGACAATTTAGGACAAGGATATTACATTTCCCCAGAACTATATGAAATTCCATTTTTGAGCATAGAAGTCAAACATGCAAGCCACTTAGACAGCTTCTTAATATTCTTCTCAAAACTGCAATATGTTTCATTCCTAGAACTTACTCTTTCTATTGGGTCAAAAATGAGAGAGGAAGAAATAGTTGTTAGTCTAATACTACATTTCCACAAAAATATGAAATGTTTTTCTCAGACATCAAAGAATTTGAGAAAGACTTTTCACTTCTTCCAAATGCTCCTCTGCTGCTGTGCTTAAGACTAACACAGTAAAACTACATTAGTTTTTCTTTCTCAGGTTTCTGGCCTGTAATGACCACCTGAAAACAAAACTAACAAAAAAACTCTCCCGACACACCCATAAGTTTGTCTTTTCCGCCCACTTTCACAAAATGCTGAATCATATTTTCCACACATACAGGATGATTAACCGCACAAAGAGAGGTCATCTGAAAATCGTGACTTGGATCTTGTTATTGTTTTAATCCTAGATTTTTAACTGACTTTTCCCCTGCCATCCCCACTGCATTGAATTTTGGGTAGGTGTGGGCGCCTGGCGAAGGGCTGCTGCCATGTATCACAGGCTGGTGCTGGTTCTGGGACTGGGACTGGGGCTGCCGGGTGCGGCCCCTTTGGCACGGCAGCAACTGGTCCCACGGGAGCGGGACGGGGTTGGCAGCGGGCGATGGTGGCGGTGCGGCCACAACTGGCCCTGGGGGTGTTTCTGATGATGGGTTTCCAGACCAGAACACTCTATCTCTCCCTCAGCATGGGACTTGGGCGCTAGTGCGGATTCACCTGTGGCTTCCCTGCAACACCCCTGCTGCCACCTACCAGAGCCCAGCTCAGACTCCTCAGACACCATCCACAAAGGTTTTCTTCCCTCTTTCCACCTGGGAAGTTGGTGAGAGCCCATCTGCCCACAACACTGCCCGGATTGCACCCCACTAGTTCTGTGGCTGCCATTGTTTCATGAGAACAGAAGTCCCTCACTGGCCTCTCACAGCCCCTTCATCTCTCGGAGGTATGCCAGTGTTTTCTTCTGCTGGACAAAGAATTTAAAATTGACCCAAGTGGGAGAGGGTGTTTCTTTTTGTTTCACTACAAGTCTTCAATTGTTCTCGAGTTATTGCTCTGTGTTGTGTATGTAATAAAAATAATAAATAAATAAATAAATAATAAATAAAAGGGCTGTTGTTCCCTTTTCTATGTTTTGTGGTCTCTTGTTTCCAAATTTCAATTGTACATTTATCTTAAAACCTAGACAGATATGTAACAGCAATGTTTTTAGGTTGTTTTAAAACCAGGACACATTGAAAAGTTCTGACATCACTTGTTTACAGTAGGACATAATGTATCCTAGTTGTTTCCTGTTATTCATAACAGGCAAGCCTCATCGTCCCCTGAAACTAGTGATTTAGGTCCGCCAAGCACACAGAATAACAAACCTGTACTTGGGCCCTCGTTTTGGTTGGGATGGAGTTAGTTTTCTTCCTAGAAGCTGCTACAGTGCTGAGTTTTGGATTCAGTACAGGAATCATGATGATAACATGTTGGTGGTTTAGTTATTGCTAAGTGGTGCTTAACCAAATCAAAGACTTTTCAAATGTCCTGGACTCTGACAGCAAGTGAACAAGGAGCTGTGAAGAAGCATGGTCAGGACAGCCAAGTGAACTGGGAAAAGGGATATTCCATACCATAGAACATCATTCTCTGTATATAAACTGGAGGATTCTGTTCCTGAAGGATGCATCCTGTGGAATCGACCTGTGCTGGAGCAGTTTGTAAAGAACTGCAGTCCATGGGAGGGATTTATGTTGGAGAATTTTGGGAAGGACTGTCTCCTGTTGGAGGAACCCCAAGCTGGAGCAGGGAGAGTGGTCCTCCACCCAAGGAAGAAAGTAGTAGCAGAGACAACATGTGATGAACTGACCACAGTCCACATTCACCATCCCCCTGTACCTCTTTGGAGAGAGGAGATAGAGAAAATTAGGAGCAAAGTTAATCCCAGGAAGAAAGGAGAGGTGGAGAAAAGCTCTTCTAAAATTTGGGTTTATTTCTCATTTGATTTCTTCACGTTGAGTCTGTTTTGCCCATGATGGTAACTGGTGAGTGATCTCTCCCAGTTCTTATCTTCACCCATAAGCCTTTCATTATATTCTCTCTCACCTGTTCAGCTGAGGAGGAAAGAGACAGAGCAGCTTTGGTGGGCACCTGACTTCCAGCCAGGTCAATTCAACACACTATATTAAGCATATTTGCAAACATCTAGCTGACATGGTTAACTGAGAGTTAAAAATTTACCTGCAATAGCTAAGGAAGGCAATGAAGTGCTGATGTAGATATTGAAGGGGAAATCTTATTGTCCCATCTGCCAGTCATAAAAACAAACACACCAACCCTATCACTGCCTCATCCTGCTGAACAGAAGAGACTCATTTCCTTGTATTCTACTTGTACTCATTAATAACTTATATTTTTCTAAAGCTGTCAGTTCTTTGAGGATAAAAATCAGCCTGGAGCTTAGTCTTTTTACCTACGCTGGTGTAGTAGCTTTGACAAAAGCTAGTAGGCAGTGTGTTCATCCGCTGCTCTGAAATAGGTCACTAACCATTGCTCCAGCTAAATTAAAGCAGATCCCTCAAGAGGTGTCACACCAGTCAGATCCCACAGCTGGAGTGCAAAAGCCTGGAGCTTTTCACATCCTGTTCAAGAGCAGTGAGATATGGCAGGAAACCCTTTGGGCTCTACAATATAGAAGAGAAGGTTTTGCTCTGGTGTGTAGTGCTACTGGAACCGATCTCATATCAGGACATCTGGCCAAAGATAGAAAGGCAGAGCTGGTCCCACAAATGCAACACTTTAATTAAAATATGCAGCACCTCAGACTTTCAGTTTCTCTAGCTGACTTCGCACCTGCTTTACATATGATGCTACTGCAACTTGCTAGTATCAGGTAAGGTAAAAATCAGATGCCAGAGCAAGAAACTATCAAGTTTAAATACTGAGCAAGTATTTCACATTTTTGAGGAAGTTTTAAAATCAGCATCAAAAGTCAGTAATGCCTGCTGGCGCAAGCTACCACTGTAATGAGACTGCAGACTAAACCCAAGGCAGTGTCAAGCAGAATGCAAAAAGAAGGGTCTGCAAGAGAGGCAACACATCAGAAATATACCTGCATTTGAAGTTTCCTAACAGTATTAAATAAACTCAAATTCAAGAATTACAATCTTCCAAAACACATGCCCTGACAAACTTGTTTAATATTTGCAGTCTGGCGTTTTTTTTCTTTCATTTTAAGAGAAATTGCTTTCTGCTTTATTTCTGAAGGACAGCAGTCCATGTGGAGCACCATCTGCAATGTTTGAAATTGACGTACAACTTCTGTGTTATGGCCATAGAAAGCAGAAGCTCACTTTAAGTGCAATGCCCCGATTTTTCTCTGTTGCCATTCTCAGTACTAATGAAGGGATATTAGAATGCTTTAACTAAGCACTAAGAAATGCCAGTTCAATGCCATCATGTCACAGTTACCGTAAAAGGCAGACAGTGGGAGAGTTTAATCCCTCACCCCAACTGGAAGGATCTTTTGATGATGACACCTGTGTACACTAAAATTCTTCTTGGGAGCAAACTGCTATAATCACCTGTTCATGCAAGGTATGTTTTTAAAGATCAAAGTGAACTATAGTTTTAGTTAGCTTGCTTTTGTCCCCATTACAAAGGAAATAAAGGAATATATATGTTCAACATCCAACCAACGTTTCGAGGAGAAGTGCAAGTATGCCACAGTCCTCATTCACTTTCAGAAACATTTGGCCCCTGCAGTCCAAAAGGCTTGACACCCAAGTGCACATACATCGCTCCTATGAACAACACAAGCACATGCACTCTGCCTTCAGGGAAAAGGATTTTTCAGTGGCAAGGTGTGTGCCAAAAAAAGCCGTGGGGTTTCAGTGAATTTGTTTCCAGCTCTGATCTGGAAGAGCCATGGCTAATTAGAATTTCAAGCGTACTGCCAAAGTCCAAGGGAGAATGGAAGGAACACGAGTTTCTGCTGATTTTGGGGAAGTAGTTGACTGTACAGATCTTAAATGTTACAAAGATGTGAGGAAAAAAATGAATTTTACAATACATACTTTCAATATTTTTTCTGTAGAAACAGAATCAAGTACATTTAGAGACAGATGCTAAAAAAAAATTAAATTCTGCTACAAGAAAAACCCAAATTATTTCTGAATTTGCTTGGAGGTATTATTAAGGTCATAGCTACAGAATCACAGAATCACTAGGTTGGAGGAGACCTCCAAGATCATCGAGTCCAACCCTTGCCCTAACACCTCGACTAGACCATGTCACCAAGTGCCACATCCAGCCTTTTTTTAAACACACCCAGGGACAGTGACTCCACCACCTCTCCAGGTAGACTATTCCAATTACAGTAACAACCACCATATCACAAAAGCTAGACTGAGTGATGTCCCAAAGTGAGAGAGTTTAACTACATGGATTAACCTAACAAATTAATTGTTACCAAATTCCTCATATAAAAAGCTGACTGAGAACCGCTGATAAGAATTTTCAGTAAGCTGTAAAACAGTGAATTAAATTTATTTTTAAGTACATTGTGACTTGCAAGTAAATACCGTTCTCACATGAAGAGGTCTATGGTTAGTTAGTAATAGCACTTCTGAAGATCAAAAATGTTCTTTATCCCCAGCAGTTCAAAGAGCAAAAGACAAAATATATGACTAATACAACATTTAATCAGAGTTCATACAATAATCATTAGTACACCTTACTATACATTAAGTTTCAAGAACTACCTTTCATTATCTGAGCTGCCAAACACTTTGTCCCACTTACCAGCCAAAGCAAGGACCTTTCCTAGGTTTCAGTCTCATATACAAGCAGGAAACATGGCTGTGAAACATTCATGCCACAGAAAAGCATGCTATGTAAAAATTACAGTTTGGCTGTACTTCTTTGACAGTAATTCCACACACGAAAGTATGAGCATTTTCTTTAGTCTTTTTTCATTAACATACATACATATTTATATATTCATATAGATACAAATCTTCCTCCATTTCAAACATTCTCTTATACGCTGGTTTCTTTGGTGAAATACATCAAATTCATGATGTTCTTAGTTATTTGCTTCCAAACAGGAGATGAGCAAGTTTTCCTTACCCCATCAGGAAAATTTCTCTCCTCCTTCTATATAACATCTTTGGGGAATTTAGACAAGTTCTTAACAATTTTAAGGAAGACTGAAGTTAAAATTTGAGCAGGAAGAGGAGCATGGGGTGCTAGAAAACATAGCATGTAACAAATTCCCTCTTGTTTTGATTACAGCATGTACAATGCCACCCAGGCTGCTTCCTATTAACAGCATATTTAAACCAGATATTATAGCACAGCAGGAATATCCAAGAGAAATTATGAATCAGTTACTTTCTTTCAGATAATAACACATTCACAGCCTGCACAAATTCCCCATGTAACAGAGGACTCAGGGCATCACGAAATTACCAAGCGTAAGAGAATCATTACTGGTGATGCTGCAGTAAAATGAGCCCCAGAGTTCTCAGGGAAATGTTTCCCTATATGGACATAAGGTAGGGCTGGTAAAATAGACACAAAGTGTGTTTGACATTGAGGTAGCTGATCACGTCTCCATTTATTTACACTGCAGTGTTCACATCAACACAGAGGATTTTTAAAGCTGTTTTTGAGACTTGTCTTTAGCATCAGCTTCTGGTCCTCTTTCTTCCTTAGAAAATAAAACACACACATTTTTCAAACAGTGGCATGAATCTCAAGTGGGAAAGACACTCATGGAAAATAATGAAAATAGGCATCATAAAAACACTGTATTCAAACAAGAGGGAAGGAAAAACTCCACGAAATTCCCCTATCAGAGAACACCATAATGGGTAATTAGCATGCCACAAAGCTACTGCAGAGGCACTCTGAAATGAACACACTTAATACCTTGCAGAGCACTATTATGTGTTTAAAATAACTTCATTAATAGTTGTTCTTTTAGGTTCTTATGACCAAGGTTACAGCTGACCAAAAAAACAAAACGTTTTCTCAATGTCCAGCACATACAAATCACACGATTGTTCATCTAAAAGGTTTTTTTTACATGCAAGAGATCAAAGTGGTGTGACTTCAACAGCTTAGACTACAGAATCAGTTTTGCATAGGAAAATGCTGAATTTTTACTTCAAGTCACTGATCAAAAAGGTAAAAGTGGAGATGTGCAGCCATTGGTTATGCTTTGAGTTCCTGAATAGCCTCCAAAATAACTTATTTTCTTGATGAAATGAAACCTCCATACTTAGGCACAGTAAAAAATTTAAGGAAAAAAAGTCTAATGAACGTTAAAACAAGCTCAACTCTCTTACTCAAGCTTACTCAGTTCACGGCAAAAGTATTCATGTAGGTTTTACACCTAACTCTTCACACTTTAAAGACCACTCAGTTTATATTTGATCCTTATTTCATAAGGATCATAAAGTTGGTGCAAAAGGAATGTTATGTAGTCCCTGCTAAAGATGGAAAAAGCTTTGCTTGTCACATCACAAAATCAGAATAGGTATCTCAAATGGAAAGGATGGTCATATATCTCTGTAATGACGGAAACTGACCCTTTCAGAGGTGAGTAGCGGATCTGGACACTGAGTACTAAGCAGTGTAAAAAAAGACTTCATTTTCAAAATCAAGCTTCCGTAAAGCCAGACCCCTTTGTAATGTCAAAAGTGACAGAAAATCAAATGCTGAGAAGCTGGACTCTCCTCAATCAGTAGTGCAGCCCTAACACGAAAATATTTACAGTTCCTGCTGTAAACTCCATAATAAGTCACATAAAACAGCTGGAAATTTAATCAAAAAATATGTGTTTGTAAGCTTGAAGTCAGACCTCTAAGAAAGAAATCACAAAGAGCTGTGCTTTAAATCTATTTTAATGTTATCTATTTCAGTTACAATACAAACTCCAAAACTACCAACTTTGAAACAACACCGTACTAGCTTTCCTATCCTTAGTTTCATATTTGTAATGTATAAACATCAACTGACCAATAGTTTGATCAGAGATACATAGAGGAATGATGCTTCAAAACAGCAAAATTCTTCAATGGTATCACTCAGCCTGTGTCAGTATTCTAGTCACCCATTTACAGCCACAAAAGTGACAAAGCTACAACTGAAAGTTTTGTTTTCCATCAGTAGCTTGTATTTCAAAAACCCTAACGGTAATTACTTATATTAACCAAGTCTCTTCGTCTACTTAAACTTTCCTTATTTTTTAAATCAAGAATTACCTGGTGAGCTAACATACAGTTGCCTGTCAGGCTTCCCCAAGAAAACTAAGGGAGGCAGCATGGACGCAAAGTAGCCAGGAAAGGCTGCATGCCATTTTCCTCCACCACCCCACCCTCCATGATAAAAGCTTGCTTCAAAACAACTGATGCATGAATGAGAAGTGTCTAAACTCCAGATCTATTTAAGTGCTAGACAGGAGAGCCTATGATCCTGAGATGACTGAGGAAGGCTATAACAGAGACCCCAAACTTCAGGTGAACAAGCTCAGTTTGCTTAAAGACCTGATCTGCAGGATCCCATGGGAGAGTCCCCTATAGGGTTAAGGAGCCCAGAAGACTTCATTGATCTTCAATGCGGCACATCAGGAGAGCAGCACAGCTGCACAAGGAGCATCACAGGGAGCACAAACTCTCAGGGAAGCACAGGAAGGAAGAGGTGGGCAGATGTTGCCCCACAGCCATACAGAAGCAGTGCCTGAGCACCAGGGGAGAGGATGCCAAAGCTCAGCTGGAAGCTGCCACAGGACAGCAGAGACCTCTACATGTACATCACCAACAAAAGAAGGACCAAACCAAACAGGGACCTGCCAGTAGCTGAGAGAACTAGTGACAAAGGACATGAAAAGGCTCAAGTACTTGGTGTGTTATGTGCTTTGGTCTTTAAAAACAAGCCACATTCATAGGGCTTATGTGGCAAGAGCCTGGGGAGAAGTGTTAGGTAAATGAAGACCAACGTAGAAACAGAGCATGTAAGCAAAATGGACACAAACAAGTCCATGGGACCAGATGAGATGCTTCTGATGGTACTGAGGGAATTGGCTGATGTGATTTCAAGGCCTCTCTGTATCGCTTTTGAAAGGCCGTAGTACACAAGAGAGGCCTCTGGTAACTGAGGAAAAAAGAAAGAACGAAGATCCAGTGAACTACAGGGCAGACAAGCTTGGGAAGAAAATGAAGCAAAACGCCCTTGACTCTCTTTCTAGGAACGTGAAGGACGGACACCTTTGCAAAGAGCAAGTATAATTTTGCAAAGGTAAAACATGCTTAAACAATCCAGTTACTTATTATGATAAAGCCACTGGCTCTGTGGATGAGACATCATTTACCTGACTTTAGCACGCTCTTTGACATAGTCTGCCCTAGCAGTATGGCAGCCAAAAAGGTATGGACTAGATGGCTGGTGAAAGTTGATGAAAACAGTGGCTGGTTAGACAATCTCCAGACAGCAGTAAACAGATCAAAGTCCAACTAACAGCAATCTGGGAGTGGCATTTCTCTGAACAACAGAGTAAACACACCCTCACCAACTTGAGATGTAACACCAAACTTCAGCAATCAAGAAGCTGGATGGTTAGGGCTCCCTCATGAAGGTCTCAACCAATTGGAAGACTAAGCTGACAACCCTTTTGAAACCATATAAAAGTAAATGCAAAAATATTATACCTAAGTACGTGATGGGAACTTACAGACTAGAAAACAGCTTTGGAACGAGTGTCCTGAGGGTCCTAGTAAACAACCCGTTGAACACAAATATGGAAGCATCCTTACAATGATGAAAATGAACTGTATAGTGGGCTGGATTAGCAAGAGTACATGCTAGTGATGGGAAGCAATAAAAACTATCTATGTTGCATTCCTGATGCTTCAAATGGAAGCCCTGTTTTTGTTTTTCAGCTCCCTCGTACCAATTAGAGATTTTTTAAAAATAGCAGAGAACACATGATCTATAAGAAGAGGTAGATCGAGCTGGTTTTGATGGAGTTAGGTTTGATCGGTCTAGAGAAAAGAGATTTCTTAGTGACTTTGAGGGGTAGCCATGGATAAAAGGTAGCCAAGATCTTCTCAGTGGGGCACAATGAAAGGAGTAAAGGCAGTGTCATCAGCTGTAGCAAGAGAAATTCTAACTAGACACAATAATAACTCATAAAACCTACAAAAGGGTCTTCAGACACTGGCATATGTTTGTCCAGAGGAGCTGCAGAATTTCCCTCTGAAGAGACCTTCCACACTTGAGTTCACAAGACTAAGCACCTCAATTTAATTTTGAAGTGAGCTCTCCTCTGAGGAAGAGATCAGACCTTCAGAGGTGTAGTGGTTAAGTCCAAACCTCTCTCTTTCTCAACAACAAAGGTCTATGGTAAGCAGAAGGCTGGGAAAAAGAACACATAGGACTATGATGTGCATAGATGGAGACCAACCAAGTCAACATAATCCTTCCAGATGATAAGGCTGCATATGGAAACAGTTTCCACGAGGCCTGAAAACTTTCTCAGAGAGCACCTACTTTCTGCAAGGTTTAGATTTATATAATAAAAAAATACCTTGAGCAAAACTGATTATCGAAATACAAGGATTTCTCTGCTCCATTCTAATGTTCTGGATTTTGCTAGTAGCACATGTATAATTATATTTCCAATTTAGATTACTATTTGTAAAACAACCCAAAACCTACAACTTTTACTTTGTTCTAGGTGCTTATTCAGACCAGAGTTTGTCCCCAACAGACTGCACCTTCAAGTACAGACAACAGATCAATCGTACAACATATTTGATTCTAACATAAAACACACTTATAGAGACATGAATACATGTCTGTCAATATATGAACACAATTATTATTATAGGAGTTTTTCTTCAGAAAGGTAATTTCTTCATTTCTTTGAAGTGTCCTCTTGATGTGTGATGTTACTTCAGCCCCTGACAAGATCACACACATTTCTACGAACAGTCAGTTCAGGTTCAGTGCCATGCTTACTCTAGAGCTTCACAGAATAAGACACAAAAATATCAGTCAATTTGCAATTTCTCTTTACATGGCATAGTTTTCCTCCTGGTGGTTCTTCAGACAATCTCACCAGAACAAAGAAAGCAGCATGCAGTTTTGAAGTATTATGATTTTAAATATGTAACATGTATTTTTCTTCTATTCTCAAAACGGCAATTAGCTTTTCTGCTGCATGATGGGGTTGGGGGCACAGAAATCCACCACCACAAACGATTAACATCTATTTTTCTTCTTTAAGGTTTCAAGAATCTAGTATTACTACCTAGATCCAACACAGAAGTTTAAGTGCAATTCTCAAAATCACAGATGGGTGGAGAACTACAACCACAGTAGCAAGCAACAGATTTCCCTACAGACAGCAGTATGGATAAAGCTTTATTATCAGTACCACCATTCAGCACACCAACAGATGTCAGTGCTCAAAGGCAGTGCGAGAACTTGACAGTGGAGTTAAAAACTGGGTCTGCATCTGCATGTGTCGATCAGTGAACAGTAAAATTACTATCTCCTTAAGCACTGTACTTTCTTTCTAGCTTGGTATTCTTTTACACAAGCTACTTCCTATTTCCTTGGAAGAAAGCAGTCCCTGAACAAAAGAAACTTCAAAAGGCACAGAGATTTATATTAAGTAGTGAACTAAGCAAAAGAAAAATATGCAGATAGTAAAAAAAATAGCCTCACAGTGGTCTGAATACTAAAGAAGCAAGTCACATTGATCTAATGCAATTTTATTGCAATGTTTTAAGAGAAGATGCTGACTTTTAGTAAATAATTGAAAAAGAAGGTTTGTGTTGCCAAGCAATAAGACCAACCCTACACAAGCAAGATGATGTAAAATTTTGGGAAGAATCAGACATTCTTTCCTTTCTACTTTATTCATATAAAAAATACACAGTACTGCCTCTACACTAAATGCCAGCAATATGTATCTTCGCATGAGAAGTAAAAGGATACAGCTTTGCACATTAATATCGCAACTTCTGTTTCTACCCACCATCAGAGAAAATAGTTGAGTCTTCTGAAAGAATTTTTGAGATGCACACAAAGTTTTGTAACAGCCAGATGCTCCATAGCCATCAGCTCATTCATTGCACAGAATCATTTTGGTCCTTTGCTCAGCATTGTCTACCACCTCTTTTGATCTTCACGTATTTTCTTTCTCTGATTAGAGATTTGCCTTCAAGAGAAAAGGCCCAAGTTTCATAGAAGTCAGACTTCCATTGACTTGCTGTACTCCCAAAACAATTTAAAAGCCAAGGTATATTCAGCTTCCAAGAAAGAGTGGGAGGACAAATGAAAATAGATTTTACACTTGTAGTTACCTTTGCATAAGTGACTGCATATCTCAGTGCTCCCTTAAGGGCTGTGAATATTTAACTTTAACAGTTATAAGAATGTAACAGCAGGTTATGTGCTCATCCAATCTGTTTGAAAAGCTTTTAAAATCAGAAGCATCAGAATGAGCAATACCTGTATCTTCATAAACACCAGCTATAAAATCCAATCAGCTTACTACAGAGAGTTATAGCAAGTTGTCATATTATTTCATACAAGCCTTGCTTGGTTACAACAGAGTTCCAATGAAGATTGCAAGAAGAAAAGCAAAGTGGGAATTTTACTACCCTACATGTCTTCCTTCAAAATGGCACTGGAGCACAGCATTTAAGTATTGCTTAAAAAGCAGCAAGTGACCTAAACATAGAAACAGGGAGTTTCAGGTTTAGCTTCCCCGTGTAGAAAACAATGCATTTAGCAGCAGTTTAATGGTAAACCACAGCTGCCTGTGTGCAGCCATGAATCAGACTCCAAAGACCAGGTTTAAACTGATCCTAATGAGCTGACATACCCAGGCTAGAGACCTACAGCATGGGTAGGAGCGAAGACAGCCTTTGCCCAGGACACAGCAACAGTCCCTGGTTTAGTGGGGCACCAAACAGGATCCACATATTCAAGTTCTGCTCTGAAACCTGTCACACTGTGCAATCCTGTGCAAGTCAATGGACCACTCTCACTCCTGGAAAACCAAACTGCTTCCTCTCAACAGTAAAGTCTTCTGGACTCTGCAGGCAAGGCTGCCAAGCAGCTTAACCACAATTCTGTAAAAGGTCTCATCTAACTTGGTTCAGGTAAGCACACACTTCATTATTCACCAAAGATGTCTTCATGACAGATTTGCAGGCATGATTAGAAAGACTCAAGGAAAGCAGAAAAACAGAGATGCCTCTTGGAAATGTGCACACATTTTTTACATGACATGCTTAAACCAAAACAACCCAGTGGGGAAAACAAACAAACAAACAAAACCTAAAAATTTTGTGGATAAAGGAGATTTTCACACAAAAGGAATCAACATATTGAGCATCTGGTACATTGCCCATACTGCTTAATTCAAAGTCCCGTCCCCAACCCCCATCTCCAATTATTTTCCTCACTTGTAAAATGACAGTTCCATAAATAACTTAGAAGTGGACCACAAAATCCTTCAAAACTGAATGTCTAAAACATGCTTTACACAGAGAGATATCTGAATAATAGACACACAACTTGAGTATTTTATCATCTCTGTACCACCTCAGGTCGCAGTTCACTGCCAGAATAAATGCTGCACTGTTTAGACAGAGCAAACACTGAATCAAAGCTACTTTCCTTAAGTGTTACTCTTACTCTGCCAATGAGTTAGGAAGACAAATTTATTATTTGTAAATAAAGGAAGTACTTGTTAAGATATTATCTGTAAGATGAAAACCACAGACATTTACACCTACACTGGCTCCCCGAGCTAGAAGAAAACCCCACCCCAACCCAATTAAAGAGGAAGTCAACACACTCAACAATCATTTGACGTTATCTTTTAGACAGCTTTTAATAAAAGGTCTTTCCGTCCAACATACAGGTCCTTCTGTAAGGATGTTTATTACCTTCTGCAAGAAGAGCTGTCGCCTATCGCTCAGTGATTTTCTTTTCCTAAGTCCTGTGCTTTCATTGACATTCAAAGAAGGTATGAAAAGCTTGGCTTTCTACCACTCTGATTTTCCCTCTGTATGAGAGAAGACTTTTTTTGGTCTTAATGGTAGATTTTAATAAACAGGTGGAATTTTTTTCCTTCAGTTTGCCCACAGCACTGAACCACAGCCTTAAGCAACTGTACTCACCAACATTATGATTTATTCTATTTATTTATATTAAATAGGCTGCTATACTAGCATTAAATACAAAATCATTACCATGAGAACATAACTTTTGCCAAAGCACAGGAAGACATTCCATTGTAAGCTTTACTTCATGTCTTTACATCGCCTTATTTAGTTTCCATGAAAAGAGTCCTCTGGAATGTGTATTTTGCCTTTACACAAAGTTGAAGAATTAATCATGTGCTTGGGGTTTTTTGTGAAAGCCAGATGTTTTCAACTGAACATTTAAAGCCTTTTCATTTTCCCCACAGTTCTGAGGATGCAGTTATGTAGGACATTCAGTTAGTTTCAATAAATTTACCTGTTGAGAATGTAGACCAAGTCTGAACACAGGAAAATAAAATATTCTTCTTAGCTCACATAAAACAGGTGTAAGGCTCTAAAAACATGAACTAGCCATTGGGAATACACTTTATTCCAGCCAGATGTGCATGCAGTCACACAGTGAGACATCCCTCCATCTCATGAGGAATGTTCAAACCAGACAAGCGTTTGCCTGCAAGTCATTTGACTGAGAAGTGGTTGTGAGGTTCTCAATTGAAAAAAAAAAAAAAAAGCAGATGAAGCAACTCATCTGAAACCATGTCCTTCTCTAAAATGACCTTAAGGGCTCCCAGCAGAAAAAACATTAATTTGGCAAAGGTATATTCCATTTTACATCTCAAGGACATAAAGATGCCTCAGTCCACTCTCCTCCACTTTCCTCTCCTTTCAAACATATTGGCTTAGTGGGAGCCCACTGCTTCCACTGTGCTCAGACCTCCACTAAGCCATTTTGGCTCCTTACCTCACCAGGCCACAAACTCAACAAAAGTGGAGGTACTTCCTGTCTAATCAATAGGTTGAACTGGGTCTCTATAGGTTCTGCCAAGTGACAGATACAAGAGGATGCTTAAAAGAGTCACTGAATCATACTCTGAGTAACTCAGCTGAAGGTTCTCTGCATCCTGTAGTGTCATTACACTTAAGCAAGCACTTTAACTTACTGTTTTGTGAGATTTTGGATATCATAAGACAACCCTGACCACCTCCAGTTTGCCACTACATAAGAGCAAAAGTCTCAGAACAAACCTAGGGAAAATGTCTAGAAGTGCTATGATACTGCCCTCAACTTAGGGGTAATAAAGTACTTACTGATCATCATCATATCTGATTCCCTGTATTTAGGCACTTAATTCACCTTCTTAATGCCTTTTATGGAAACATTCTAAAGAAAGAAAAAACCCCAAACTATAATAAACAGTATTTATCAGGAAAGAAAGCACTGCCAAACATTGCAGGTAGGCAATTAAAACTTCAGATAAAAAAGCCAAGATTAATTTTAAACTTCAACAAACTGAATGACATCTGTAAGATGTCAGCATTAAGGTCACAAAATACTTTATGAAAACTTTCTTCAAAACCCATTGCATCATCAGCATGTTGCCAGGAATCATCACATTGTTACTCATTATACATCGACTCCTTTCACAGTATCTTGTTCTTAACAAAATGTACGACCAGGGAACATGGCTTTTTCTGTTTGAAGTCTAACCATTCAACACTTAAACTGCTACACTTATAACTCTTTCCTATGAAGGCATTCACAGCCTTCCTTCCAGTAAAAGCACTCTGAATTTCTGTATGCAGCAGGTGGAGCTTCAGGAATTCCTGCCTGTTCCCTTTTACCCTCAGTCTTATGAGAAAAGGGGTTAGGAAGTAACAGTCTCCTGAAGGGAAGCACTTCACTCTGCTAGAGAAGGTTATTACAGTAGATAGAATCTTTGCTCTGCACAAGTCTCATTGTAGAGATTCTGTTTTAATGGAGAAGCTAGGCAAGAAGATCAGATATCAGCTTCTAAGACAAGGCTACTGAAAGAAGTTTCATACCTTTCATCCAACTGTTCCCTCACCACAGCTAAAACTAGCACCAAGACAACCCTTTCATTAAGGCCTTCAACTCACAAACTTGGAAGAGTTTAGCAAAAATCCATCCAGTTTTTTTGCTCTGGCAGTTTTCTGCTGGTTTACTGAGCTGAAAGAGCTTATACACAGTGGAATTTACACAAGGTAAATAGTAGGGAAGCCAGTCAAAAGTGGTAAGAGACTTCTCCTCTTTTGACAGCAAGAAGCTCACTTTGTCATGTAAGCATCACCAAGAGGAAATAAAACTCTCCTCAGCCTGGCATTGGACCCTACCAAGCAGCAGCAGCAGGATACCATACAGTACGAAAGCAAGTGGTGGAAGCATTCGGGAAAACACAAGGGGACAACTGCCCTTCTTCATCAGAGAGTAACCTCCCATTAATTTGGCCATCACTCCTCCTTAATAATGAAGAGATCTGATTATGTCCAAGTGCTCTATGTCAAGTATGCATTAGATCTCTATATAGTGCTTTATTTCCATGCTCACAAACTTTCTTTCTTCAAGATACTGCTGTACTTCCCTGCAACATTACTGAGACTTCCAACTAAACTGCATAAAAGCCACCATAGAAAACAGTTTAAAAAAGATGAATGCTGAGGACTTAGGAAGCTTCAGAATTCACACTGCCAATGCAACATCAATTCAGTTCTTCGCAGAAAGACAGAGGGAAGCTGCAATGTCTGTTTTGCTGATTTGCGACCATTGCCTGGTTGAGCTCAAAGGACCAGAGCTCAAATTCTCTTCTCCAGGACTTTGTACTAAACTGCAACAGCTGAGTACTGTGCAAGTACTTGGAGCACTGCATGATCAGGCTCTTCAGACAATGATTCCAGTTTACCAAGGAGGCTTTTATCCTGAAAATATGTCCAAACAGCTCTGATCAATAATGTGTACAGCTTCCAAGCTAGTTACCTTGTACAAGAACAGCACAGCCGCATTAGTATGGTGCTCCACCACACTAATAGTTTGATGTTCAGCAGGATTAATTAGTCTGGGCAGAGTACTGCAGTAATGTGATTATATAGCCTCTAGTACCTGAGCTAGCTCATTCATCGTTTCTATTCCTTTGCTCTGAAATAAACAGAGTTTAGTTTCTGCTACCTGCTGAACACCTAAATAATTTTTTTTTTTTTTTTTTTGAGAAGAACTCCAAGTCAAATTTTCCTAATGGAAAGAATGCATCTCCTGCCTCCATAGCCTCTATCACTATTACCATCCTCTTCTAATTACTTCTTTTGCTCGTATCAACCATCTACGCAACTGCTAGTTCTCTCTTTACATCAGAAATAATTATGTCCAGCTACAACCCACAGTGACAAGAGCAGAGATACGGAGATGTTCAGCTTGAGGGATAGAGTCATCATTGCCTTCCACAACTCCTTTTTTACAGGTAGGGAACAGCTATCACAGGAGTACTTGCTCAAAAGAGGAGCCACCTCTCAAATTAATGAGTAGAAGAGCAAGAATACAAACCACAGCCAACTCATTTACAGTCTGGTTCTCCTAACAGGACATGGCAACAGACCAATGGGAGTTATACCAGGAACTCAGACCTTACTCCAAGTCATGGAGTCACCACAAAATTACTGGAACTGTCCAAAGAACTCAAGTTCTGATAAAATACAAGCAAGCCAGTATGACCAAAAGCAACTCCTCCTCTTTGCTCAAGTGTCCCTGAAGTATCTGGCATGAGGAGAATGCTCAGAGCAGGCAACATTAGGTAATCTAGTAGAAAAATCAGCAGCCACAAGTAACTGACAGCAGTTGTGCAACAGGAAGTTAATGAGGAAACCCCACTTCTGTCAATACTGCTGTTTCTTTCAAGTTTGCCTGTAGCACATCATCAGAAGAGAAACAGAGGAATATGGCAGCACCCATTAAATCTCTGGTTTTTGCCCCACATCCCTTACCTGTACAGGCACATCTGCACACAGGCAGGCCCCACAGGTTTAACACAGCGGGGCACTTCCCACACACAGACTTTGAGAGCAACCATATTGTTCTGACAGAGTGAAAAGCAGTAACAGCAACAAGACCTCCACTTCTCCATGTTTGCGCAAGTCTTTTACTTGCTCGGCAAGCACCTAGCATTTTTTTTGGTCTTATTATGTTGGTTTAAGTACTAAAAAAAGTTCAAGAATCTTAATATTTCCATCTTTTTAAAAAGTTTCATGCTGGGGTGTTGTCTTTTTTTTTAATACAAAAGAGTATGCCATAGGAAAAATGGTTAAAATGTCTATAACAAAATTTGGTTAAGAAATGCTATAAAATCATAGCATTTTATTGTTTTGTGATTGCAAACGATATTGTACTGGTAAAAACACCTATGTCAATGTAAAATCTAAAACAGTAAATGGACAAAACATGTGTAAGCTCTCTCCCTTCAGCTTTATGTCAGCATGTTGAAGAGAGAGCTTTTCCACGACAAAAATGCAGGGAAAAACAACCTTATTTTTTGACATTTTTTTCCTTTAATTTGCTTCATACTGTCAAAAATACCTACAGGAATAGTTTCAAGTTTTGAGTTCTAGGTATATGACACAGATCAGACAATACAAACACAAGTTCCATGTTCAAAAGAGTATGAAAGGAAAAAGAATCTTTAGGTTTGCAGCACACAATCATCAGGCACAAAGAGAGAAGCTTTAAAGGGTAATTCTGGTTTCTGTGCATGTACAGCAGAGTTCAAAAGTTCACACTTAAAAAAGTTATAATTTAAAACTTTGTCTAAAAAGACTGAAGATTAGAAACCCACCTTGGCAGTAAAGTAACAATATAAAAAAGTAGACAAAAGCTTGAAAAGAGAGAAAAGCAACAAAAAGGCCAACAAATGAAGTAATGTGAAGCAAGTTAAGACAGAGTAAGAAACACTGTTTTACCGTCAATGTGAAAAAAATAATTTTAAAAATAAAAGGATAAAAAAAATCAAACCAGGCAAAATACTGCAAAAATGCAAGAGCAATAAAGTAAACAACATGTTAAGGTCGCATACTGAATTAGGAGGAAAAGAAACTCCCAAAAACAACATGTAGTACAGAAGAATTTTACTGAGATATGAAGGAAAAATAAAGATCTGGAAACTAAGTACAGTCCCTCTGTCATCTCCTATGATTAAACAGCCAAAAGTCTCGTTTGGGGCTATGTATGTATGTACACACACATATATATATACAAATAAATATATGCACACTTATCTATTTATAATAAAATAGAACTTGAACTAGTTTGCACAGAGAGGGACCAGCAAGAGTAGCAGCATATTTAATTGTTATCTTCTTCTTCCAGTTTGTTTACTTGTTGCAGTCTTCTATACCACAGCACCAGGTACATCAGGTCTGGAGAGTCATTACTTCTAAACAGTTCTATAATTCTACCTAATTACTTATATCTGGAATATTAATTGGGAAAAAGAATCTGGAAGAAGAGTTTGCTGGTACTTTTAACTGTTCCATATGCCTCGGAGAGGCTGCCTAAAGCAGAACCACTGCACACTCCAAGAAGTGGTGCGTACCAGGCACTCCTGAGAGTTTGCATTGGTCTGTACTGCTTATGAATGTGGCACAATTTACTAAAATACTTAAACTGGTGCAAGGACTCCACAGCACAGAACACAAGATTCATGACAGCTTATTATCTGATGCTCTGTGGGATGTCACAGCTCACTTTTCAGACCACTCTGTACAAACACACAATAAAAATGAATTATTTCAAATAAGGCTAACTATGAGATACATGATACTCTGATATACTCTGTAGTTACAGTCTCATTCCTATCTCATTTCCACCACTACAGAACAGGAAACATATACTACTAATTAATTCATAAGCCCTAATCTCTGCAGGCAGCTGAAATTGTCAGTTCGATAAATAAACCAGCCACTACTGACGGGAAGTTGAACTGTATTATCAAGGAAATTATTCTTCTGTCAGAGGACTCTGTCATGCTCTGCTCATGACAGCGTTACCTAGACACAGTTCGGAGAATTTCTGTAAGAAAGGACTTAAAAAGGTACTTAAATCAACCAAGCAGCACGACCGACAGAGACACCTGAGGGAATTTGTCAAAACGCATACAGCTTCGACGCTTTACCGCTGTAACCGACATTGACCGTATTTTGCCAAATGCCCTCAATCCTTTAAGACGGCCGGTATCGCTGAACAGTGAAGCGCATGAACTCGAGGCAGACCGCGATTATCTCTTGTCCGCCTTCACCGCACCTCCACCAGGCACTCGCCCGGCGCCAGGCAGCCCGGGGAAGCTCCTCCTCTGCCAAGAGTGCGGCACGGGCAGGGCACCGTGGCCCGCTGGCTCTAGCCCCCCTCGAAGTGATCTGCGGCTCATGGACCGGCGGCCGAGCCAGGGATGCCCCACGGGGCGCGCAGGCGGACCCGCGCCGCTCTTCTTCCCCGGCGCCGCTGTCCCCAGCCCTCGGCTCCCCCCGAGGCTCCTTACAGCCCGCTGGCCCTCGCCGGGCTCTGCTTCCTCCCCGGGTTTCTGTGCAACAACTGGAAGAACCCGATAAAGTCGGGAAGGTGGGAGGCGCAGCCGGCACGGCGCCGGCAGAGCGGGCCCGCGGGCAGCGCTCGCTGCGCGGCGCGGAACGCCCCGCAGACTGACAGGATTCAACCGCGGGCTACGACGCCGACCTGTGCGGAGGCTGCAGAGCGAGGTCCAGCAGAAAAATCCCGTTCCCACAGGGAGGAGGAGAAGGCAGGAAGGGTTAGGGCTCCCCTCACACCGCCGCCAGCCCCGGCAGCGACCTGTTGCCTCGCACGGGGGTACCGAGGCGCGTCCCCACGAGCGGGACGGCCAGCCGCCGCCACTCACCTCTTTGATTTTCTCCCTCTTCTGCCGGACGTCGGGATCGGCGGGCTCCTGCCCCACGGCGCCGACGGGCTGGCGGAAGAGGCGCTGGGGCAGCCCAGGGGCTCCTGCCTCCTTCCTGCCGCGGGCGTCCTGCAGAAGTTTCTCCTTGTCCTGACGGATATCCCTGCGGATCTCCTCGGGCAGTTTCTGCAGCGTCTCCTTAGCCTCCCGCAGAGCCCGCTCGTGGTCCGCGCGGATCCGCTCCAGGCTGCCCGCTCCGCCCGCGGCCGCAGCCGCCGCCGCCACCGCCGGGCCGCCTCCGGGCTGTG
>VXBA01000115.1:404861-416706 GCA_013399895.1 Serilophus lunatus
TGCCGGACCCCGCGGCTCCCGGGACTCAGCCGCGGGATGCGCTTCCAGGACGCTGCGGGACCCAGGGGGGCGGAGGGGCGCGGCGGTGGCGCCCGCCGGCTTCGTCCCCGTGTCCGGCGGCGACGGCCGGAGGCGTTGTGCGCGGCACCGGCACATACCGGCAGCGCGCACACGCTCACCCACGTGCACACTCGTGCGCGCACACGCACACACGCGTGTGCCCCCTCACCGGCGCGCGGGGGTGCTTGCGCGGTCACGGGCGCGCGTGCACACGCGCACACGCGTGTACACACACGCACACGTGCACAGGGCCGGGGGCGGTGCGAGAGGAGGCAGCTCCACCATCCCTGTCCGAGTGGGGGGACAGAGGAATGGGAAGAGGGCTGGGAATAACTCCCGACCCCACTGGTCAGGAGGAACCCTATTCTATCCTATTCTGTTCTTTGTGAGACAAACAGCGGTTAATGTTATGTATTTATTTATTCATTTTCCGTACGCAGAAGGTGCATCTTTTGCAGGGAAGAAGGGGAATATATCTATGCGAGTTTGAAAATTCGACTTTTCATCTATGCTTGTGAAAATCAAGAAACCATCGTGCGTTGGCATAAAAAATGTCATGTTTGAGAGCAGATCAAATTGCCGCATCAAGCTCCCCGAGCATTCAGGAGAGGAGGTTTCCAAGAAAAATAAGACACCGATTTATTATTTTTGGTCGTGTTACAGAGCAATGCAATAAACAGCGGGGATGTGAGAAGCGGAGAAACACAACAACGTGCTGGGTCACTTTAACTGAAAAAGGGAATCCAGCCAACACCCAGAGTTTATCTCCAACTTTTTTGGAACATGCTCAGGGTCTACCTTGACTTCACAGCATTTCAGCACCATAAGCTTAAACATTTCCTTCAAAATGTTAACCACACAGTCAGAAAGAAACAGTGAGATACGTCGTTCCCAGAAGTTAGAGTGCTGAAGTTTGTTTGCGTATTTGCATTGCTTTATTTTGCAAGGGAAAACAAAAAACAACGGTAGAGGGAAGTCTGTGCTTTAACCAAGGGCAGGGAGAAGGCATTGTGTAAGCCTTAAAGACGTGATTCTGAAAACGGGCTTGGCACGGATATAATTCTGCTCCCAGTGGAATTAAGGGGAGTTTTACCATTGACTTAATAGGAATAAAGTAAAGCTGCTGCCCAGTGCTTTTCTAAATCCCATTCTTTAGAAGTTAGAATATGTAATAGATTAATTAAAAACAGGTTTAGAGAAGAGAGTTACATAGAAATGTCGGATTGAGCCCTTCAAAACTCTCCTAAGTATACAAGCAAATGCTTCTGCAAAATTTCAAGATTATGAAGAAACTGAAGGATCAGAGACCCTACTTCATATCCAGTGAGATCAGTAATTTCACTTAGCTTTTATTCTGATTTTCTTTTAAATCCTATTTTTTTCCCCGAGTTGCATTTCCCCACATTTAGATGTGAAGCTATTGCTTAAACCAAACAATAAGCACTCTGATTTTGACACACATTTCCCAGAAATGTGTAACATAGCCCAATAGCTGTGCCAAGACAAAATTGCTTAGAATTGAAGAATTCACACTGTTTGGAAAAAGAGAAAAAGAAGAAAAATATCTATGGTGCTCTTTTATTTTTTTAAGCAACATTTAAGGTAGCAAATATGGGGCTTAGCTGTTGAGAGACAGCTGACTAATGAAAATTCCTATTTCACCATTCCTAAATGGTGAAATACCACTCTCAGCTTCAGCAGGCATATTCTTCTTCAATCACTGTGTATGTGGGCGTACAATATTTTTCACAGATTGCCCTCAAAACTCCTCACTACTTAAATGATAATATTTGGAGGCAGAAGTTACTGCTGGAAGAAGTGCCTTTCTTCAATATTCCAAAGTCATTCCTTAGATTGCCATATTTCTATAGCACTTCATGGACAGATGCAGGATTTGAAAATACCTCGGGGTTCCCTGCTCCTGTGTCTCTTAAACTGAAGCTCCCTGAACTCATCACCCTCTCTCCTTTTGCTGTCCACCCTAAGTGCTAGGCCTTAATGTATATCTGTCCCAGGGGCTTGACTGCCACACTCATCACTGTCTTTGGGACATCCTGAGCATAAGGGAAGGAACAACAAGGATTTTCTATACAAAGACAGAAATTGTTAAGTTCTCAAGATTTTGTGATATGACGATCATTTCAAGGGCAACAATAATCTAGGTTTAGGACTCCTGTGAATAGGATGTGGAATTTTGTATGCAGAGTGTTCCTGTTGTTAGCACCTGGTGTTACAGTTACCAGTAAAGTCACGTGGGAACTATTCAGTGGGCCTATTGATGCATGGTATATAGAGCTGTTCACTATGTGAGGACAATGGAGACTGAAAGAAAAAAAACCCTGCTTCAACCCAGCAGTGATGTACGAGTTCTTTGTGGTTTTTTGTCAATAATATACTTTAAGCACAAGGTATTCCAAAGAACATGGAAATACAAGGAGTATCTCATAAAAAAAATACCTCAATTGCAAGTAGTAAAATGAAGATTTGCACATGTTCAGTTTCAACTGGCTGTGTCCAACAGGCAACTCAGCTATAAATTTAAACCATGTTGATAGGTGTTTAAATAGTGTCAAAAAATCAAAATAAAGTATGAACAAATGAAGCCTGGTGTTTTCATTTATCTAGTGACAGCAGTGAAAAGCCCACCTGCCTGCACTAGGACTTGCACTGGAGGAGCCTTTTTGAATATGTCCACCTTGTAGAAACATTGAATTGGCTGATGTTTTGGGTTTTGTTTTTTGGTGGGTTGTTTTTTTGTTTTGTTTTGTTTTGTTTTTTCTTTGCTAATTGAGCCACTTTGCTTCCTGGATGACATCAGCTAAAATGAGGAGAAAAAAACCAAGCCTTCTGGCAGTTGTTTTTTCTATACTGGGTTAGGTTGGCCCTATCCAGCCTGATTGTATCAACAAAATACTGAACTACATCCCTCCCATGGAGGGAAGTACTGCTTCTGTGAGTTCAGCGGTAGGATCAGGAATAATTTTCCAGCTATCATGCACAGGTCAGGCATTTATGGAAGGGTAGAACTCCTACACGAGAGGTGGTGAGAGAGAGATTTGCATAACAAGGCTCTTTTCTGTAATAAATGTTCTGAATGGAGAAATTTGTTGTCTGGAAAAAAAATAACCCTTATCCTCTTTTTCAATTTTGTTTGTTGGGTTTTTTTTATTTGTTTGGTTTTGGTGTTTGGGTTTTGAGTTTTGTTTTGTGTTTTGATGTTTGTTTGGAGTTTGGTTTTTTTTTGCTTGTTTGTTTAAATCAGTTTACACCTAGTTTGTCAGGGTCCTAGCCTTAGATCTTATCTAGTGATAAGGAATTAACCCAGCTGGCCTGAAAGACTGTAACTGATAACATGAATATTAAAGCCCATCCACTTGAAGCAGAGATGCTGACTGATACATCTTTTTTGGAGAGCAAATTTGTAACAGTCGCTCCCTTGCAAGAGGTTCCCGGTGTTACCTTCTGGTTAAGACTACTGTAAAAAATTACTTGACTGCTTCCTTTTGAAATGCAATACTTTTGCACAGCTCTTCAGAGATACTTTTAACATGCTTGCCTTTGGGAATGCGATTCATAAACCCAAGTTAGACGTCCATCTCTTCATAGAGTAAGTAACATGACATAGAGTTCCCAGGGCTCATAAGGTGGATTCATAACACGTAATGTGCTGTTTGGAAGGAGGCTTTGGCCATTTGAAGACCAGATGTGTATGAAAGGCTCTCTGTCTCCTGGATTTTGGCAGTTGGCTGCAGTTCTAAATTCAGTATGTGAGGAAAGTGTGATTCACAGCCACAAAAACTTTGCTTGATCTTCAGTGCTTTGAGAATACATGACTGCTTGATGCTTTTCTTTAAGAGCTCAGAAGAGAGAGTCCTGTGGTTAGAACACTTGCTCAGGAAGTTGGAGATCTGTGCTTGACAAGTTTTTTTAGTCTTGGGGGATTCAAATTATCCTCTTTTGCCTTGCAGTAACATCCAGGAAAACATGTACATTCCCCACCACCTTTCCTTTTGAAGTAGCGCTATGAGTCAGAGAGGAATGCAGGAGTCTGAAGGCAAAGAGGAGAAAAGTTTTCTGTTCAACGTTGCTTAACAACCACAAAGGAAGGATGCTTAACTCCCAGAGAAGCCTATAGCCTAAGAGATAGGGCACTAATCTGAGAGATGGAAGACAACAGTTCATCCCTTCCCAAGCAGATGGATGTTGAAGATTGGTCTCCCATTTGAGGATGAAAAAGAGAAGAAAGAAAATTAAATTCTATAACATCCTTTATCCAACATTTCCTCTATCTCAACACATGAGATAAACTTGGCTAACACCCAAGCTTTATAAATACTGAAGAAATAAATGTACCAGAAATATGAAGCTGTAGGCTTACAAATGTTCTTAATCATTTTTTCAACTCTTTTCTGGTGGTTAATGCTAGAAAAGGTCTCTTTTCTACCAGTATCTTTGGAAATATCTTCCATAACTTCCTCCATCTCCACTTGAGGAAGAAGATGAATCATTTCTCAAAATGAAACCACTGTAATGCATGCAGCTTGCAGTGTTTATTGGAAGAATTCACTGGAATAACACAAATAAGCATCTAGCTAAGGGCAGAAAACTCTGACCTTTCTTCTCCATGATTTCAGAAGGTGCAGAAAATGAACTGCAAGAAGTGCTGTCTGAATAAAATACTTGTCTTTTGTTCTAGAAAAACATGAAAAATTAAAAGCATTTTCTTCAACATCACGAGAAACCTGAATCTAGAATTTGAACTCTGATTGCTTGCGGTATTGTATTCAGTACTAGCATGAAGTTATCATACTCAGCCCCAGGTGGCTTCTTTGAGAATATCTCAAGTTACTCCTTGCTTTTCACCTTTTTATAATTGTTTTAGTTAGAGAATTTTGCATTCCTTCAAAGCAAATAGACAAAACCATGATTTTCAATGAGCAAAGGGAAAGGAATATATAGGTAAACAGAGAAGAACTACAAGTTTTGTTCTTCTTTCCAGAAGTTTGTCAATGCTCACATCCTTGAAGTGATTTTTAGACATGAAACTAAGAAACAGAAGTTAGCCTTTATGGTATTTTACAATTTAGGGTTCAGAATCTCATATAATAATTCTCATAGAAATTAAAGGGAGTTATTTTGAGAGATACCATGAAATTCCATCTGAACTCTAGATCTTTAAGAAATTATTAAAAGTCATGACCTATTTGCTTTCCTTGTCCTTCAGAAGTGAAAAGACTGTTTTGACATTAGAGTAAGACTGATGTTCTTTTCCTTGCAGTCTCCCATTTTGTACCCACAATCCCTAGGAAAGTTAGAAGGCCATCAGATAGGGCATATATTTAAGGGACAGAGCTCAATGAATTGTGAGTGACTGAGAGTAGTTTACTACTGTGGTTTCCTTTGGACTTAGTTATCTCAAATAGCACCAAAATATCTTGTGCTATGATTGTAGAAACCGTAGGAACTCCCAGCAGCACTTTCATCGCTGTCGCCAAGTTTGAATATCACATTTACAGGTATGAGCTTAGTTGCTTCCGCTAAGTTTAAATCAAGGCAAAAAAGCAAAGTTTTTTATGAGTCCTTGGAAAACAGACTTACTGTCCTTTCCAAGGCAGTATGCTTTCCTGAACAAAAGGGGAGATCTGTTGGCTGAAAACAAGACATGGCCATTGGAGCTGACATTTGCAGCCATTCAACAACCCTTTAACAGCCGGACATGGAATAACTGGACATCCTGGCTGAAAAACACATCTGGCTCTTTTAGTGTATATCCTCAAGGAAAAGTGGTTAGAGCAGAGATCACTAACCTGATAAACCTACTAAGGACTAGAATTGTGGTATAATAGACGACTGAGAGCATCAACAAGTGATCTTAAAGCAACAGACACCATGAATTACTCACCTCTTTCTTTATATTAGCTGTGTTTAGTTTGTAGAAAATTTTAATACCATATTCAATGGCTCCTTGACTATATCATAAATAACAATGTTCCTGAGCTTTTATTACTCCTGTCACATGTGATGTCATATGGATTATGCAAATTGCTCTCGTGTAGTAGTTGAAGTGGTGTCCTTGTTCTTCTCTTCCCAACAGTTATTTCCTTAACTAGATGAGTTAATTCTGCTCAATAGCTTATTTTAATAGGACAAGTACAGATATAGTTTACTGACTGCCCTGATTTACTGAAGCTTTACTATGAATTTACTTAATTTTTGAGTCTATTTTAAAATTATTTTCTACTTCTGTAAATATTATGTGACTTTAGAGTTATGAGCAGCAGATTTTATGTTTTGAATTATTTTTGTTAGTTAGTCTTTCCTATTGAAAGTATTCCACCGCTTAATGTCTTCGTCATCTGGAATATAGTGATGCACCCTTCCCAGTGGTTCTAATTAGGGCCACTATATATTTCCTTTTCACAGATCTTTGTCAAAAATGGTTGTGGTCATTTCAGTGTCCTTTATGGATTTTGTTATCCCAAGTCACAGAAGCCTGTTGGTGACAAAGGGTTAATCTTTTTTTGTTTTTCTGACTGTACCATGTGTTTTCTGACTCACCTTGACACACAGTGATATTGCATCAGATGTGTCCAGCTACCACCTGATGGGCTGTGTGAATTTTTTTTTTTTGCAAAAGCCCTCCCTGAGTAATGGCTCTCAGCTGCATACTTGGCAGATGGTGCATGTGCGCACAATGCACATGTGACTGCTCAAATCTTACACAGTTGTGAACTATTTTTCTTGTCTAAATTAAATCCAGGAGTTTCGGCTTCAGTTCTGATCTTTTATCCTGCTGAAATGCCTTTGTTTGATTTACTGCTTGGGCTAAATCATTGAAAAAAAAAAAATCGGTGCTAATCTGACCTTTGCTCTTGCTGTTTAGCTAAATCAATATATTATTGAAAATCTAGATAAGAAAAATGGTTTTGCCATTTTTTGTCTGTGTGACGGTGAGGCTTAGTTTCCTCAGCTGTAAAGTGAGACCTAACCTGTTTTGCAGTAAGACCTAATGTATGGAGTTAGCTTAGATGAAATGTTGTTTTGTGGTGCAAAGTAGCTTTGTTTTCCTTAGAAATTAAATTTTTCCTAGTATTCAATACTCAGTTACAAATCCAAGGACTTGTTTGACACTGGCAGTCTATCCTAGGCCAGCTCTGGTTCATTTAACTTTTTGGGCTGTCTTCGTGAAACACGGATCTCCTTTCTTCCCCACATATGTCTGATTGTCCCTGAACCTTCTGCTTTATTGACAGCTGTAGTGCTTCAATGTCATCTGATTCTCTGGCTCACTGCTGCAACCGTGAACTTGCAGTGTATAATGCTTTCCTGAATACAAGGTATCTTTGAGTACATTATGTCCCTCAAAAGCACCGGGCAATATGGGACCACAAACACAAGAATGACAAGACTAAATTAGCTTTTCAACAGGCAGATTTCAACTTAAGATGAAACTCAGGAGAATATTCAAGGCTGAAAAGAGAAGATAATTATTGAGTCAAAACCAAATGTTTCTTATGGAAATCCTTCTCTCTCAAAGAAGATGCTGAAGATCGAAGAATATATTTTTGACTTTCAGACCGCCATCTGTGGCATGAACATCTTCATGCATGTTAAGTACTGTCTTGAGAAAAGGGTAAATGTTTGTATGAATCAAGTCTATAAAGTGGCATACAAATGGGACAAGGTCCTCTAAGGTTTTAGTAGTTTCATGCCTCTGTACATTTCTCTAGTTCTCTTTTATACAGTCCGTTCCTTTAATATCTTGACAAGCAGAGTAGTAACTTGCCTTTGGCTTCTGCAAACCCAGAGGATATTTGCTAACATGGAAAGTAACAGTCAACAGTGGATGCACATCAATATATTTCAATAATATATCTACTGTTAGACATAACATCTGCTATTTTCTCAAGTTAACCAGTAACTGGCTACATTTGAAATATATGCATGGTCTTTTCCTTATTTTTGACTTATCATTGGCATTTTTCTCAAATGAAAACAATTTGGCTTTTCTTTCCCCTTATATATTTTAATCAACAGATGAGAGACAGCAAAATAAGTTAATTATTAACATATGTACATGAATGTAGAGGACAAATTCCAAACAGAGCAGAATAAGGCATCTCGGTAAGGTTGTCATGCTCCTAGGATCACCCATTGAATATAGGTTTACCTTGTTTCACCTTTTTTTCCCAGCATAGAAGCAATTTATTTTCATGGGCTTAAACCCTATTGTTGACCTATTGACATTGATTTGCAAACTGCTCTGAAAAACAGATCTTTGAAATTAGGAATTTTTTTCCTTTTCCAGTGAGGTGTATTTACTGATGAACAACAAAGTTTATCACATAGCATTTACACAGCTGCAAGTAATATATTCTCTCTAGCTGGAGTGTAAGAAAGAATAAATCCATCCTATCTAACAGGCAGGATAAAGTCATGCTTCTCTAAGAGTTTGAGGTGGAATAACCTACCCAATACCTTCTTGAGAGCTGAACAGACTGCTTTTGAAAAAACAGATGGAGTGGTCTCTAAAGATCTTTATCTGAAGTGGTTTGGTGTCATGCTGTCTTTTACTACAACTTTTTCATCTTTCTTCAAAGGAAGATTCTCTGTCTTGTGTTGCTTTGCATTTACTCCTCTGTTTGGACTCCTAGTGACATTTGATATTGCAGGACTCAAGTGGCCAGAAAAATGGTTTGCCTCAGAAAGAGAGATTACTTTCTAAACAGTGTTGTGCTGTATTGTTCTGTTTCTGAAAAGGGTTGTTGCAGTGGGAAAGACTTGTCCTTGTCCTCTCACCAGTTCCTGTCCTATTAACATTCTTACTGGGACTGAAGATGGCTTCCACAAGGCATCTCAGGGACCACAACTTTATCATCAAAGTCTTCTTGCACCTCTGGCTGTTCACTCCATCACTGATGTGGTTGTGCTACACATAGCCATCCTGTGGTCTCACAGGCAGGCAACAGCTTCATTTAGGTTGTTGTCCATCAGCCTCTAATCAAAAAAGTGGGAGATTAGGAACATGGGCTGCTGTCAGACTCTCAGGCTACAGGCCCACCTACAATATGCCCCAGTTGTTCTGAAAGACTAACCCACTGACACTCTCCCATCATATTGTAACCCGCACAGAAGAAAACAACCCTCCCCAGCCCAGAGCAATCCCTATTGATATATTCTACAAGAGTCATTGCTCCAGTAATTTTCTTCAATGAATGGAAACTATCCCTCATGTCCTCTATGCACCATAGCATTTCTTAACCTTACTGACCTGTGATCATCCAGATGTTGACTAGGATGGTGCACAGTAACCAGGAAAAATGCAGACGTGATTTAAGCCTTTCAAAATTGTAAGTTTAGTCTTTCATAGAGCCAATTTTGTTACTGTTACCGCCGTTAGACACTGTCTATTTTCATCCTATTCTAGTCAGTTTGATTTCTTACTGGGATGTAGAAATAATCTGTGTGATGTCAATTGTGTGCTCTGAACCCTCGAACAACAAATTCTGCATAGGAGCAGTGCTGCTCTCTGCAGCTCAATCTGTTTGTAAGTGTGGCTTGGAGGTTAAGCCACCAGGGCAACAGTGTTGCTGTCATGCTTATTTGTGAAATGGCTCGTGAATGGTTAATGCAGTGAACTAAATACCAAGACGAATGCCTAGACACGTAAGTAAGGCAGACATAATACTAAGAACAAGGAAATATGAATAGGTTTCTTTAGGTTAATGCATTAACATAAAGTGCGCTACTTTAGTGTCCTTCCCAAAACAGGATGGGTGGACATGGAAGTGGATCCACAAATACAAGCTGCTGAGTTGCATCCTGTGTCAGGCCTCTCTAGTGCTCCTTATCATTTGCTCCTTCAATTTTTAGTTGTGGAGGTTTATTTTGAGCTTCCCATCACCGAGAGGGAGAAATTGACAGAGTACCGAGGAGAATCTAAGGATTTGGGAATCTGGGAAGTAACCAGCTTTAAAATTAAAAAATACTAGCCAGATATTTTTAGAATAGTAATAAAATAAAATATTGTTTTGGGGTGACCTGTCTGGGTGCCAGGTACCCACAAAAGCCACTCCTTATCTGGACAGGAGAGAGAAAATATAATGAAAGGCTCCTGAGATAAGAATATGAAGAGATCACTTACCAGTTACCATCACAGGCAAAACAGACAAGACTTGAGGAAATTAATTTAAATTATTACCAATCAGATCAGAGTAGCAGAATGAGAAACAAAACCAAATCTTAAAACTCCCTTCTGCCCACTCCTTCCTGCTTCCCAGGCTCAACTTTTCTTCTGAATTTTCTACCTCCTCCCCTACAGTGAGACAGGGGAATGGAAAAAAGGGGACTGCAATGCATCACACGTTGTTTCTTACACTCCTTCCTCCTTAGGAGAAGAGCTCTTCACACACTTCCCTTGGTTCAGTGTGGTGTCCATTTCATGGGAGACAGTCCTCCATGAAATTGTCCAATGGGACTCCTTCCCACAGCCTGCAGTTCTTCACAAACTGATCCAACTTAAGTCCCCGCAAAGAGTGCAGCCCTTCAGGGAAAAGCTGCTCCAATGTCGTCCCCCACACAGTCATAGGTCCCTCCTCTAGCATGGGCTTCTCATGGGAACACAGCCTCCTTTGGGCATTCACATGTTCCAACATGGAGTCCTTCATGGGCTGCAGGTAGATATCTGCTCCACCATGAACCTCCATGAGCTGCAGAGGCATAGATTAGCTCACCATGGTCTGCACCATAGGCTGCAGGTGAACCTGAGCTTCACAGCCTGTAACACCTCCTTCTTCACCAAGCTTGCTATCTGCAGGGCTCTTCCTCTCACACATTCTCATACCTCTGCAGCTGCAGTTGTGCCAAGGAGAAGGGACTTTGAGAATCTGGGTCAAGTGGAAGATGTCCCTGCCCATGGCAGAGGGACTAGAACTAGGTGATCTTTTAGATCCCATCCAGCCCAAACCATTCTATGATTCTATGATTGTATCAACTGAAAATTCCACTGTGGGCTTTCAAAGACATAAAACTTCAGTGAACAAATGTTCCAACAAGCAAATGTAAGTGCAGGACTCAGGTGTTTGCAAACATAAGTCTAATCCTGAAATCAATTATACTCAGGTTGATTACAGTCATCAAAAAGGATCTTGAGGTCGAGCTGTAGTGCTCTGTAGACCGTTAAAATGTGTTTCAGTTTCACTTAGTCTCAAGTACTGAGTAAGAGGGGTCTAGCTCTGCTTGGGCCTTGATGAAGATGATTTTTCAGAATGTAGTGCAATATAGGACTGAAATATCTTTGATAAGTGAAGAAACATACCAAAAAGAGGAAAGTTTATGCTTAACCCTCTTCTGAGTGTTCTTTAACCAAGCCCTGATTTGTGATCCCACTAAAACTCCAGCTTCTTTCTACCACCCAGGTATGGGAAGTCAAGAGTAATGCTCCCCTCTTCTTTTACCTCACTGTTACGGGTTTAATACAAGATTTTCCCGGGGGAGAGAGAGGGAGGTGTTTGTTCATATGTTTAAAATAATTTTTTTTCCCCTGTTCCCAGAAAAGTTGAAGCGAAGCAGAAAATGGCTGGAGCCCCCGTCCTCCTGGCAGCTTGGAGGGAGCGAGAGGGTGCAGCGAGATGGTGTGGAGCCATGTTTCCCCCCACGCTGTCACTGCTGCGGAATCCGGGGTGTGGTGAGCAGAGACGGTTTGCCCCGGCAGAGTTGGCATGCATTCACCATCGACAGTCACGGCTTGGACAGCTGTGTGCCCTCCGCTCCTTGCCGAGCTTGG
>VXBA01000115.1:422305-465723 GCA_013399895.1 Serilophus lunatus
GGCGTGGCTCCTCCACGGGCTACAGGTGGATCTCTGCACTCCTGTGTCCTCCATGGGCTGCAGGGGCACAGCTGCTTCACCATGGTCTTCCCCATGGGCTGCAGCTGGATCTCAGCTCCGGCGCCAGGAGCATCTCCTGCCCCTCCTTCCCCACTGACCTTGGTGTCTGCGTTGTTGCTCACAGGCTCTCACCCTGCTCCTCTCCGGCAGCCATCTTCATCTCCAACTACTTTTTTTTTTTTCTTCCTTCTTAAATATGTTATCACAGAGGCGTTCTGCCAATTACTGATTGGCCCGGCCTTGGTCAGCAGCGGGCCCAGCCTGGGCATGGGGGAAACTTCCAGCAGCTTCTCGAAAAAGCCTCTCCCTCAGCCCCCCCCCACTGCTACCAAAACCTGGCCACAGAAAAACCAATACAGGTGTTTAAGGCTCCAACATCTCAGTCTGGCATTTGTTTTAATTTACATGCATTATATTACTGCTTTGAATGAACAAGAAGATTCTTGCTATCAAAGTATTCTAGTAAGACATAGGTCACAGCTTTCAGCTGAGGAAAGCCATTTAAGTTAGATCTTTTACATATTTGGAATTAAAGGGTCCAGATTTTTCACTGTCAGGCTTAATGTAGCCTGAGCAATATCACAGTCTCTCAGAGGTTAAAAAAATCTTTACTTAATAATTTCTTTTTAATTTTTTCCTCACTATCCTAAGTATCTGTGAAACTTGTGGAAAGAGCGAGCCCACGTATCGCCCAAGAGCTCTTCCCAGCTCACTGACTCAGGTGTGAGCTGCTGGGACATGATACTTCTGCACACACTTCACTCTTTAACATATCTGCATTTTAAGGGAAATTGTACAATGAAGCACAGGGTAAAGACCTATGCTATGCTATACAGGTAAGTCCAGAATGGATCATTAAGGTACATAATTTACATATCCAAAAAGAGATCTATGAGAAAATAAGCTGACAGAAAGAGAAGCAAAAAATTTGAGCACTTTTCATAGCACCAGGGCTTATATGGCCCAAGTGAATAGGATTTGTCATTGAAATTCTTGGTAAGGAGAAACAGGATCTCTTTTGAGGTGATTTTTCATTGAGCTGTATTATGTTCCTATATTTCTGCTTTCCAGGAAGGAGTTGTAGAGGCAACTTCATCTTTGATGCAACACCAGCCAAGAAGCTGCATCACTACCAGAGGTATTATCTGTATCTTTATCTACATATATATCTGTATATAGAGATATATAGTTTAAAAACGACTTTGCAGTAAACAGAAGTCCTGTCTGAGCTAAGTAATTTTTTTAGAATTTCGGAGCAGACTCCTGAGAGTTGTTCAGCTGTTCTGTGGCAATGTAATTAAAAGCAGAACATTGTTTAGGACAAATTAAACTGTCTTCATGAATAACTTATGTTCTGTAAGAGTTGACTTTGTGTCAGCATATATAGAATTGCCAGAAAACAAAGCAAAGGATGGCTCATTTGCATAGTTTTAAATCAGGGAGTATCCTTTTTTTTCTACACGAGTTCCTTAATCAGGAAAAAGATTTTTGGCCAAGTAGCTAAAACTAGATTCTTCCAAAAAAGCATAGCATGAAGGAAAGAAGATGGCACTAGAAGTGAAAGGACAAGGCACTTACTGGTCTAGAAATAAGTAGAGTGGAATTATTTTCTGCCTTTCATACAGGTGAAATAGAGATCTGCATTGATGTATTTCTAGAAAAAGAACATGCAAAAGTGCTTCTCTGGACGTCACATGACAATTCATCTTTTTATTAGTCAATTAGTGACACCACAATTCTAGTCCCAGCTACATATTTTTTTACTTGTACTTCAAGGATTTTTTTTTTACTGTGTTGTCGGTACAAAACTCCAACATTAGTAACACAACACTCCTCAAGTCAGAAAATATGTACGAACATCTGTCCCCTTCCCCCTTCCTGTTTTCTTAATATTTTGAATAAAATTTTATTATTATGAAAGTAAAATCTGTTGCCAGATTAATTTTTCAACCTTGTCAATCTTCCACAAAGATAAAAGCCCTGGGCAATGTTAGGAGATGGTAGAATGACTTTAGATATTTCTTGGAGGGAGACAGAAATTGGAATATATAGCATTTATTAAGATATTTGAGTGAGATTGCCCTCTGGATTTTCAATCTACATTTTAACACAAACTTTGGATCAATTTAAGAGAGATTTTGATTGAGAGCAGCTTTTCTTCATGTTAGGTTGACTCCAGTGCATGAAGCAATGTGATCTGGAGGAGCCTGTAGCTGCTATGCTTGTATCCAGTATGGACATGTTCCATACAGAGCATAGACGTGTTTCTTACTCCCAAGTCTCAAGGTTTTTTTTCTAAAAAAATCTTAACAGTTGAGACTTCAGAGCAATTATGCTTTATTTGTGTGGGTTGAAGAGACACTATACCTTTTTGTTGTAAAAAACCCCAAAGCATGTGCTTTTAACTATGTGACATAACTCTACGTTCCAATAAATGCTTTATTTCCAGCAGCACCAGCAGGAAGAACAGTATCTCCTCTATTAAACTGTTAGCCACAGATCAAAAAATAAGGCAGAAGGCCATGTCTTAGTTCCTGTCTGCCCACAGATCAGCTCCAGTAAGTGAACACATTTGTCAGTGCACTATGGCATAGCTGCACACCTCTCTATTCTCACCTTAAAATATACCTGCTGCAGGGTATAGACATGCTTTGCCCTGTAGCTTGCAGGCAGTGTGGTGGGTTCGTCCATGTGCTTGCAGGCCACAGGAGGAAATGGGTAAGTACCATAGGAGCAGGTCTCCTTTGTTCAAATGACCAGAGGAAGAAAAAGCTTTATGTAATTTGGTCCCGTAGCCTCCTCCTCATTGAAAAACTGATGCAGAAGTTGGCTACACACTACCTGATTTCCATCACCAGGATGTCCTTTCCCTTCTCTCACTCCGAGAATGAAGCAGGATCAGGACTGTGAAGAGTAGCTCTTTTCTATCTGTGTAAAGGGAATTTTTCTGCATCTTTAGCAGATAGCTGGGATAGTGACAGGGTAAAAATGAAAAATTACAAGGATAGTAAAGGGAGTCTAGTCTAAACAAGAAATTACAGGGATTACCTATAATTTTTACTGATCAAAAAACATGCTATTTTATCACTTTCTAGTAAAAAAGCTCACAGATCCCTTTGAGGAGAGGGAGACTTAGATGGAATGATATTTAGGTGGAGATGCATTTAATAACATTTTATGGCATATTATTTTTTACAACAAGCACAAGTCTTGTTATTTTTACTTGTCTACCATAAGAAAAATGACAGTCTGTTTGAGCACTGTAAGATTATGGTTAAGGCAAGGCATTTTTACCTCCGTCTGCATTTTCAAAGCAGGGGTGAGGCAAGGGAAGCCGACAATTAGAGGTAAGCTTGCAATGTAGTATTTGAGGGCTAGAGAAGTCATGCTGAAATCAGAGTGTAAAATCTCACCCAAATCTTACATCTCCACTCTCGTGATACCCCACCCGGAGCAGTGTGTCTCACTCTGGGGTTACAAACATAAGAAGGAAATGGATCTGTTGGAGCAAGTCCAGAGGAAGACCATGAAGATCATCAGAGGGCTGGAGCATCTCTCCTATGAATACCATCTGAGAGAGCTGGGGCTATTCAGTCTGGAGAAGAGAAGGCTCTGGGGTAACTTAGAGTAGACTTGCAGTACCTAAAGGGGACCTGCAAGAGAGCTGAGAGGGACTATTTACAAGGGCATGTAGTGAGAGGACAAGGGCTAATGACTTTAAGCCGAAAGAGAGTAGGTTTAGATTAGATATTAGGAAGAAATGTGAGGGTGGTAAGGCGCTGAAACAGGTTGCCCAGAGAAGTTGTAGATGCCCTATCCGTGAAAGTGTTCAAGTCCAGGTTGAATGGGGCTTTGAGCAACCTGGTCTAGTGAAATGTGTCCCAGCCTGTGGCAGTAGGGCTGGAACTAGATGATCTTTACAGTCTCTTCAAATCCAAACCATTCTATTTCTTGACCTGCTGAGTGTCTTAGCTCCCTCTTTGTTCCTCCATGCAGATTAGCTTCACTCTACTGTACTCTGAGTCAGTTCAAGGAGAAGAGGTGGTGATTCAGGGATATGGATCCCTCTGAGCTGACTGTTGACCCTCTCTGGACTGAAAAGTGGATAGAGCACATCTGCTCACCCCTGAGATCTGCACATGCGCTTCTGCCCCTGCTCATGAATTTGTGCACACAGGTCAGGCTATGGATGTCAGGGAAGATTTGTGTCGCAATTTTTTTTCCGTTTGCTTCCCTTGCACTGAGAACAACAATGGATGAAGTCAGGAACACTTCAAGCAAAGCAGGATGGAGGAGGTTGAGCCAGGCTGTGAGCAGGCAGATAATTTGCAGCCGGAGGTGAGAGCTGTAGTGGAAGCATGACACAAAGGCAGGAGTGTGGAGGTAACTGAAACGATGGCAGGAGTGTTCTCAAACATTCTCTTGTAACAGGGTCATCTTGGCTATGTAGTGCTGACTGTGTGCTAGCTCATGATGGGGCTATACTGCTCCACATTATGGCTGGATCACTGCTTGATGTGGACGTAGATGTGTGAAAGCAAGGTGTAATGTAGAGAAAGCTTGCAGCTGAAGGGAGCTGAACGTGTGGAGAGGAGAAAGACAAAATACCTTTGTATTCCTGCTGATCTCTGAAGTGTTCCCCAGTCATTTCTAAGTTAAACAACCAACAATTACTTGGCATGTGTGTTTGTTCGACTGTCAAAGCCCTAAGACAAATACGCTGTTCTGGTCGAGGGGAGAGAACACCAATGTTCAATTTCCAGCTGAGTTCGTACATACTATTTTTAAAGCAGAATGTACTGTTGATTCAATGTAGGGGCATGTTGCATAGATCTGGGTTGGTTTTGGGTGTTTTTGAGATTTCTTTTCTGAGGGTCCAGTAACAGAAGTGACAAGTAGTTTATTGAACGCCTCACCATCCTTTCCAGCCTTTAAACACTGGAATTTTTTTACAGACAACATTAACTTTGTTTAAGTAGGGCCTATATTCTATGATATAATTAAATCCATTACCATACCTCTGTCACTCTTACTTTATTCTTGTTGGAAAAAAGTTTACTTTAACCCTCATGGTTTATTAGCTCCTTGTCAGAAGATAATTTTTAAGTTAGGAGATAATTATTAAGGCAGGTTCTAGCAACATTCTTGAATTAGAATTAGGAAATACATATAGAACAATTTAGGCTCCACTTTTAAAGATATAATAGCTATTACATTCTACACTAAATGCCCTATGTGGCTGTTTGACACTATTTGTAAGAAGCGACAATGGAAATTTGAAGCAGGCCACCAGGTTTCTGCTGAAGGAAATCTTAATTCACTAGATTTATGGAAAATTCTTGCCAACAAGTGGCAAGGTTGTAGGCAGTTATTTTCTTGGGTCTCAGTAGAATGTAGGTGAGAAAGAAAAGGCAGTGTGCCAGAAATCTCAGGGAAGATCACTATACCAGGTCTGGATATCTGTGATTCCCAGAAAGGAGTTTGTCTTATAATATGGATTTCCTTTTCTTACTAGACAATTTTAAACTAATTCATGGATGTTGTGGGACTTCCTTAAGGAGATCTTACCAGAAACATCACAGGATATCAGGTTTTTTCTGTATGTATCAGTTGTTGCATTATTTTGGTCAGTCTAGAAAATTCTGAGGGCTCAATTCACAAAGTGCCTACACTGATGTCTGTCATCAGGTGAATTCTGGCAGCAGCTCCTTTGTCTTTGGGTGCATTATAGCTCAGCACAAGTACTCTGCTCACTGTGTTGGAACCACAAGATGGGCCATCAGAGCCTTACAACTGGAGATGTTAAGTTAAGGCTTCCAAACACGTGATCTAATATGTCTATCATCAGCAAGCCCAGGCTTCAACCCACCTGCTGTAAGAAAATCATTGACAAGGGTATTAACATCAACTTGTTATGCTTCTTGCTCTCTCTTGAGCACATCAGCCTTTAGTAAGCATTAAGATTTTTTGGTTTCTATCTCTCATGCCAGAGGACATGGATTGCAGCACTGTAATTTAAAATAGCAACCACATCCTATGCAGTCTAAAATTATGAGAAATTTAGAACAACTGTATGGGCAGATGGTTTTATAGTCCAGCATTCAAAAGAAGATATAATGCTGTTCAGTCTTTAATTGCAAAAGGCAGGGATCCTTTGAACTCATCCAACTATTGGACAGTCATCATTACAAACAATGCAGTCCGTATCTTTGCCAAATTATTAACAACTTTCTCCAGAACATCTGAAATTAAAAGAACACAGGGTTCTTACAAAATTTGGAGAGAACTATTTCCATAGAACCATGCAGCAGAAATGGATGCTGAGGGTGAACAGATCTCTTACTTGTGACAGCTGAAAATACGAATGACTGCATCATTTAGCGGTATTAGATTAATTCTTCTTTAGAGGGACCTTTGTTCAATAGAATAATTCTGGATTGATGTGTAGTATTTGATTAGTTCCAAGAGAATTAACTCTTTCATTATAATTTCAAAAGTGATCAGCAGCAGTGTTTCTTCTGTCCTTAACAGGACACCAGGAACCAAGAAGCAAAAAACAGAAATCAGAAATCATCCTCTGAATTTCTAATGAGACTTAATTTTTCAGTTATGCAGAAGAAATTACTGCATTTTTTTAACCTCAATGAAGTACATGTAAGTCCTAGCACTAAAGAACTTGTATCTTTTTCTACATTATTTTCTCTAGATCTAAGCTCTTAATTTGTAATACCATAGTCATTAGGTCTTTGGTGAAGACTGAGGGGAAACTGGTGATTAAAACATACTTTTCCCAGGACAGATTGCCTTGCTTACATAATTAAGTATTTGTCAGACATTAATTCCTGCTCTGTTTCTGTGGTAAAACTGAGGTAGTAGCAAAAGAGTGATCAAGATGTTATGATGTGAATCATGTCTGGGATGCCATGGGTTTCTTTAAGTTTTGCTCCAGATTTCTACTATTGCCTTCTAGAAGTCATGGAGTCAGCCTGTGCTTTACTTCTTTGTTCTTTACTTCTTTTACTTCAAACCTGATTGCTTAGGAGTCCCTGGCTCATATTTCTTGTCTAGGAAAGTACCCAGCAATTTTGGGTCCCCTAAAAGCTGTGGCCAAACTGAAAATGATGGAGCTGAAAGGATCTAATCTACTGAGTTCAATTTAATCCTACTAAACTGGGAAACAGGGACAGGTAAATGATGAAAAAGGGCATAATCAAATATATTTCTTTGCATGACAAGTGGTAGTGTTTTTAGAGTCCTAGAACATTTAGTTTTATTTACTGTGGTCACATATAACCCAACTAATCTCAAATACCTCCATATCATTTTGTGTTCAGCCTTTGCAAATTGTTCAGCTTTTTTAGACATTGATCTAATGAAACCTTTGAGAAGAAGTCAGCAAGTAGAAGAAAAGGTCTGACCTACTCCTATTTACAGTACTATCTGTTCATTCCTCCTAGTGTATTTATGATGTTGAACATGTTCTCTTTACCTTTTACCCTGAAAAATAAGTCTAAAAGTCTTCATTGTCAGAAAATATAGGTTTATTACCAACATGCCCAACAATCAAAGAATATAACTTCTCTCCTGGGTAACAACTTGCTCTCTTGTACAAATGTCAGACATGGCTATAAGCCTTGGCAATGCCTGGGCTCTTGGTGGGATAGGTCATTGCATCATCGTGAGGGGCACCATAGTGGGAAATGGTTAAATTCCTTCTACACCTCTTTTTACATTAAGAAATGTGGAAATTTTTTTGTCTAAGTGCATTTTCCTCTCAGGATTTCTGTTCCCTTGGATGTATTCCTGCTGCCTTATGTCATGGCCCACCGGCAGCTAGACTTTGTGGGAGTTTTTCCATTGATTTCATTATTTACATTGCTTCACTTTGCATTATTGACTCTTATTCACTTCAGCTCTGACCCTCAGGCTGAAAGCTTCTAAAATGTGAAGCTCCTGTCAGGTACAACTCATTTTCAACAAGAGAATATTTCTCCAGAAATACTACGGTGGACACAGATTGAGGACAGCGAAGATCTATGTATTCCTGCTTATTCTGCACATTTTATGTCTCCCAGAAAAGGCATGCAAACACAGATTTACATTTTCATGCAGCAATCTTTTAATTTAATCTCTCCATCCTGCAGTGAGTTAAGCACAGAAGCTTTCTTCATGTTTTTCTCCTTTAGCCTTCCCTCTCCTGTTGCTCCTCAATATCTGTAGCAAGCCAAACATTGGCATATGCTGCTCTAGGAAATATTTTGTGGTTTTCCTAGTATCTGCAGGTGGCTGCATTTGGCTGCATCTCCCAGTTCTACTGATTCTATGTTTCTCTGACAGAAAGATAGAGAAGTAATAGCATCCAGAAGTAGTATGGTCTGGAGAAAGAAATACCTATTTGTGAGTTCACACTTCCGAGATAAAACTCCCTGGATATTTTACTTTCCATGAAATTTTTTGAGATTTCTGCTTTTTTCTTGGTTTATACTAAGAGAAAAATGGGACCTTTTTGTGTTCATTCTGTTTATTTATTTATTTGCAGTGGGGGCACTAGCAGCGAGTAGGAGCTGAATATTTGGGACATTTACACTGAATTTAAATCCTAATAAACTACTTTAGCCCAGGGGCTACTTTTCCTACCCACATCTAATACCAGTACAGAACTAGAGCATAACTCTCTTTTATCTCTGAATTTGACAAAGAAGAGCCCAACTTCCTCTTTGCCCCATGGGAGGTACTGAGAGATTTTTCCCAGTATGTTTCTACAACAATTATGCATTTTTGACTGCTCGTGTTCTGCGTTTTATTTCCCCCCGGGTCAGGTCTCTGAATTTGAATTCTGTTTCTAATACTGGTTTACCTTGTACTTATGGATTGTTGCTTGATACATTTCTGTCTCTGCTGCTCAGCTGCCTATAAAACAGGGGTAAAGCATCCTCAGTTTCTCTGGAAATGCTTTACAATTATTTTAATAGCTGCATTTTGATATAAATATGTAAATAAATGAAAGAATGTTAAACAGTACTCAAATGAAGAGTGTAACTATAAATATTCCAACCAGTTCTAGGCTGAATTTAATTACATTTAAAATAAGTTCATATTTATTGCTTTTTGGGATTGTTATCTGTAGTGGAGTAAAGATGATAAAACTACAATGTATATCAGATAGATAAATAGATAACTTCAAATCGGTATTTATGTTAACCTTCGGTGTCTTCTTGCAATGTTCTTTCAGCAGTTTGTTTTTGTTCTTTTTTAACAAAAGCAAAACAAAAAAGCATCAGAGGTTATTCTAGACTGGGAAAAATAAATACAGCCATTTATATTTATTTCCCAGATGGCAGACTATGAAGCTGTTGCCATGTAAAGTCTTAATATTCCTGCAGTTTCTAACTCTTAGTATTAAGTTTTGGTTGATTTTTCTCACTGCATTTGTAAGAGAGCTTACAGGTATTTGTGTCATTTACTTGCAGTTACAAATCTCTATGTAAATTTAGATGATAATTTTTAAGGCAGGGTTGTACAAAAGGTAAACTATAGCCAAGTCTGTGTAAATCACAATGCATCTATGTATGAGGCTTGTCTGTGTTCATGAGGTTTTTTTGTATTTGGAAGATTGTATTGTACTTTGTACTAAAAGCAGAGAGAAATTTAAGGAAGTTTTTAATTGCTGTGTGATCAAACACAATGTAAAGCTTTTATCAGATGAACCATTGATTCTTTGTTTTTATAATTTCATTTCCTGGGAGAGAAAATGTTTTTTTTAAAGGAGTTTGTGTATCATATGTGGTATTTCACTTAATAAGGACAGCCAGATGCCCATATGATAATGAAGAACACCTTCCCTCTGATACTGCAACGTTGGAGCCAGCAGCAGTTTTGCAAAAAAGTAGGCTGGAGGTGGCAATAAGCACAGACTGTGCTCCACTGGTCCTCTGACTCTGCCTTCTGGGCAAAGCAATAGCCTCCTACACTTACGGTGTAGCTTTACAAGAGGTGAAGGGAACTGAGATGACAGGGTACAAACATATTTTCTCTTACTTTTCTTACTGCATCAAGGATGTCAGCTGATCTGCAGTGGAGGTCTCAGGACAACTCACATGTTGTGTGTCCCATGTTGTGTATCCCATGCGTGCACCTATGTTCCTACGGATGATTTAAGCTTACAGGCAGCTGAAGGCACCCAGAGATCTGGTGCACAGTAACATGCCATAAAGTACGTTTCCTTTATGCTGTGATTTTCCCCAAGTAAGGCAGAGAGCTCAGAGTGAGATGCTGAAGCCTCTGTAGCTGTAGCTTGTGCAGCGTGGTGGTTTATCTCCTTCCGACAGTGCCACTGAGTTACCTGTGAGCTGTGCAGTGATGAAAGAAGTTTAATCCATGTTGTTACCCAGAAGCACTGTGCAAAGACAGTTCTGATAATGCAATGATTTGTTTCCTCAGGTAGACCCAGCTGCGTGCTGGCAGACAGGGTTGCCCATAGAGTTGGCCAGATTTGACACAAAATTGTGTGCTGTGTTTCTAACATTTAGCTGCAGTATGGTTTGTCCCAGAGGTATAATGAATTATAGCATTCAGTTCTGCTTGGAAAATAAAAGTGGCAAATGGTTTGGATTATAAATTACACAGAAATTCCATAATTACATATGTTACATTTTTTTCTCCTTTTGATAATCTGATAATCCTCACACTCTTTTCATATTGTGGTTTTTTTTTAATTCATCCAACTCCTTTCAGCATCCCCTTTGGGCCTCTCAAATGCTTAGCTCAGGAGGAAGTGAGTAATAAATACATCAAGGCTAGTCAGTATTGCAAAGATATGAAACACTTTCTGTGTTCTCATAGGGGTATCATAGCCCATAATTCATAAAAAATTCCTTTGGCTAGATTAGGTACTTAGGAATTCACTTCTTTCCCATTGAAAGTAGAAAAGGTATGTCTTTAACACCTCCAGTGATTTTAATGGAGACAGCTTTAAAACAATAATATATCGCTTCCAAATTTAAGAGTATGTGATTCTGATTATGAAAGGTTAAAAGCATTTTAAATTTGAGCTGCAAAATATTAATTGTGGTTATTCCTTAAATCAAATTTACTATATGTCTGTTTTTACAGTGATAATAATATGATACACAGGGAACAGGCTCAAACAGACCAGATCCTAAGGTGATCTGAGCTACCCCTGGAAGGACTGAGGGTCCTCAGCTCCTGGCAGCAATAAAGAGGAACACCTCAAAGGAAAAACACTGCATTTTGCAGGGTCAGGTCTTAAAACTTCAGCCAATTAGGAGAATAGCCTGTTGTACAGTACTGCTTAATCCTGTTAAAAGCAGACAGAAGTGACTCCATAGCAAGTGACAGCACTGAATGTGAAATATCCATCCTGTGAGGTCTCAGTTCCTACTGGAGCTTACATGCTGAGTGATTGTCATCTTAGATACCTACCTGTGTGACACCCAAATTGCTTCTCAAAGCACTACTAATGCCCACAAAAGCATTCCGATGCTGATGGCATACAGTGAAAATGAGCAGGATAGAATTTACAGATAGTGCCATTCAGGAAGCCAGGGAGGAGAAGTGGGGTTTACTTCTGTTTTCAAACAACTGGTAAGTGAACTGAAGATACTTTATGAATTCATTCTCTACCCCATTCTCTCCCTTCTCTTCCTGCTTCTTCTAGAATTTGTTTTTAATTTTTCTGCCATGGCTAAAATTTGTTTTAAACTAAGTATGAACTCATATTTTAATAAATATTAAATAAATGAAAAAAGAGGACATATTATTTTCTACATGAGAGGATCCAGGAAATTAGGGAGAACATACATTGAAACTCACCCTAAATATTTTTATATGTATCATATATGAATACCTGCTAGGAGCTCATTTCTTCTTTCTCAGAAAACAAAAAAAAAAAAAAGAAAAAGAGATGGAATAGCAAGTGTTCAGAAGATCTTGCCTTAGAAGTATTTAAAATTTAATACTCTGTTAAATAAAATGTTGATGTTTTTAATATGTTAATGATAACTGTATATACTATATAACTATTGAAATTTGATATATATGTCTTTCAGACATAAATGGACTAATGGTTTAATTTGAAAAAAAAAAAAAAGAATTTTATTTATTTAAGACCATACTGTGCAAAAATCATTCATCTGAGATTTTAATCCTGTGTCTGAAAGTTTCCTCTCATTTCCTTCAAGAGAAGTCCTGGACCCCAAGCCTACCCTCCAAACTAGTGTGAACATGACTTAGTGTTTCTAGGTCAAAGATGAGATTCTTTACACAGGTTTGTTGATGGGTCAGAGTAGCTGGACGTGCAATTTTATAAAAATATACTTCTCTCCTGTTCTGTTATAAAGTAGTAGTAGGAAGTGGCTCTTTTATTTATGAGGGTAGGTTAAATTTCATTCACCACAATAACTTAATTGAATCGCTAGAAATATTAAGAAAGCATAATACCTACTTAAATGAAAAAGACCCATTTTTATTTGCCTTTTTAAATTTTGGTATAAAAATACAGGTGTAAAGAACTGTGAAGGTTGAGAAAGATATTTTTTCTTAAACAGGCATTTGCTGTCTTAGTGAAACACAGGACAGGCATTTATAAGCATTTAAACAGGATGTTCATCACAGGGAGTGAAACAAAAGCCTTCCGAATTCTAAATTACAAACCTGGTCAGAAATTGACTGTCAGACTGTACTTTTTAGATCTTCTTCAAGAGCTACTATATGCCTTTGTGACTATCAGTGTCTCACAGAGAAACACAACCTATGCAGCTTTGTAAGATTCTTGCACGGGAAAAACAAACATAAAATTAAATACTCTTAAATGTAGTAATATTTTCATTTGCTGGGAACCTGCAGCACCTGTGCTACCCAGTTGTATGGAACTTACTACTGTTTTTGCAATTGCTGTGAACCTATGGCTTCCTTATGGAAATATCTACAATAGAAGCCCCATGCCTTCATGAGTTGTGGAAAGCCAGAGTTTAGGTGGTGCTGGCAGTGACTGAGTGATGGCATTATTCTGCCCAGTAATACGTAAAGAACTCAGTAGCATACCAATTTGCTTGGTTGTTATAAGCCTCTCAACTCCATATGTAATTAAAGAGACTTTTCATATTTAATAGTATTTATCTTGTGTGTCAGATAACTCTTGTTAAAACTCATCAGCTTTTCATTACCAAGATCATTAATACCATTGGTGATACCGTGACTTGAATAGCTCTTTCCTTGTTTGTCACAGCTGCAAATTGACTTTCTAATGACTGATTCAGTTGTAAATTTCCCTTTTCAAGAACAGAATCAGAAGCATCAGATTTGTTACTTACCTCAGATTCTTTTACTGACATTTACTTTTGATGTAAAGCAGTATTAAGTTACTGATTTTAGGGAGAAGCTCTCTTTCGGAAGGTCATATTTTCCAATAGGTAGCATGCTGCTCAACGGAGCACTTTTTTTGTGTATCCAAATTTTGCTGATTTTCCCATCTGTTCCCCCTGTTGTGATAAAGACACCTGGCAAAAGTACTAGATCCTGTTTTTTCCTGCATGTGCACACTTTGACCTGCTAACCTTTGCATTATTCCACCGTGTGTGATGGAAAGGGAAAAACTGTGCTGGGCTGGCAGGCAGGAAACCTGTCTGTTCTGTGCTTCCACTTTTTCTTGAAGACTAACCAAACAAGTTACTGAGACCATTGTTCTTTCAGAACACAAGGCCAGTTTTTTCTTCTTTTTGCATCTTCACATACAAAAAGTCCTCAATATGAATTTGATCTTGTACAAGGCTTTAGATGGCTCTAGGTAATCTTAGATTTTAAGGCCACAAGTAGACCAGTTGATCAGTAAGTAATTTAGTTTCATCTCTTATCGTAGTCAAGGTGTGTTTCTTTTATGTCTTTAGCCAGAATGATGATCAATCACTGTGTTTTCCTTTTAAGTGTGAGATGTTTTTATTTATTTTGTATGTGTGTGTGTGAAAATATTGCTCCACAGTTTCTGAACTTGAGAGACCACCTTTGCACTGAGAGACTGATTCAATCACTATAATAACATGTGCTAATTGAGTGTTGCCTACCAGTGTAGGCACAAGCCGGTTGAGGGGCTGTTTGCAGTGAGTACCCTGGTTGGAAGGAGGGGGCAAAGAGATTGCCACCTGAGACATGACAGGATGAATAAAGTGTTGGTACAGATAAGCTAACACATTGTGGATACGGAGTATATCCTCAAATTCGGCTATATGAGGTGACAGTTTAATGACAGTACTGAGCCAGCTTTAGTTGCTGTTGTGTTGTCAGCAGGCACAAGGTTAGGTACTGGAAGAAGACTACTTTTGTGGAGGAGGTCAAATCTGAATAGAGAAGAACATCACCAAAGTGCATTGTAGTCAGAAGGTGATTGATAAAGGCAAAATAATTCAGCTTGGATGTGCAGCCCTTGGCATGACTGTGAACTGGAGTTGAAACTTTCTGGATGAATCTTTGCTGAAGGTGAGTGCCAAGCCAGAAAGATCAACCAGGGCTGCAGCTGTATCCAGCACAGTATTAAGCACTGTAGTTCTGACCTAATAAAACTATCCGGACCAGACTTAAATTTATAGACCTTGGTAGTCCTCTGCTGGGACATGGAAGGAGGTGGGAGGAGGTGGTGAGCTTTGACTACCTCAGTGTTTGCTGGGCTTGTGTTGGTGCTCCCATCACTTTCATCTTGCACAGGTTGCCTAGGCAGAGAGGTGATTGAGGGAAGCTTTCCCCTAACACATTGGGAATAAGTCAGTTTGGTTGAAAGTCCTGGGGAATAAGTTCTGTTAGGTAGTTTGCTTAACAAGAGGGCTGAATATTTGGTTTATGCAGCTGTAATCTCAGTGTTATGGAAGAAATGTCTTTTTGCCAATACATAGTCTAAGTTATTCACATTCCTCCATTCAAAGGACTTTGTATTCAAAGCCAGACAAGCATCCTTTGGACATGGATTGCATTAGATGACAGGGTAAATTGTGATTACATAGTGTTGCCAAATTATTTAATTTGGTTTTTTTTTGTTTGGTTTTTTTTAACCCAATCTCCATGGAGAACTCTGGTGCACTTCATATATCCCTACTTTCCATATTTGATGATGAAGTGAGACATTAAGGAAGCGAGATAGCTACAAAGGTCTGCATGCAGGTGAGTTTTTGCTGTATATAGGAAGATGGAACTATAGGAATTCCCTGAGTATATAAAAGTTTAAGAGTAAGCTCTCAGTGAAAATCAGAATGATTTGATAGACATCTCCTGTGTGAGGTCTGAGTGTTCCCTGTTGCAGAATGGAGGTGCACTGGTGGATTTTCAGTTGAGAGGAATCTTGAGTGGGAAGGTTGCCTACTTTGTAGGGTCACACTAAAAGAATCAGAGATGACACTAATTACTGGGGTAATTGGTCCACATAAAATGATAAATCTATATGAGAACCATGGCCTTTATTTGAGAGCAGTAAACGTTCCCTTTTACAGGCAGCAATTACTCTGTGTGGAGAAAGTGCTGTGTTTCCACCTAACAGTACAAAGATGTGGAAAAGTTTCACAACCCTGGTAATTTTGTCTTGCAAAACCACAAATGATTTCCTTATTATCAAAGACTGAAAAAGTAAATAGTTCATAATCAGAAAAATGCTTTAATAACAGTAATTTTAGACAGAATGAAATAGAATACCTCTAACAGTAAAGAATCAACCTGTTACAACCTTGATTCTCGTGGTGCCAGTAGCTTTTTGTATAAAACAGTCTAGACAGATTGTGGCAAATGAAGAGAAAAAGCTGCAATGTCATAACAAAAATGATCTATTACTAGCATTTGCCCTCATGAGTAGAAATAAGAAGAACAACTGTATGAACTCATTAAGTTTCATCATTACAGGGAAAAGAACTACTACCCTCTAGGGTGCATATGTACTTGTGCACAGACAACATGTGGACCCTCATGTGCACTTCTGTACAATTGTCTTCTCTTGAAAAAGAAAAAAAAGAATTGCTGGAATTGCAGTGCGTACTGTTGAAATAATAAGAGTCCAATGTAATCCCACTACGGAGTGTTTAGGGTGGGAGACATCTCCGGAGTAAGATACCTAACTGAAGATGTCAACTCGTGAATTTGGTGGATAAAATACCTACGTTTAAGTATCTTAATCTAGACACATGTCATGGAATCATGGAATCATTTAGGTTAGAAAAGACCTTTAAGGTCCCTTTAAACCAGCACTGCCAAGCCCACCAGTAAATCACATCTGCATCCCTAAGAGCCACATCTACATGTCTTTTAAATTCCTCTAGGAGTGGTGACTGTACCACTTCCCTGGGCAGCCTGTTCCAATGCTTGATAACTATTTCCTTGAAGCTAAACTTACTCTGATACAACTTACCCATTTCCACTCACTCTGCCCCTTGTTACCTGGTAGAAGAGACTGACTGCAACCTCACAACCTCCTTTTAGGTAGTTGCAAGTCTCCCCTGAGCCTCCTTTTCTTCAGGCTGTACAACCCCAGCTCCATCAGCCACTCTCTGTAAGACTTGTGCTCCACTCTTCACCAGCTTTTCTGCCTTTCTCTGGATATGCTCCAGCACTTCAATGCCTTTCTTGATGTGAGAGAGGCCCAGAACTGAACACAGGACTTGAGGTGCAGCCTCACCAGTGCTGAGGACAGGTGGACAGTCACTTTAGTGGTCTTGCTGGCAACACTATTTCTGATACAAGACAGGATGCCATTTGCCTTCTTGGCTACCTGGGCACACTGCTGGCTCATGAACAGCTGGCTGTCAACCAGTACCACCATGTCCTTTTTGGTTTGGTAGCTTTCCAGCATCTCTGCCCCCAAGCCTGTAGTGATCCAGCCTGTCCAGATACCTCTGCAGAACCTTTCTGCAGATCAACATCCTTGCCAAACTTCGTATCTTTGCAAACTGATTGAGGCAACACTCAATCCCCTCATCCAGATCATTGATAAAGATATTAAACAGGACTGGCCCAAATACTGAGCCCTGGGGAACCTCACTAGTGACTGCCTGCCAGCTGGGTTTGGCTTCACTCGCCACCACACCAGGCCTGGCCAACCAGACAGTTTTTTACCCAGTGAACCATGCACCTGTCCAAGCAGTGAGCAGTCAGTTTCTTCAGGAGGACGCTTTGGGAAATGGCATCAAAGGCTTTAGTAAAAGTGCACGTAGACACATCCACAGCCTTTCTCTCATTTGTTAAGATGAAGGAGATGAAGTTAGTCCTACCCCTTCACCTCTGAGACCAAGTAATGAAAACTTGATCCTGCTGTTACTAAAAAGTGCAAAGAAACACTTGTGATATTTTAGAAAGCAGTTGTAGTTGCATGGTTCTTTTTTAACGTACTGACGGAAATTGAGAAGTCTGATGATGGGGCAGCTAAAACCATAGCAGGGTATTTAAAAATAATAATAATGAAATGCAGCTTTTGTTACAAAAAGTGGGGAAAAAAAAGCTGTGTGGAAAAAAATGTTATGTCGATGAGGAGAATTTTCTCTGTACTGTAGTCTTAACTAATAGAATGCTACAATAATGTTGGGAAATGAAAGATTTTAGCTCCCATTTTATGAATCATCTGAGTTTTCAAAGTAATGAGTGCATATTAGAATCTACATTGCTTAGGACTAGATGGAAGTTTAGATAAGTGACCTTCATTTCATAAGGTTTAATGCCGATGATTCTCAACAGTACACTCATAGTACCATCTGTAAGAAGATATAAAAGTCTTTTTGTCCATATCTCTACTTTGGTTGATGTTGAGGAAAAAATTTTTCCCTTTGACCTATCTTTGTGCTCATCTCTGGCAGGGTAGATCTCTAGTTTCTTTCTGTGCCTCAGTTCTTGTTTACATCACGTTATCCCAGATGCCAAAGTCTCCTCTTATAAATCTACTATTACTGCCTCATTCCCCTCTGCCTTCTACCCTACATACTAATTTACCTTTCTGTGACTAGAGTAAGAAATACAGCAGGAATAAAAGTGAAGAGATCCAAGGACGTTTCTGCTGGGATAGCTCATACAGCTAATGCTGGAGGGAAAGCAAAACACACTTTCTCTTGTTGAAGAATGAAAAAATCAATAAATCCTTTGATTTCTGTAGGATGACCTCACTTTCCCATTTGGAAGAAAGGAAACTCCTCTTTGACTGCCTCCGAGTGACTGACTCTGGGGCTAGTATATCCTTCTTACTCACCTCTCTTTGAGGGGTGAAGCCTCAGGTCTTGTGGCAGGAAACCCTGATGTGTCCCACTGCTTGGGCTGGCATCTGTGTACACAGGGGTCCCCACCTCTGTCATCCTCAGAGCTCAGGGATTGCCCTTTGTCCCTCCTCAAAAAAGGCATCATCTCTGAGAATGGCAGGGTCTTGCTGCTACCCTGGAGTTTCTGAGTTAGGGTCTCTAATGCTTACTTCCAACTCAGTTCTTCCTCAACTGGTCCCTTTACTGTTTCCTGCTGGATGCATACCAGTATTATTGACTGTGCAAAGAGAAATGCATTAGCTAACTTCTTTCATAAATTGGAAGAGGACACTATTTTCCATGATTTTCAATATTGCAGCATGCATAGAACGGCACATCCTTTTGCACATATGCACAGATAATCATAATCTCTCCTGCATCAGATCATTTTGCTCAACATTTTTAGTGTCAAGTTTACTCTCCTGGTTTCAAAACCTCACAGTTTCACAGGTACATGTCTCTCTTCCCCTCTTTTTTTTTTTTTTTTTCTCTTTGTAAGGGTCTGTCAATATATACAAATTGACCAACATGAATGTACAGTAAACTAAGTCATTCTGCAATAACTCCCTGCATGAGCAGCCTTCAAGAGAATAATTTACAAAAGAATTGTCTGTTTTTCCAAAGCTACACACAATGTTCTCAAATCTTGGAGAAAATTCTTTGTCTGGATTTCCATCACTTTGTCTCTGGTTTAATGACAGGGAAACCCAGAAATGTTTCTGTTGGATGACATGCATTGCTTATCCTGATGTAAACTCTATGCAACACTGTAGAAAAAGTGTTCCCTGTTTCTCTTTTTCAGAAGGATCATCCCAATTATTTCAGATTTTTCCTACTCTGGTCTGAATGTATCAATTTTTATCACTTCTCGCTATCATTTGTCATTAAAAACATAATAACCTTTATAAATTTGGAGGTATTTATCTCTCACAAAAATAGCTGTATTGTAAAGGCTACAACTCAGTGAAAACAATAACGTTATTTTATACTACCACAACTACATCCTTAAATGATCATAAATTCACTTGGAATTAGCATAATAACTCTATAAAAGAAATAACAATTTATAAAATGAATGTGAAAAAGGTTTAAGTTTAGCATAATGCAGAAAATGGATCCTAGAGCAGAACTGGAATATGCTTGGTGGTGTGTTAAACATTAGGCGATAAAGTAATGACTAGACAATTCATAATGAGTTAACACAATGGATGTCTATTGGCTGAAATCTTAACACTATGTGAAGGATTAATGAAAACCATCCCAGCATACCAAGAACATATTAAATACACTACTTTTCCATTAGGAATTGATTAAAGGGTATTTTCCTATAAGCAGCAAAGGACAGGCAGACTGAGGCACACAGCATCCTTTTAGAAACCATCACACTTCTTCTTCTAAGGTGTACTTTCCCATGTAATACATGCTGCCCTGCTGGGCTGTCTCAGTTAAGTTCTTTTGGTACCATGCCTGAGGAGATGCACATGGAGACACCATAAAGGAGAACGTGCATCTAGTAACCAGGAAAGTGCACTGTTTTCAGAGCCCATCACTGCATCTACATCCACTTTCATCACAGTGCCACAAATCCGTGTTTTGCTCCAACATCTGCAAACTTTAGAGTTTGGGGTGTTGCCTGCAGGTGAGGTCAGAAAATTGAGACAAACACGCAGTTTGCAGAGGCGAAGAGAAGAACAGCTTTACGGGTGAAGAGCCTGTGATCCAAAAAGAAAAAGAATAACAGTCTTTCCATATTTATAATTTTCTTAGCTACTACACATCATACTATCTTACTAAAGTCTATCTTACTATTATGCCTCTTAAATATTTAACAAGAATGCCTCTTATGACTTGTTGCCTCCCAGGTCCTGCCTCTGGTAGGCCTGAGAGGTACAACTCTATGTTTTGTCTTATTATCCTTCTTATCTATACAGAAGAATGCTAACATCTTGAACACAGGCCCTTCTGGGCCTTTAATATTTCAAGCTATCCAGCTACCTAGCTAAAGAGAATCCCCAAAATATATTCAGCATACCCATTAAGGCATCAGGGGCTCTAGCTGCTGTGCTGGTACTCACTCCCTTTGAGAACTGTGGAGACAGTTTTGGTAGAGCAATAGGGCAGCTCAGATAGGGAGATTTCACCCATCATCAGCTTGGAGAGGAAGACAGGATTTTCCACCGTGAGGAACATTAAGAGTCCAAGATGTGGAAGGTGAGAAGGAAAAAAGGAACAAATTAGATAGTAGAGTGAGGATGAAGTATGAAATATCAAGGCAGAGTGTGAGAGGACAGAAGAGGAGAGGACTGGTAAGAGAGAAATGGGAAAGAAAAGGGGAGAATAAGGATAAAATAAAGGAGTGTGTGAATAAAGGGTCTTCACTGGTCCCCATTTTCTTGTCAAAGGCATGAGAATTGTCCCCCTGGGAAGCTTCCATCAGCTTCCATCAATTTCCTGCCATATGGCTTTTTTTTCTCTCCCTGCCCATTTCCTAAATTTAGTGTACATTTTCTCTTTTAAAGTCTGTCATTCTCCTCATTACTATTAGCATCATCAGCAATATCTCTATGGACTAAGATGGCAATTAGCAACTGTAAACAGTTTTAGGTCTCCAGCAATAAAAGTTGTCCGCTGACATCTCTCTGAGGCAGAAAGGCAGCTGAGGTGGATGGGAGGAGGAGGACCAGAGTAGGGTGAAGAAAGCATAGAGATTAACATTGTGGTATGGGGAGATGAAAACACTAGATATCTTACTTTTTTGCCATGCTAACTCAGTCTCCCAAGTGTGACCCTTTTGGAGAAACATCCTGTGAGTGACAGGGGTGCTCGATCAACCGCTCAGACACTACTGCCATGTGGATGCCACATGAAGCTGGTCCTGCAGGTGCTCCCACCAGCCTTGCTCCCTATGCATCTGCCCTGAGAGGCAAAGCATACCTCTCTTGGGATGGGGGTTGCCTTCTACATTTCCTTCCTCAGCTGTTTCCTCATTGGTTTTCTTATGAAGCTTTCTAGCAAAGACATCCATTGTGAAGAAAAGACTTGGGATTTCTTTTTCTTTTTCTTTTTTTTTTTTTTTTTAACAATAAAAAAATAAATTAAGACCCTCTGTTTTCAGACCAGTTGCTGATGTTCATCTTCATTGTGTCACTCTGAAACAAGCTGTGCTGCTTACTGTGAGCACATCTGGAAACAGGGGCTGTGTGTTTTGTCCATGCAATGGGGCAAAGCAAACTCAAAGATTAAAGTCTTTTGGTTTATGTTTATTCTTCTTTTGTATTACCTTGCTACTGTTTTAAGTCAACTGATTTTGTATCTTAGATTTGGGTGCACACTGTGTGCAAGCTGGTTGCCAAAACCCCTAGATTTAGGTGTCAACTGGAATTTTCTGAAGCAGTCAACTTTATAAGACAGTTAAATATGTCTTTTTTAGACATTGTGAATGCTGCCAAATAAGGGAATACTTTATATATTAGTTTGGGTAGAATAGGAAACGTATTTATGTTGATGTACTTATTATAACAAAATGTAAATACAAATTATAGCTAGGTTGCTTTGGAAGTGATTTTTTGACAAGCAAAGATCTGAAAACATCTTTTTTCATTATAGGTTTTTTTTTATTTTGGAGAATGTAATTGAAAAATTGGGAAATCCTCATTTTTAAAAACTGTGTCTGAATTTTAGCAAAACTCATATTTTGGGCAAAAAAACTCTCTCAGATTTAGCAGAGGTTATTTAATGCTCCTGACACATGACTTGCTGCCTTCAGAAATTGTTTGGATTTTCAGCAGGGAGAAGCCACAGTCATTCCTGGCTCTGTCTGCTCAGCCCACTTTTTTGGAGCTTCTCGTCCCTCCTGTTGGATGGCACAGCTGTTGCTTAGCTCCCGTGACTTGTAGCCTGTTGTACTAAGGCAATGTGCCAGCTCACCTTGTTATGTGGTACATTGCCTCCACTTGAGTGTCCCCGTCATCCATACAGTGCAGGAAGAGAAGGAAGCAGAAAGCTGGAAGTAAGAACCATGTCGTCCTCATTTGTCAGGCAGAGTACTCAATTCCAGAGAGCTGGCACAGCTATGGATTTCCCTTGGGCAGCCTTAATACAGAAAGCTGGTATCTGGAGACTTTTGTCCTTGAAATTTAGTCAGTGGTAGATGACGGAGATATATTGATTGCTATCAAAATGAGGACAGGACAGCTAGATGAAATGTAAGAAATGAAAATGTGACAGTGTCTGGAGAGGAGGAATCTCCGTGGCAGAAAGCAGGGTATGCTCACACCAACGACTGCCTCTTAGTGGCATCCTCTAAGTCATTTCAGTACAGATCAGGCTCGCTGCAGTTGAAGGGGCTGTATGCTTTTTGTATCTGTCTCTAGGCTGCTCCTCCAAGGCAGTGGAAGATCTGATGCTCCCTCCTCATGTAGGTTTGCACTCACCAGGCATAATTTAGTGTGGGTGCAGAACTGAGTCAGATTTAATTTGCAAGTTTACTGCCAAACCTGGACCAATTTTTAAGCCAGCTGTACAGCACTGATTTAACAAGAAATGGAAACCATTCAAAGCTCTGTGAATTTGGCATAAATTAACAATTTTGGCGGAGTGTTACTATGGGGTTTGGACTAATTCAAACCTAAACCTTACAGTGAAATTCAGGAGGCTTGAATACATGCCAAGGGAAAGGTTTGCATAGATCTTTGCAAATTGGAAGTGTCAAGGTTTCAACAGCTCTGCTTGATAAGTGAGCAAGAGGAGATTTCCCTCTGAAGTCTCTATCTCTCCTGGAATCCACAATGTATCTGTCATGGCAACATACCACACCTGATAACACATCTTCGTTAAGCAGATTTGTTTGAAAGGGCTGTTAATGACATAAACAATAGCAATTAAAAGTATTGATACTACATTGACAGGCTGTGAAATAGTTGGTGATTCATTCTTCTAAATTAGGTTGGGGTTTTTTTCTGCTGTGCACTGTGAATGCTGCTATGGCTGAGAGCATAACAAAAATAAGGGGAAAAACAGAACTGTCTTGAAGGGACTATATTTGGGGCAAATATTTGTGTAAGGATTTGAACTAGATATTGTATACCTTCCAGATATGTTATACCTAAAACTGGTCTTCTTTTGTGCATATATTAGTTCATTCATTTCTGTGCAAGTATTTGTTAGTTATAATTAGTTACCAGATTAGTTGGATAGTTGTTAGGAGCAATGGTTGTTTGCAGTTTCTCACAATGAATATTTATGATGTGCAAAGGTTTCTATCATATGGTATTGGATCGGGCCCTCAATAGTGTAACTAAAACAAAGTAAGTAGAGGGGAAAAACAAACAAACAAAACCCCTAAACAATAAAATGATGAGAAGTGCAAACCAAATATTTTTCACACACTAATAGTCACAGCTGTAGGTATTTGTGCATAAATCAGCCACAATGCAAACATTCAAGACATTTGAGAATTATACTTAGAATTTTTTTTTTGTGAAAATGGTACCACAAGTAGCATGAGTCACCTATAAAAATTGTTTCAATTCTGAAGAGATGAAGACAAATATAAAATATGTGTTATCCAGGTGGTGCTTGTATTAAAGAACTACAGCTCTGGGTTTTCATACCAGTACAGAAAGGTCAACACTTTTTACAAAAAAATTAGATTTCAGTATCTGAGAACTCCCATTTTTAAAAAAATAATACTCCCACTTCATCTGCAAGGAATTCTATTTTGTAAATAATATTGCGTACCATTGGAAAAATTTTAGCACATGGAATAGAGGATATGGGAAGAAGAAGAATTTATCTTCAGTGAGATTAATGGACTAAAACTTGGTACCATTTATTGTTCTATAACTCCAGATTTTAACACCTGATCTGTGCAACACTCACAAAAGGCTTGTTGTTTTATTTTAAGTCATAGTAATTTGTTATTTGTTTTAACATTTATTGCAGTCACATAATGTTATTACCACCTATCTCTCCCTTTCTTATTATTTTTGGGATGCTTACCTGCAAGTTTGCAGCAGAACTGCTGGGCACCCAGTAAAATGCAAGGCAATGACACAGGACATCAGGTAATTCCAAATCTTCTGATTCTGACCTGGGCCTCACACCTGCATATTAGTCTCGATTACAATTCACAGGCATTAATAATCACAATTTAAATAGCTTAAAACTGTGTAATGAGCTCACCTGAACACCTTCGTAAAAATGTTTATCAATCATTAGAGAAATAGTAAAAAAAAAATGAAAAATTAGCATGCCAGAAGCCATGTAATAAACTCTGTAAGACTAGATATTAGAAAGATTAAGCTGTTCTTTCACTACAGCAATATAATCTATAATGAGATGCAGTTGCTTCTTGCAAATGTGCCACAGATTAATTAGTTTCAGAATACTGCAGCTTGTTCACAGTACCTTAAAGGCTCTTGAAAAGTATTACGCATGATAAGGATGCAGAGTGAGCATGCAGGAGGGCCACTGTGTAAAGCAAATAAACTTGGCTCTTTGCATTGTTGTATTCTGGGAAGACAATTTCTCTTTAATGACTTTTTACTCAAGAATCCTGATAGGATGTTACTGATGTGACCTTCATCTGTAACTTTTGAATTTGAATAAGTTAAGGAGAATCAACTTGGCAGAATTTGTATTTCTCAAAAAAATATGTGCAGTGTTTGAAGACCCTGGAGTAAATACTGTTTTCTTTTCTCCTTCTCCTGCTTTATGTATAACTTTCTAAGTGGTTCCAATGCTTTAAACCAGATGTGCTGGGCCAGAATTATTCAACTATTGTGCAGCTTCAGTTAGAGAGAACATGTGCTGTGTGTGCCTGCATAAGTTAAGTGCTATGCTGTGCCAACACTTTCTCTTTTCTGTTTGTGTATTTTTCTCCAATCTATCTCCCTCAGGAAACAAAAGTGCATTGGACTGGATATGAAACACAGGACAAAAAAACCCAAACCACGCATGATGCATAATGTAAAGGGGAGACATTCTGGTGTAATATGAAGAATTTATTAGCATGAGTATGAGATCCCTGCATTACTCAAGAGAAGTGGAAACCTAAGCCAAATTATGTAGGTCAACCCAACAAGTACCAAATAAACCTTACGCAGAGACTGTCCTTTGTTCTGTGATACAAAAAATTGTTTATATTTATTATATTCTGTTTCTACTTGTGCATAAATATTGGTATTTTATTTATAATAATCTCTGTCTCAAGATGCAACATGAAGTTGTTATTTTTAGATCCACATAAGCAATGATGTAGATCCAAATAAATCATATGCCATGATGTGGGAGAACCAGAATATTGAAATTCAAAGCCAAAAGAGTCACAAAAACTCACTGGGAGTGAGGTGGTAAGACAATGCCTATCAGAATCACTAGGTTTTTAGATCAGTGGGTATCTGTATATCTCAGAAATTTGTAACTGATCCAGAATGGAATGATTCTGTCTTGGGAGACATGTATTCCTTCTTCAAGGAAGAAGAAGGAAGTATTTAATTGCCAGATTTTTATTTTTCATAATGTAGCTGTTTTACACGATCAGGGCTTTTGTCCTGAAATGATTAACAGAAGAGTGCAAGTAGTATCACAGGCACATAGTCAGCTTGGATTCTGACTGCCATTTCTATGCATGCCTACATTACTGTTCATACCTTAATTTTTGCAGACAATTCTGTACAGCTACGAGCTTGTTTTCCTTTACCCTCAGCTGTGCTAATTATTGACCTATGAATTGCTACTATAATTTTGTTTCTTCAGTTCTGCTGTTGTGACAGCACCCTTTTGGTTACAATAATGTCACTAATACCTGACAGTAAGATGTACTGTGCATATTTGATCATGAGCTGAAAGTACGACTTGCATCGGAAGCGATGACGTCACATCCTGATAATCAGTGGAGATAATTACATGGACTTTTTTTCATAAAGCTTTCTCAAAACTTCTTTGGGATGGATTAAAATGTGGATTATTTGCTCCACCCATGCTGAAGCTTTGCAGTAAGAGAGATGCCAATGGCTGTGGCAGTCCAGTGGCTTCTCCAGAATTTAGAGGTAGAGGGACATCTCCTTAGCTTTATTTGCACAAACGCACATAGCTAGGGAAACAAACTGGAGGATCCTGAGCTCCATGTGCTTTCACAAATCTGCAGTTTTGTTGGAATAGCTGAGATCTTGTGGAACTGTTTGCGCACTGGAGGATGGTGGTTAATTGATTGCATTTTGTCTGTAGGCTGTTAACAAATGCAGAACTGCAGGGATCTGTCCTGGGCCCAGTACCACGTCATATTATCAGTGTTCTGAAGGTGGTGGACTGCAATCTCGTTAAGTCAGCAGGTAACAGCAAATGGAAGGATGTGTCGATGAGCTTGAAGGTAGGGCTGCCATTCACAAGTACCAAGATAGGCTGGAGAAACAGGCCAAAGGAAGCTTTGAGAAATTCGGTGGAGACAAATCCATAGTTAATAACACCTGTGAATGATTCACCCTGTGAGGAGAGACTGAGGGACTGGGTCTGACTTGGCTTCAGGGAGAGACAGTTTCTTGGTGCACTAACAGCAGCCCCCCAACAGCTATGGGGATATGACTGAGAGGAGGGAGCAAGACAGACAAGGTGCATTGACTGAAGCAAGCAAGAGAGGTTCAAATGGGATATAAGAAGAAGTCTTTTCCCAATTGGGTCAGTGGGGCAACTCCCCCATCCAGCCTGAATTATCCCAGGATGATTGACTGGGCACTGGCACAGGTTTCTCAGAGAAGTTGTGGAGCCTCCATATCTCCAAGGAGATATTAAAAAACCATCTGGATATAGATCTGAGCAGCCTGCTCTGGGTAACCCTGCTTTAGAAAGAGGTTAGATCAGATGATCTCCAGATGTCTCTTCCAATCTCAAGAATTCTGTGGTTCTCTGATCCCATGATCCTACCTAGGCATGCAATTTTAGGAAAAAAATGTGTAATAGTAGGGAGGCCTTTATTCTGTGCATTCTAGATTCTCTAACAGAGCCAGGTCCTTGAAACTGTAAACTTTTCTTCAAAAAATTTCAAACTTTGTTCCCAAATAACTACATTGTAACAGTAGAACTAGTGTTTTCCACTTCTTATTATGTGCGTAATGAAACCACAGTCCTTTCAGCTCTTGCTTTGTAATCACAAATAATATGTTGCTGACTGAACTCTTGTTGGATAACCTTAATGAGAACTCAGTGCTCTTCTGCCAGTTACTGTATGTACTTTTAGGTCTAGGCTCAGTGAGTTCTTCCAATACCAGAGCTAAGGCCGTGAAAGACTCTTATCTTGGATGTCTTGAAGCTTGCAAGGCAGCATTGCTGGAGAATCCACTCCTGAGTTTCCACTAGTTGGTTAGTCACCTGGTTCACGAATAAACCTAGTATAGGACACACATCACTGCATGTGCATACCTATGCGCATGAATATACACCACTTACAATTAACAAGCAGTTTAGCAATCTATTTATGTGGGATGTTAGAATACACTAGATTCTAGCAGCAGATCTTCCAATTGATCTCAGCTATTAAATCCAAAATCATGGCTATAAGTCATGAAACTGGCTTTGAACTTCTCAGTTGGTTATTCTTCAGTATTTTTCTCTATTGATATTTCCGTGTTTCAGTGAATGCTCTTGCCACAAACTGGCAGCTCAATAAAATAAAATGCCCCACAAGATTATGGATTATATGATGGTAAAATTTATTCCATGAGCCTGAGGGGATAATTTGACTTTCATTTCCTCCTTCTCTTTCAAAATATAGAGCTACCAATAAGTGGTATGTAAAGAAGATCAGAGCAAACTGAGGAGTTAAATGTTTGCAATTTATTAACTTGAGCATGAAAGTACAGAAAATAGGCAGGGACTCTAGTTAGTTGGAAAAGAAGTTTCAATCTACTGCATTAAAACATGGTTTGCACTAGTCTAATGAGTTTTCTACTAAATGAGGCATGAAACATACTGCCAGAATATAAAGTCAGTAAAATACTCAAATTACTGTACAATGTCATTATATGTTTTATCTTATTGGGGAGCTGGTATAGAATACATTATCTTGAAATTTACACAATCAGTAAAAACAGAAAAAAGTTTTTTTTTGTTGGGTTTTTTTTACATGAATGTGCCATTCAGAGAAGTTGCTAATAAAGAGAGATCAAAACCTACTGATTCCATAAGAAAAATATACACATACAGAATTCTCAAGGACATACAAAAAGAACTGTTCAGTAAATATTTCAGTTCAATATTCTATTCACAATCCTTGCTTAATCAGACCTATGGAAAATGACACACAAAAGTAGCAAGTATCACAGAGAACAGAACTTTTTTTCTAAAATCTTTCAAATAATTAAGAACTGCAATACAATTAATGTTAGCATTCTGATTCAAGAATGAATCTTGATTATTTTAAAATGCTATATTTTTTAAATATTTAAAGAGGGAGGACTGCTTTCCTTAATAAGGAATTGTGCTAAGTTGCAAGTGGTATTTTTGCATGACTAAAGGAGTTGGTGATTAAAATTTAAAAAAAAAATTAAAAAGAAAAGCAAAAATTATCTCAAGGTTTTTGTTCAGAATCCTATTCCTGTTCCTGTCCCTAAGGGACCTCTTTACAACTGCAAGACAATTGCATAGTTTCAAAATTAATGGAATTTCTATTACATCTCATGAGGCTGGAATTTGTTTGCTCCAATCTCCTCAGACACAAGAGTAGTCTGTCTGCTCAAATATTCTTCTTTTAACTATTCCTGAATTCTATTTTTCTGTGGTTTCATTACAAACTACACCTAGAAGTTTCCTAGAATTGACTACAAGTCAGTGTATCACATCAATTACTGCAATGTGATGAATCATATCTTCGTTTATCCTAAATGCCAATAAGCAGCTCTGAATCTTTCCTACATGGCCGAACAGCGCTTTAAGCACAGGCAGAGCTCTTCTCACATTGTCTAGGTTGGTTCACTTGCATAATTTTACAGTTGTCTATTGTTAAAATGGCTGTGTTTCCTCTTAACACACTATTTAACAGATGACTGTCCATCCATCTCCTCAACACCCCTTTATTTGCCCAATGATACACTGACATTGACAGACTCTAAGTTCGTTTTTAATGTGTCCCAGGTTTCCTTCTAGATACCATTGCAAATAGAGTGCTGTTGAACTCTGTGGCCAGCTATAACATTCATTAAAAATTAATTTCCTACTGGCCTGGTATTTTCCTGATTTATGTGCTTTTGAAGGCATTTTGATGCCTTCTCATGCATGGGTAGATTTCCAGGCTTCAGTACTTTAAATTAGAAGTAGGATTGAGAGCCTGTAGTCTGGCCTTACCAATTAGTAATGTTTTTCCCTTTTAGGGAAAAAAACGTCCTCTCACTATCAAGGTATATAATCTGATTTGTTTTGTTACATGGATTTGCCTTAAAGGAGCACTTCACCTAGGGAGATGATGTCGATGCAGAAGAGCTGGGCAAGGACTGGGACACTTCTTTCATATAAAGGTACTTCAGAGAGTGAGGGAGCTATCGTCTGCTGGCCCAGCAGGAGAGAGAAGGCTTACTTGGGTTAAACTATCAGGGGCCTGGCAAAATGTCCACTCAGGGAAAGAGGAGAAGCGAAAACATGTTCTCATGAATGTCTGTGGACCTTTTAAATTAAATTTTGTTATATCTTTAGCCCTATCTTTTTTGGCCACAGCTTCCAAATCAGCTCTTCTATTACTGAGAAGAACAGAGTCTTTATTTAAAACCTAATTCTTCTAATGTGCAGTCAAGAGAGGCAGTGCCAGTGTTGTGTCTACCTGCCCTGTATACATGATTGTTCTAACAGAGCAGCTAGTGCCAGTGCTAAAGAGAAATACACCTTCATTTGACACTATTTTAAAAAGTTATCAAGTCTGCATTTTCTTAGACTACACATAGTGTGTCTTAGCATAAAACCCTGATGATGGTAATAGCGTTTATTGGCATAGTATTTTATTTTAAAATGGTCCAGAGTCAATTCCAGCACCGGCTGCCAAGAACTTTTTAAAATCTTTGACATTTGTGGCATAGTTATTAGACATTCTCTCCTGTATTTTTAGAACAAAAATGTGATTGAAACATCATCTTTTGGGTCTAAATCCAGTCTGGTCTTCCCTTAGGTTTGCCTCAATGGCTTTCTTTGTTCTACTCGTGAACTATCTGCACAAGACTTTGTTTGGTGCTGAAAAGAGAGCAATACCTTACCAAACAGAGCACCTCAACGTACACTTTTTTTGTCTTCTGTATTTTGTCTTCCCTCACACAGGGAATGTGTCCTCACATAGGACAAGGGGAAATGGCTTTAAACTTAAGGAGAGCAGGTTTAGAGTGGATATTATGAAAAATTCTTCCCTGAGGCAACCGAACAGTTGTTGTGTGAAATTATGAATGCCGCATCCTAGGATGTTCCCAGGGCCAGGCTGAATTGGTTAAGCTGTTCTAGTGGAAAACGTAACTGCCCATGGCCCCTTCCAACTCAAACAACTCTATGACTTTATGATAAACTGTGTTCTCCCCTAGTGTAAAATTTTCTCTTTTCTCTGACATTCTGGAGATGGTACAGGTGCCCATCCATCACACAAAGGATATATGTGGCTCTAGAGGAAGCCACACTGGAAAATGTTAACAACTTCTCAGACACTGTAGTGCAGGGAGAGCTAGTGCTCTCTGAGCATGCCATGCCCCATTGGTTTTGATTTCAGACTTTTCATAAAAATGCCTCACAGTTGAGCATATATTGAAGAATATTGTCAGTGCTACAATTCACTGAACCTCCAGTTCTGATGATGCCACCATAGCTGACTGTTGATATTTAGCACTGCAGATTCATAATTTTAATTTATTTTGTTTAAAATGTAGCTAAAAGCAACTGACTGCTTTCTAGTGTTAATGAAGTCTCTCTGCTTTGGAAGTCTCAAGAAGCATCATGTCACAGCACCTCAACTCCTTGGTTATGTACTATTTTCATATGTGAATTGTTGTTCACTGAACCTAAAGAGTTCTGAAGATTGATCTGTCTGTTTTTTCCACCACTTGTAGTGCAAACATGGTTGCTGAGACAAAGAAAGCTGTTTTCATTATTTATTTTAATTTTTTTTTTGCAAAATTTCTTCTCTCTGAGCCTCCTCAGAGCCTTCTCTAGCTTTTGTCATTATTACTGGGGCAAAGTTTACTGATTTTACATGCAATATGCAAGGGTGGTGACTTTGCGCTGTTCCTTTTGTTGAAGTCTTACAATGCACATCTTTCAACCCTGAATTCTGCCTGTGTGAATGCAGAGTCTTTTAGATAGACCTTTTCTCTGCGCTGGAGAAAAGATCTGGCAACAAATGCTGGGCTCAGCAGACCACTTGCATGTGGAGGAAATGGCTCAAAAATCTGGCCATGTTGGGTAATTGGGATTAAATCTCTTGTCCTATGACTTTTTCATGTATGTTCTTCCCATAGTATTATGGGTTTGAAATGGGGTTTTCGGGGGGAAGGGAAATGTTTGGATTGTTTGCTTATTCGTAAAACCACTTTTTTTAGAAACCTGAAGGAAAGCCGAACCTTGGGAATCTGCAGAGCTTCCTCCCCACTTTCGCTCTCTGGTTGCCGGGTAGGGGCTGGGAAGCGGCGGCAGTGGAGCGACACAGAGCCGTCCCCCCTCCTCACTCACCATAGCTGCGGTGGGGGACTGAGAATTTGACGTTGGTAGCCCTGTGTTGTCCGGCTTTGAGCCCAGTTTCCTGTTGTCTCAGGTGTGAGCGGTAGCGAAGCCGGGCTCATCCCATGGCACACCCGCAACAGGTGAGGGGGTTCGGCGGCGCTCTGCTACTCCTGCAGCGGCTCTTGGCTCGCAGGGGCAGGCAGAATGAGGCTGTGAGCATCGGCGCCGGACCCCTGCGTGCCCGCAGTCGGTGGCAGGGCACAGCTGGCTGGCAGGGCAGCACGGGTGGTGTGGTCCTAGAGTTGCTGGGCTGCGGCTGCTCTTGCTGTCCGTGCTCCGGGTTGGAGTGGGGGCAGCAGGCACTGCCAGCCCCGCACTGCCATGAGGGAATGTGGCTCTGGCTGGCCCCTGGGCGGCCCTGGTCCCCACTGCCTGCGGTGGGCGCCAGCAGCAGCGGACAGCTGGCAGGAGCCCACCAGGGCTCCCGTGGCCCCGCCCAAGGAGGCCGGACCAGGCAGCCGGCCCAGGCAGCCGGACCAGGCAGCCGGACCAGGCAGCCGGACCAGGCAGCCGGACCAGGCAGCCGGACCAGGCAGCCGGACCAGGCAGCCACATGGCGGCTGCTCCGGATAGCCGCAAGTGGCGCCACCGCCCTGAGGATCCCTCCTGGGAGTCCCTGTGGGCGGCGAGTGCTCCGCAGGCAGGGCTAATGGTGCCCCTGGGCCCTGGCTATGTGGCATTTTGGCAGGAACCGCCATTTTGCTCAGAGTGAAGATCTCGGGAAAAGGGAGGAGCCCAACTCCACCAGCCAATTGGAGGACGGCCTGGCTGGGAACAAGATGCCGAATTTCTGTAGGACTTCAGGGCATAAAAGCCTGAACACAGAAGTCTCCCCGTTTTTTTCGGCTTTCTCCTGAGCTGAGAGGAGCCACGACTCCCTACCTCCTGGCTCCCGGACCGCACGGCTTCCTTCCGCTCACCTCCATTAGCACGGGCAGCAGCGTGGCGCCATTGGAGCTCCAGTGGTAGCACCTGCAGACCACCAGCCAAACCACAAGTGATATCTGTCCCTTGAGTGTCCCTGGCGGGGAGTAGGGGAGTGCTTTTCACTCTTTTTGTCTTGCAGGACGCTCTGAGGGCTGGGAGTGTACTATCATAGAGGCGGTTTTCCCTTCCTTCCCTCTGCTCCTCAGCTGACCAGCCGTCTTTGAAGAGCAGTTTGGTTTTTTTTGTTTATTGCATGACATTGTCGGGTTTTAGATTGTGTGTGTATTTTGTCTTTAGAGCCCTAGAAAAATGAACCTGTTACTTTCTGTTGAATCTCTTCAGTCCTTTGTCACTGTTACATGCCCCCTAGTGGTAAAATCACCACACATGGATGCACAAAAAGAGAGCCTGCTGTTTACCCAAAGTAATTTTTCTCACGTACAAGGGTTCAGACTGGAGAAAGGAGGTATTCCCTCACTGGGGAATCTGGCTCAGTGGGTTAAAGAACACTAGCCCACATGAAGCTTCTTTAGCTCTCTGTGTTCCATCAAGATTTCCTCTTCCACTAGCCAAAGTCCTAGGGCAACTACTCCACATAGGCCCTACAACGTTTTATTCCCTCAACAGCAATTGAGGAGGATGTTCATCCATTTATTTTTTTTAATCCTGGGATGCAAAATGAAAACTCTGTTGGTGTACTTTGTTCATCCAATAGAAAAAATATTTCCAGTTGCGGGAAGATTTTTTTTTTTTTTGAAATGAACATCTCTAGTAGTCCTTTTATTCTTGCATGCAGCTATCTTAGATTGTAAGTAAAGTTGGCTCACTTTTCTTTCAAAAACCTTAGAGATTTGTTAAGGTGGTGCTGGTACAGGTCAATGGCTTAAAATACAAAGTAGCAAATTTAAAGAGCATTCAGGCTTTTTCTGCACTATGGTTTAAAATAACACTTCTTTTTCACAAAAGTTTAATTTTAAAAGATAACTTTTTTCCTAGTCAGCAAAATGTAAATTGCATTAGGTAATAACAGTAATTGTAAAAAATGCTCCTTCGTTTGGCAGTGTTTAGCACATTCTAATGAATTGTGGTAATAAAGGCATCTTTCATGTGCTTTATGTTATATGAAACTAATGCCTCGAAGGGACAATACAAAGGAATACCAAAGCCAGTTGTAAGCAGTATCTTCTGTAAACACTTTTAAGATAATTACATGGTAGACCATAAGGAAGACCAATCAAAAAGATAGATACTATGTTTTTCTTCTTAGGTAAAATTAAGGCATGTTTAGGTTCTAAATAAACATAAACATTTCAAAGGAAATATTTGTTATTGGTAGAAGGTTGAAGTTGAACTTCTAATGGTAGTGATCTCTCTTCTAAAGGAGGAGATTTGACTCTGAAGTCAAATTTTGTAGTTAAGAGTTAATGGGAACACAGAGAAGATGACAGAGATGGTCTTATTGTTTTACTCCTGTGCTGTATATTGTATGGGAAACAGTAATCGGTGCAGAGCAGTCAACGTTTGTCTCTGAAGGATGAAAGGGCATTAAAAGCTTAATGGGAGAGGAGAAGCAAATAGATGGGAGCAGGATCTCACTCTATGATATTATTTTAACAGTTAATGCTATTACTTGGGCTACTGAAATATGTCTGCAGTCAAAAATGTGGGAATACAAAAGCTGTTTGCTTATAAAGTTCTGTGCACTGCATACTTAAAAATTACTGCAAGTATTCTGAGTGTCTCGAAGTTATTTCCAGTGATTTTAACAGTGTAAAGACTTTTTAAAGATACTAGCAATCTCAAGATATGCTCAATCGATATTTATGTTCATAATACACCATTTGTAGGATATTGCTCAGTGAACTATGTAGAGTAATGTTATTCTTTTCCAAATAAGAAAACAGAAATATGGAAATTGCTTTAGGAGATCAGACTATCAGTCCAGTATTGTGCCTAGGGATTGTTAGTGCTAGTGGATTAAAAGCCTAATTCTTTCTCCACCAACAACAATGAAAAAAACCCTCAAATTAAAGCTCGTTTATGCATACATTTTTGTATAACTGCGATTATATAGAAATTGCCTTAAAATGCATGTAACATTGGAGTTATATTCATGCTACTGAAAGGAAAACAGATGAGTTACGAGAGGATATTTTGGAGGATGATTAGATTCAGTGGTGAAACAAAAGCAAGGAGCTGAGCAGCAATGAATGCTGGAGGTGTCTCTTGGCTATGGAGTGGGATGTGTGCCTGTAGGAGAGGTAGGAGCAAGGAAAGTGGAGCAAGCAGCCCGCATCACTCACAAATTACTCCCATATTATGATTGATTTGTTTTGAAGAAGTGTTTCAGGAAGCTGTTGTGAGGAATAATGCTTGCACAGTGACCACTGGTTCATTATCGCCCATATAGCAGTGGGCTTCAAATTGATGAAGAACTTACACAAATGCAAGTTACATTAGGATGTGAAATCTGCACTACAGGTATGTTACTCATTGTCAGAGAGGTCCCTGGCAACCCTGAAGTATGTTGCTATTTATTAATAAACTAGCAAAGAAGTAGAACTAAATGAACATCACACTTTCCTGGGTTTGAACCTTTAATCTTCTCCCTTACTCAAGGTCATTTCCATTACTGGAATTTTAGTTCAATGAGAACTTGATTTTGTCCCACCAAAAATTCTGTATTTTGTAATTAACTCATCAGTAATCAGAGTGGTAATTGGATATATTTAGCAAAGAATAATGATGTGGATTTCTTACTGCAACAACATGCATGTGTATAAAGTTCAGCAACATGAGTTCTTTGTCTCTGAATGTTGTAGAATCAATATTTTATTACTGCAGTGTGAGCTCTGCTGCATTGTAGCTAAATTAATGCACAAGACTCAAGAATGCAATGATGGAAAGAATTCTAATTTCTAGATATAAAATGGGTGTAAGCTGTTTGTTTTCATTGTAGCAACTCTATTCCAGTACCTGTTGCTTCCAGTACTACTTACACAATTTCACTGAATAGGAATTTGGGAAGTTATAATGGATTTTCCTTGTGGTTTTCTTCAGTATTGATTTCAAAAGAGCATGTTATACTTCTTGATGATTTTGTTCAAATTCTGCTTTTCTTTGTATGATGAAGATGTCTACAACATCAGGACATCCATTATACAGGCTCTGCTAAAAAAATCAAACAAACTCAAAGTGGACTGGGGATGAGAAGGATGAGCTGCTCCCCAAGAAAAAGAGAAGGGTGCATAGCTGTAAAACTGGGGATTATTTATGCAGCAGGCACTGCTGTATGTCACCCCCACAAACAAGCCAGGGTGGGCTTTCTAGAAATCCAACCTAGGCAGCTGCCTGCAGGAGCAGAGTGCTGAAGGCCGACAACTTCTGTCCTTGTTTCTTTCTTTGCCTGACCAGATCTCTGCTGCTGTCATTGCTGGCACTGCCGGGATGGTGCAAGAGAGAGGCTCCCGCAGACAGCACAGATTTCACTGGTGCCTTTCTTCCCTCCATGTCTCTTCCAATAGGGGCCATGCCAATCTCTGTCCAGCTCCTTCATGGAGAGGTGCAAAGGAGGATCCATCCAACAAGGTGGAGGTAGAGGGTTTGCTATTAGTGGGAATAGGAGGGAAGTTCCTGTGAAGAAGGAAGATGGATAATCATTTAGGCATGACTGGATTTCTTGTCTGGGTAAGTCCCTCATAGGGAAGGAAGAGGGAAGTCTATTGAAATAGATTGGGAAGTGGGAAAGGCAGAGAGCAAGAGAAAGAAAAGTCTTCACTTGCAGCCCCTGGGTCGTCCCACAACTTTCATGACCTTTTTGTCCAGAGTCTCTAAAGTCTTTTATTCACCCAACTCATTCTGCCACTACTGTTGAATTGAATTTTGAATTTCTTTTGTAATTTTCTTTGGAAATAGGAGTAAAATTTGTCCACACAGCCTACAGTTTCTTATTTTACTCTGCTTGTTTGACCCCCTCATGTGCGCAGGTATTTCATCGGTGTCTTAGAATGGATGCAGGGTACTCTGCTTTATTCTCTCTTCCCTCCCAAATCCTGAGACAAAATACAAGAAAAGTTGTATGGGTTTTTTTGAGAGTTTTGTTTTGTTTTGTGCTGGGTTTTTTTTAAGGAAATCAGGATGTGTATACCTGTCTCTCAGTTTCAAATTGTTAAAGTATCACACCACAGTTTCAGTATTTGAGTGGAATTCTCTTCTGAAACCAGAACTCACAGAGAGAGGTAAAAAAGGATGGTTTCACTGTGTATACTTTTTAGATGACAGCACCCAGCATCACTGCTGCCCTTCAAACACCAGAAAAGTATTGATGATGGCAGCCCTACCACTGCAATTGTAAGCTGTCTGGGGAGTTTCACTGGTGACAGAACTCATAAATGGTAAGGCTGAGTACCTTGAAAGGCCATGGATTCCAACCACCTGGCCAAAGGCAGGATCAGCCATAGCTATACAGTTTCCAACAGGTTCTCATCTAACATATTTAATGCCTCCAATGGGAAGATACGATAAAGTCCTCTTCTATGCTGTATTTGTGCTTTACTATACTACCATGGCTTAAAAGATTCATTAATCTATGCTGATAGTGGGTAGTTATGCTTATAGATCTTACTTGCCTTTAGTTTATACATGCTACTTGCCTTTCCTTGTGATTTCATTACATCATTGACTCAAGTTCAGATGGTAATTCATAAAGCCAAAGCCTTCTCTCCATGATGACTGCCAAAGTGGATATTGTACACTCTGTATTTATGTAGTGGATTATTCCTACTTACGCACAGACCTTTGTTTATTTGCCCTGACTGCATGCATCTTTTTTCTTCACGACTGATTTTCATATTTTGTAAGAGGCTTTAGATTAGAATTCTAATCCTGTCCCCTGGTGTGTTTGTGACCCTTCCTGTGGCACACCTAGTATGTATTCCTTGATGCAAAGCAATCAGTTGGTGCAAGCATTAAGTTGTGAAAGCATAAGACCCAGGGCAGACCCCCAGGGAATCCATTAGACACACCTCTGTGGTGTGGTAGCATAACTTCTAATCTGCTCTTGCTGGTGAGAGTCATGCAAGGCAGTGTCAAAGGCTATACTAAAAACAAGAGTATTTCCGAAATAGTGCTTCCCACTGGTCTATGAGAATCATTATTCCCATCTCAGGAAGAGATGAGATTTTATTGACTCGATTTGTTCTTGATTGCTACTTATTTCATTGTCATTTTCTAGGGATTTACACAGTGACTATTTTCTTCTTTTTTTTTTTTTTTTTCCTAAAAAAGAATGTCAGCATTACATTTGCCTTTTTTCCTGGAATATCTCTCCATCCTTCATAAGCTCTCAGTGACAACTGCTAATCCTTCTGAGGTTGTTCAGATACTTCTTTTTTACACATAAGAGTGAAATTTATTAGGCCCAACTAATGTGAAAACATGTAATTTGTAGAAGTATTTTGTAGTCTAGTCTTCTCCTGCTGCATCTGACTTCTTACGCTTTTCTCACTGTTGCCAGGTATACTAACTGCCTAACATGGGAGTGGTATTTTTTTATTTCTTGGCAACATCGGACTGTATAACATTGGACTATAAGTGCCTACTAACTACAGAGCAGGAAATCTTTCCCTGGATTTCCATTTCAACATGCATATTTTCTTTTGCTTGAGATATCTACTTTTTAGCCCCACTCTTTACACTTTTTTTCCTTTTGTCTGTGTAAGTTTTTTCAAACTTCTCTGTACCAGTTCTACCTAATTTACAGTTTTTATGGTATTTGATTTCTAGGTCACTGAATGATTGATCATTTACCCACCTCCACTTTTTTAGTTTATTTTATTTTCTGCATTTAAATAGTTTTCTTTCTTTATGGAACTTTGGATTTATTGGGTCTTAGCTACTAGTTTTCAGAATTACTTAAAATTTTCCCTTTTCATGTCTGTTGCCCTTAATGAGTTGGACAGTTTTGCTTGTCTGTTGTTTTGCATATGCTGTCACCTAACTTGCATTTCAAACGCAAAGAAATATCTACCACTCATTTTTTTTACATATGTCTGTAAAAGCTGTACTTAGAATCACGTAATAGTTTGGATTACAAAGAACCTTTAAGATCATCTAGTCCAATCTTCCCTGCAATGAGCAGGGACATCTTCAACTAGATCAGGTTTCTCAGTTTCATTCAACCTAGCCTTGAGTGTTTGCAGGGACGTGACCTTCACTACCTCTCTGGAAAACCCGTTCCAGTGTTTTTCCACCCTCATCATAAACATTTTTTCCTCTTTTAGTTTAACATCATTATCCCTTGTCCTGTCACTACAGGCCCTACTAAAACATTTGTCCCCATCTTTCTTACAAGCCTCCTTTGACTGTTGAAAGATCGTAATAAGGTCTCCCTGGAGCCTTCTCTTTTCCGAGCTGAACAACCAGAACTCTCTCAGCCATTCCTCATAGGAGAGCTGTTCCATTCCTATAATAATTATTTTTGTGGTTCTCCTCTGGATTCTCTCCAATAGGTCCACACCATTATTATGTTGGAGTCCTCAGAATGGGACACAGAACTCCAGATGTGGTCTCACAAGATGGGACGGTGAGAAAATTTCCCTCAATGTGCTGGCCGTTCTCCTTTGATGTGGCCCAGGAGACATTTGGCTCCCAGGGCTGCAAGTGCACATTGCTGGGTCATGTTCAGCCTCTCATCCATCAGTATCCCCAACTCGCTCTCCACTGGGCTACTCTCAAATCAGTTGTCCATGCTTATGTTCAAGCTAAGAGAACTAGTTCAGTAAGTCTTTTGCAGCAATTAAATCAGAAGTTTAATCACTTCAAGACTTTTTTCTCCTGCTTGTTGACTACATTTCTTTCATATTTTTAAAATTCTGAGATTCTGCTGTCAAGTAGCACATAATTATTAGTAGTTTAAAAGTCAGGAGAAGTATTAAAAGTTTTGTTAGTGCTTGTTTTATGTCATCTATCTAAATAAGTTAATTTCACTCCTCTTGTGCTCATGCTGCAGATAATGCCTTTCTACCACACCATCATTTATTTATTTTTATTGATTGACTCATTTCACAGAATTTCTGGGTGAGAGAAAAACACCTATTTGCAATCTAATCAAGCAAACAAATATAATTATAGCTATCTAGTGTTTTCATACTTGCAGTTGTCTTATCTGTCTTTGCCTTGATTGTTTTCTTGTTTGCTAATCATAAATTCAGGAAAATGAAATTGTTTTCTTGTTTGCTAATCATAAATTCAGAAAAACATTGATACCCCCTCTCCTCAACAGATAGTGGACTTAAAAAAATAAATTGTAACAATAGAAAAATCAAGCCAAAACCCCATGATTTTTAGCTGGGCACCACCTTTATGTTATATGTCTTCACTGTCTGCAAAAGGGCTCATGCACTGACTGATCTGTATGGGCCACTGCAGTGAAATGGTCAGTTTTATGCTGGTCTAAAACAACTCTCAATGAGCAAGCTGGTAGTTTTTTCCAAATACTTTCCACGGCCACTTCTAATCTATGTAATCAGACAGATCAGACATTTTGTTCCATGATGGGTTTATTCTGCTCAAGGTCCAAAGCATGTATCACCCTCCAAATCATGTCTGTGTATTACCTAGGAGAGTATTGACTGGCATGAAACAAAGTCATGCCAAGGGCAGTCAAATAGTTAAACAAAACAGACATATGGCCAGGGAAACTAATTCTATACCCACTTGTTTTTTGCAAATATTAATCCAAGAAAAAGTAGCTCATCAAGATGCTATTAGTTATTCAGTGATGTCATTGCTGAATGGGAAAGCTGCTTTCATTGATGTAGATGCAAACTTAATTTTAAATAACTTTTACAGCTCTGTTTTTCCAAAAGTTTTACCTAACACATGATTGGAAGACACTGATTTTCTTAGATGACTGAGAAATATGATGACAAGCTGCTTTTTTTGGTAATAAAATTCAACAGTAAAAACTGTTTATTTCATCACACTTGACAAATAAATGTTCAAAATACAATTTATGTTTAGTGCAAGAACTGAATATGAAAACTATGGCTGTCAACTTCGTTCTAGATAATGCTTTAAATGAGAATAGACAAAACACACACAAAAATGTGGTTCTGCTTATACAGGGTAGTGAAACAAAAACGGTGTATTAGATTTTGAATGTTTACCTCTTTAACCTGAATGATTCAACTTTCAGATTTGGGATAAAAAAGTTTATGTGTAGAATTAAATGAATGGATATGGTGTTTGTCTGGATTTTTATTAAATTTTTAATTTTATTTAACATTTCATACCTTTGTTTTGGAAAAAATATAGTTTTTACTTGATACTATTGAGAAGGATACAAGAGTTCCTGGAAGATACAGGCTAGGAATGTGCACTGCCTGGTGCTGGTTTTTTTCCAGCAGCTGTTTTCATTATGTAGGACTTTGCTTAAAGTTTAACAATATTGGTGGAAATGAGGGCAAGCCTGAAATGAAGCAACAGCTGTTATAACAACTTCTTTCCCTGCTTTGGCTCTTTGTCTTGTGGTATATCAAGACAATACACTCGTGCAGAGGAAAAAATGCACTCCTGTTTGGTCTTGTTCAGCCTTTTTCTCTTTTCAGTGTGACATGGGGCCTTGTTCTGCTAGGGATGCTAACCCTGATCATCTGCTCTCCTGCATCCCCTTGGATGAGGACATTTATGTGCATTGTGTTGCATTGTCTGTGTGCTTAAAGAGGAAAATCCACATTGGGGTTTCATTTTTTCTGTGACTGAGAGTCTTGTTTTTGCCACCTGTTTATGCCTGGGGCTGTTATGAATTATGTCTAGTTGCTAAGGCCAAAGGTATGTAACATGGCTTGAGCCAATTTGGAGGTTCAGTGATGCCCACAGGACAGTTTGACCCCATCACATTCAGTCTAGTTTCCCTCCATTTTACCTACAGTTCTTTGCCTTGCAACACTGACCTCTCTGTTGAACTGATTATGTGCTTCCTATGATCTTGCTCCAAGCCAAGGCAAACTTACTCAACTAGTAGAAAATCGATCTAGAGAGAAAAAGAATTTTTCTGCAGTATTAGTGACTTGGTTATTGCTTGTTTAGGTGTGCTTTAAGAGGTAGTGTGGTAGAGGCAGGAAAGATGATGTAGGCAGCAATGTGTGTTTGCATGGGATCTTGGGTTTCCCTTGTGATAACAGAAAATACCATCTGCATTACAAATCCCCAAACTCAAAACTGATTCAGACACATGCACAATTTACTTAAGGGTATGACATTATACTACATCAGGTAAATGTTGGGAAGGTACAATAAAGTCAGCCATGAAAGAGACTTCTGTGCTAACTCAAATTATTTGAATAATAACTCTGATAAATGCAATACTTGAACTTTGGACAAATTCCCTTGTTCAGTAGGTTATTTGGAATTGCAGTCTTTGGTCAGCAGAAAAATCAATGGATGAATTCCAGTCATTGTAATTCTGCTACCAGATTTGTACTTTAGCTTAAAGCCCCTTGTGCTTAGGCAGATAAAATTTGCCACTGGAGACATTAGCATCTTTCCATTGATTACAGAAAGACCTTTGGTCTTCACATCCAGAGCACTGAAGGAAGGGCAAACTGGGTGCCTAAGGCTAAGTGATTGGAACATACTCACTGAGCATTCAAATAAAGGTAGTTCTCAGAAACGGAGAAAGGCTGAAGTTGGTAGGTGTCTCTAGAGGTTGCTCAGTCTAAAATTTCTGCTCAGGGCTGGGTCACCCAGAGCAGTCCATGGCTGTGTGCATTCAGGTTTTAACTATTTCCAAGGATTGTGACTCTACGACCTCTTTGGAAAATCTGGTCCAGTTTTCAATCACTCTTATGATTCAAAAGTTTTTCCTTATTTTTAAATAAGCTTTCTTATATTTCAGTGGGTTTTGTATGGGAAATGCATTGATGCTGTAATCTATTAACAACTGCTCAGTTAGCTCAGTAAAAAAATGATTGTAGAGTAACTTATTAATAAGTTTGTGGATGACACCAAGCTTGGAATGAGTGTCGATCTGTTAGAGGGAAGGAGGGCTCTGCAGAAAGACCTTGACAGGCTGGATAGATGGGCTAAGTCCAACAGCCTGAGGTTTAATAAACCCAAGTGCCGGGGTTTACACTTTGGCTGCAATAACCTCATGCAGAGTTATAGGCTGGGGATGGTGTGGCTGGAGGATGCCCAGGCAGAGAGGGACTTGGGGGTACTGGTTGATAGGAAGCTGAATATGAGTCAGCAGTGTGCCAAGGTGGCCAATGAAGGCCAATGGCATCCTCGCCTGCATCAAGAATAGTGTTGCCAGTAGGACCAGGGAAGTTATCCTTCCCTTCTACTTGGCACTGGTTAGGCCACAGCTCAAGTACTGTGTCCAGTTCTGGGCCCCTCAGTTTAAGAAGGATATTGAGTTGCTGGAGC
>VXBA01000115.1:465738-499144 GCA_013399895.1 Serilophus lunatus
CAGGCGGGGGTCGGTCTCTTCTCTCAGGCTCCCAGTGACAGGACGAGAGGACACAGTCTTAGGCTGCGTCAAGGGAGGTTTAGGTTGGATATCAGGAGGAACTTTTTCACAGTGAGAGTGACCTCCCACTGGAATGGGCTTCCCAGGGAGGTGGTGGAGTCACCATCCTTGGATGTGTTTAAGGATAGGTTAGATGATGAACTTAGTGGTATGGTTTAGATGGTTTAAATGGTTTAGATGGTATAGATGTTAGACTGATGTTGGATAGGTTGTTAAGCTAGGTAAAGGTTGGACTTGATGATCTTCATGGTCTTTTCCAGCCTTATTAATTCTGTGTGTAATTCTGTGTGTAACTTGTGTAAACTTTACTTGTCCTTGAATTTTTTCTGATTTAAATACTGTGTGTATGCAAGACACAGAGGACATGTCTACAGAGGACATGTGCAAACACATGCGCAATGCAGAGACAGCATGATGTAATAGAAATGAAAGAGAGGGACCTAGGATAAAAGCCATCAAATCTGATAAAAGATGATAAGCAATATAACAGGACAGTAAGATTAGGATAAGTAAATACTGTAGTAATAAAGAAGACTGGTTTGATATTTTGCACGTGGTTAACAAGGCAAGGCTTTGTAAATGCACAAAACTATTACAAAAATATTAGGATAAAACAAAAATATTAGGATAGGCCAATAGATAGAAAGAAATAGCACAGCAGTGAGTTATAAATCCTAGCAGTGAAGTTTTTAATTCTTCACTGTGGAACTAATAATCCTTGAGATGTTGCCTTGAGATTCATGCAGATTTGAAAACTTCGGCTCTTATTGCTTCGTTTGTGTGGCGTTATTTTACTGTTCAGAGCAGTGGTATTATGCCAAACACGGAGCTCAGTGTTGAGATGGATTGGTTGGGACAGACCTAATTTCTCTGGTTTAAGACATCACTGTTGCCAAGCCCTTCACTCTGAGAGCAGTTCCTCACACATCTGAGGCACAGGAGCGTCAAGTGTAGGTAAAAGCAGTTGCTCTGTGTCTGACTAGCAGTCTGGCTGTCTCCACATCCTGCTCTCAGTGGTGGCCAAGTGCCAGGATGAATATGTGATAGCACCTGGCTGTCACTGTTGACATCTCAGGGGAGATAAGTTTGCATTGGCATGTCAAGCTCAGCTGCAGCCAGGAGGGAAGGCACTGGGTTCCTTTGTGCCCCACTGGTGCAGGAACATGTTGAGGAGGGGCAAAAAATGCATTGGAAACTCTTCTGTTTAAAGCATGTAAGCTTTAGTTTAAAAATAACGATTTCAAACAAGCCTCCTTGAAGAAAGCAGACAATAAAAGAAGATATTTCTACAAAAGAAATAAAATGACTGACATCTTATCAATGCAAAAATCAGTAATAAATAGCCGTCTCTTTACCTATAAAATCTATAATGAATACATGTTAGAATGTGGTTAATGATCTGGTTTTGAAAACATCCAGGGAAAGATTTTAAATTTCTCATTTCTTCCATGTAAGTCAAGGAAACTTGTTTTCTTTGGTATGTAAAAAGCCTGTGGGATTGAAGCCCAACAGTTTATTATATGGGATGTGCATTTAACTGGTAGAATTGAGCATTTAATTTTATATTTGCATTGTTTTCTGTTATGGATATGTAAGAGGACTGTGTGTCTCCAAGGTGCTGTGAATACCACAATACTGTGCAATGATGAAAAAAGCTGTTTATGAGTTGAGCAGGTTTCTAGTCTAACATGCAGGTACCTATTTCGGTAAAGCTCTCATGCCAAAATTTGAAAGTTCACTTCGGGAAAACTTCTAAAGAATATGAATGTTTTTAAACCACTCAAGCTGACCAAAATTTCTGTGATTTTCTGTTTCCAAAAGTGCTGAGCATACCATTAGATATTCCTTTATCTTGGCCCTAGTCTTGTGTATTTTACCAACAAGAGAAAATACTGGAAATCAAAGGAGAATTAAAAGCTGAAGGTGTAAGCTTTTTGAAAAGTAGAATCCAAACCGAAAGATCTTTTTCAGTTTTGGATGAAGAATTCAGCTTGACATTTTTCATGCTCTCAGTTTCTAGCTCCCTTTCCTATGCTGTCACACTGTGTTACTGTCATTTTGGAATTGGAAAAAAAATATAAGGAAGTAGTTCGTGGGTTTTGGGGCTAGGAGATATTTTCTCACATGGTGAAAAAATTGAGAACTGTGGAGGTGGAGGGTGGAAGCACTCTTTCTGATAGCAATCACAAAGAGATATTAGTTGATATGGGGAAATTCTCTAGAAAAGAAAGAAAAAACAGTGTGTAGCAATGACTTTCACAACCATTATATGCTTATTTGGAGATAACTGAGTACTGATTATACAAGTCCTTTATTTCTGTTTAGATAATCCTTCTCAGTGAGAGTACAGGGAATGACATAATTTAGAAAAATAAGTATCTGTTTATGATTTAGACATGGTATCAAGTTCCTCCATGCTGCCTGATTCAGGAAACCTCAGTCATTAAAGGGCTTAGTGAATATGAATCAGAAGGACGTTCCTGTCTTTAATTTTATGTCAGAGACAGTATTTCACAGGAGTCCCTCACACCTATAATGTCACACCCAGAGCAGACAGATACCCATATGGCCAGCTCAGTTGCCTTGGCATTGCCCAACCTGTTAATAAGCTTTAACCTTGTTTTAGAGTATTGCATATTTGAGACATTTATAAAATTACCAGATTCTTCTGCAGGATAAGCCTGTAGCAAAACATGTAAAACCTGTACAACCTGGGCCTTGGTGTCCGCATGGTTATAGGACTATCTTTGTATTTAGAGAATATGGCTACAGGAAAAAAGACAGAGGCTGTGTGTTAACATAGGTAAATAATGATTGCAGATGTAACTCATGTACATGGTGCAAAGGCTAAAAATTTCTTAAAGGCAGGGAACAAGGCAAGTATTTTCTTCTGCCCTTTCTTTGGCAAATAAGTAATGATTTCTCTGTTTTGTGATTTCCAAACTAGGTCTTATGAAACACTGGAAAATAGACTGACAAAATGTACTAATCTAGGTGCAGATTTATTAGCAAAAGGAGATTGCTTATACTTATAGCAATGCCCTGAAGAAAATAACACTGGCAACCTATCCTCTATCCATGTTTTTGTTACTATAATTAAGCTTCTGCTTGGATTTTTTGGCATAGGAATGAGCACAAAATAACACAGCTTTAACTGATAATCTATACTGACATTTAAGTTTTGCCTTGGAGGAAAGTACCTCCTTGCCCTCCCACCTTGACTTCTTAATATAAATTTCTTACAAATGTAGAGAGAACTTCCACTGCCCGGGATACATCTATTGCCTTGACATGAACTACTTATTTATCTTTCAAATTATGTTTATTTTATCACCTCTATGATTTTGCAATAACGATATTGCTAGAAAAAGCAGAAGGACTCCATCTAGCAAAATCGGGACAGCATGTTCTCATGTCCTTTAAGATCAAACACAGATTAGTCACCTGCATTTGCTTCACCCTTCTATGTAAATACATAAAAATACAGACTGGATTATTAAGTTTACCTTGTTTAGACACTATGATGACACTGATTCATATGTCAGTCTCCTAGAATTCTGTAAAAGACAAGATTAGTAGGGAAAAAAAGTTCAAGGGTCAGCACTTTGGTAAACAACCAAAGCTGAAGGAAGTCCATTGGGGTGAAATTGCTTAAAACAGACATGTCAAGGAGCCATTTATATTTCAGATCTTGGATTTATAGTGCAAATAGACAGGGAGGAAAAACAAGCCAGGCAATGTGTCCCTAATTCAGATATCCCACTGAATGAGAAAAGCTTTTAAGAGACTATTCCTGAGATTTCCAACTGTTGTGATGTTGGTCAGTCCTTCAGGTGACATTTTGCCTCTGGGCTTTTTAATATCTTGAACAATACCTTGCATAGGGCTGGCTTGGCTCCTACTCTTATTGACAGTTCTCTTTAAAATATTATGCTAATGAGATTTCATTGAGGAGAAGTGAGATTGCATTCTCAAGGGAAATAGATGGCCTTGCAGCCTTTTGCCCACGCACAGCCTTTTGCAGAAGCAGGAGTTACAGAGATGATGCCCATGACTGCAACAGCTGTGGGAGCAATAAGAGCAGTAGTTGCATCCCTGAAATTAAGGGGAGCCACAGGGCTTGTGAGAGACAAAACCAATCTGGCATCCTGACTGGGACTATGTTTAGCAGCTGCTGTGCTCCATCTTTCTCTTTGCTCCTGGTTACTTCCCTGTGTGAATTGCTTTTCTCTTAGCTATCTGAGTAAAGTGCTTTGCCCATCCAGTAGATTTGACTTTAAGAACATTATGAATATACAGATTTTTGAGGGCTGTGTAGACTTTGAACTTTGAGAGCAGCTTTTTTCTGAAGCTCAGGAGCACAGACAGAACTAGCTGCTGTTGCTGGAATGAGTCTTCTAGAATTCCTACTGGTTTAAAAGGAATTGGGGATCATAGGAGGCAAAGAGGAAAGAAATCTGGTCTTCCTTTCAGAACTATACGTCTCTAATTCCCTTTGATGTTTTGCTCAGCATTTGTGTATACTGGGCTACCTAATCAGAGGCAATTTTCAATACCTCTGTGCTGATGTTCTATGCTTCAGTCTGCCCCTGTAAACTTGCAGACTGGAACACAAGGATTTGGTGCTGTTATTCATAAGCAAGAAGCTATTCAAGGTCAGTTTCACAATTTTTTAAGGTTTTTCAGAGGCAGTTTTCCAGGTGTAATAAATTCTGTATGGGTTCGTTGCAGCAAAGCTACACTGTAAAAATAGTCTCTCAGCATTAATATTTACAGTTGTGGTTACAGTGGGAAAGTACCTTATACTCATTTCTCAAGACTGATGTCATCAGAGTGTTTCAGTTAAAGGTGTACTTTAAATATAATCTCAGCCCCAGATAACCTGGATCTGAACATCAGGATATTTAATCCTACTATGAATTTCACAGTGAGTTTCCTTTTCACAATGAGTCAGATACTCAGTTTAAAGATATTCATACGTAAAAGTCCCAGATCTAACTCCCTGCCTTGCTATTCTACAGATTTAAATCAAACTCTGATAATAGAGACCTAGGCTGCACCTATGCTGCTGAATTAAATGACATCACAATGTTCCCAGACACTTGTTCCCTGGCACTTTTCAGCCAGAGTAACTAGTGTTGTCTCAAAATATTTCTAGGCATAGTGGGAGGCTTAGCAAACGCCAGGGACTGTACTTGCTGTGGTAGTTTGCATGATCCTCTTTTGAAGGCTAAGAGAACTTAGTAGAAAACTGTAGTGGTTTAACCTGGGCTGGGTGCCGGGGGCCCAGCACAGCCACTCTCTCACTCCTCCTTGCCCAGCAATAGAGGAGAGAAAATGTAATGAGAGGTTTTGTTAATTGAGATAAGGACTACAACAGATTCTTTGCTTATCACCATCACAGGCAAAACAAGACTCCATATGGGAATAATAGTTAAATTTATTACTAACGAGATCGGAGCTTAAGAGTGAGAGACAATAAAAGATACCTTTTCCCCTCACACCCTCCTTCTTACATCCAGCCTCCTCTCCCACAGTGGTCCAGGGAAAAAGTGAGGTGTGGGGGGGTTGTTATGGTCAGCTGCTGTTTTCAGCTGCTGCTTCGGGAGAAGAGTCCTTCCAACCGCATTCCATGGGGTCCCATCCCACGGGAGACAGCTCTTCACAAACTGCTCCAGCGTGGGTCTCTCTCACAGGACACAGTTCCTCTCACAAACTGCTCCAGTGATAGTCCATCCCATGGGCAGCAGCCCTTCAGACACTCCTGCCACATGGGTCACATTCCACAGGGTGCAGTCCTTCATGTGCAGCTGCTCCAGCATGGGCTCCACAGGNATCTCTGCACTCCTGTGGTCCTCCATGGGCTGCAGGGGCACAGCTGCTCCACCATGGTCTTCCCCATGGGCTGCAGCTGGATCTCAGCTCCGGCGCCAGGAGCATCTCCTGCCCCTCCTTCTGCACTGACCTTGGTGTCTGCGTTGTTGTTCACAGGCTTTCACTCTGTCCCTCTCCAGCAGCCATCTCCATCTAATCTAACTCTTGTTTGCTCTTCTTTCTTAAATATGTTATCACAGAGGCATTTGTTTAACTGCTGATTGGCCTGGCCTTGTCCAGCAGTGGGCCCAGCCTGGAGCCAGCTGGCACTGGCTCTGCTGGACATGGGGAAAACTTCCAGCAGCTTCTTGAAGAAGCCTCCCCCTCAGCCCCCCTGCTGCTACCAAAACCTGGCCACAGAGAAACCAATACAAAGACACACAGCCACTTTGTGTCAGCTGATGTCAGAACCAGAAAACTGGCTCTGGCATGTTTCCCTTACTAGTACATATATAGGGATAACCTCAGGGTTTCCATCTTTGGCTCTATGATTTATTAGGAAATGTTCTCCTTCAGATAAGACCATAAGATGTGTAACTTTATCTACTTATGACTTGCAACTGGGTAGAAGCAAAAGATCACATGATAATTTTCAATAGAAAACCAGCAAGAGCTCACATGTACCAGGTTACATTTTCTGACTTGGTTGGTAGTATTTGAAGTGCTAACTACTTTTATCTAATTGTTACTGATTGGTTTTCTACATTTCAGGATGATTTGCCATATTGAAAGTATGACAAGCCAGTGAAAAATTCTATTTCGTTCTCTTCTGTTTAATTCTGTGCCCCACTCTTTGTTGTTCTCATAGGAAATTTAACTACAAAATGAATATAATAAAATTAATTTTGCTGCAGGATCTCATGAAAGATCTGTTCTTAATGTCCAATAGCCACTGATGTCAAGTAAGAGATGAAGGTAGTTTCTCTCTCATAAAAGATACCATTGATACACAGTCAAATTGAAACTCATCTTTGCTATTCCATTGCAAATTTGTGTTGTATGTAATGTCATGTGGATATTTGGACAACCATGTCAATCCCAGCCGTCTGTGGGAGGCTTGGGACCGTCTTCTGGGGACACTAGAGGGATTTGACCCTGTTCCTGGAAGCTCCAGGATTCATATTCTTTCCTTATGGGAGATTTTCCATTGTTAGAAGTAATTTTCATTTGATCTTGTAAAAAATATTAGCTTAATTTTCTTATTGGCCTTTGTTATGTCCTCCATAACGCTTTCTTCACCATACCTTCCAAAAAGCAGACAACGGATCCCAAACTAGCCACATCTCAAAGCTAGAGTCAACACAAAATCTGGATTTTGCAAGTTAGTTTGAAGCACTGGGATTCAATTTTGTCCTAACTGTGTCATCACTCAACAGCAGCACATCAACTCTTCCTCATCTTCTAACCTTTTTCAGTCTGTTATCACATACAACAAGAAGGCAGAACACATAGGATGTTAGAGCTGCTGAGGAATGTTTAGCAGTATGTTAATTTGATTTTGTTTATAGGTGAGGAAAATACACTGGTTTAAATCATGAGATTAATGGAAATATTTACAGAAGTTTTCAACTTTGAATTCCACACATTCTCCCTTTTATTCTGCAGGTCTTCTTTCTTAAGTGCATATTTCTGAATAATAATAATAATAAACAAGATAATAATAAACAAATCTCATCTTGATTGGCAAGGTAAGCAGGATGTCATCAGAGAAACTATCCGTTTAAACTAACATGCAAACATAGTGGGAAGGAAAAAAGAGGTCTGCGCTGTGTGTTAGCAAGTTGACCACCTTGAACATCATAGCAGCCTTTCACTGAGTATTGTCAATACCACTGCAGAGTTCAGAGCTTAGATTTCACCAGCAGCCTTATGACAGAAGCTGGGGCTTCAACAATCAAAAGAACTTAAAATTTCTTTTTAGAGAAACAGTCAAACTTTGAGTGTTGTGCTTAATTTTGCTCAGTCTATTTTACAGTACTTGTAGACTCCCAGTGTCAAGACAGGGGTGCTCCATGTTGAGCTATGCATTGATTAAAGCATGGTAGGTTTCAGGCATCTGCAATTTTCGCTTCTGAAATACTGTGAAACTTCACTACCATCCTTCTTCAAATAGAGCTATTGCCATTTAGCAATAGAGAAGGGTTTTTGAAACAGCTGTGTGAATATTTTGTCCAACCTAATCTCATGCTTCACTGCAGGCAAAGCTAGATAAACTTCCCTTAAAGCAGCAGAGCAGAACCCACTGCCAGCTGCTGAGAAAGGGTGTCTGTACGAGTGTGAGAGCCTGACTGACTCTCTCGGGAATCTTTCAAAGACTCTGTGTCCTTCTTCGTTTGCCCTCCAACTATGTTTCTAAATACTGCCTTGCTCCATTTACTATGTGCTGCTTTCTCTTGTTGAATTGGCTTTGGTGCTGCAAGGACACAATGAACTAAATGAAAAGGCTCCTCATTTTTACACTAGGCTCTGAAAGCTATGTGGCTAGTGATTAATAGACATTTTCTCCTGTCATTACTTCATCTCTGAGTTGAGTTGAGTTGAGTTGGGTTGTTTCCTACTGCTGAAGCTTTGAGGTTGTTTTGGAGGGAGGTTAGATATTCAGGAAAGTGCCCAAGGTGAGGCACAAAGCATTGTATGTGTGTTGCACCACCCACATATACAGTTTTCAGAAATGCCTCCAAAACGCTTGAGCCGTATGTTGTCAGAGTGGGTGGCTCTGGCCTCCATTAATGTAATTTTGTCAGATGCTGAGGGTATCCCTTAAATTATGCCACAGGGTGATAAAAGAGAGATTGGTTCATTATTTCACCTGCATTTGTTTGTTTGCCTTTTCTCTTCAGTGACATAAATTGATGATCTCTATCAAAAATGGTAGTAGTATCATCTAATGCTCCAAAATCCTTTGCTTATCTGGCAGGAGTGCAGTGTTATGCTGAAAAATTATTCTAGAAATGGCATTCTTGGGTTCTGTGCCTATCATCTCTAAATTATATCCATATCAAATATCTTCTATGCGCAATGACAAAGACACTTGATTTTGTTCCTGCCTGTCAGCCCCCATGAACATAACCTAGACTTGAAGTTCATACAGGATTCTTTTCTTCTTCCATGTGATTGCCAGCAAGGGAGCACTTGATAGGCCAACTTAAGTCTTCAGTTACACCACAGCAAGTCTACTGGATTTGTACTGACCTCACTGCCACCTGTAAAACCCTGCATTTCTTGCAGTTTTACTCAGGTGACTAGAACCTGCTAAACAGCTCTTTTGATGTATGACCACAGGAAATACGTATCAGATTTTTGTGTCTTTACTGCTTCTGGTATATGAACAGAGATGGAAAGCAGAAATGTTTGCTTCTTTTTCTGTAAAGCAGAATGCACAGGGTGGAAACTGTGGGGAAAGGCATTGGGGTTTGTTTGTTCTTTTATTTGTGTGTTTTTCTGGCATAGTATTTTTCACATCAAGATTATACTCTTCAGAGGAAGAGTAATTTGATTTTTTTTATATTTATATGTTGTTATTGCTCAGTATGAACTAATAGTTCTTAGTTTTCCTGTTATTCTTGTCCTTTTGTACTCTTTTGTCCCCTCTAATCTTGTCACAAAACATATACCCCATTTGATGAACATACCCTCCCATTTCTTTGTAGGTTGAAGAACATTTGCTGTTCAAACTGTTCTGTACCTTATTTCCTTGCTTGAAATACTAAAATATACTTATATACATATAGCAATACATATATTACAAATGTAACAAAAGTCTGCATGCTGCTAATAGATGTTTTCACAACCCAAATCCCCCATATTCAAAAATGATAAAACTGGTAGAAGATCCCAGCAGTAGTACTTCAGCAGTCAAAGAGAGCAAGATGTTCATGCAATTCAAAGTAGTTGCTCCTTATTGTTGAATAGTTTCACCAGATTGTGAAGAACAAAGAATAAAAAACCCTTAAAAATCAAGTAAACCTCATTTTTGAAAAAAAAAAAAAAAAAGAAAAAAAAAAAGAAAGAAATAAATATCCAGTAGACCTTGTCTGGCTGATGACTTTCCCCATTGAGGGTGAACAGTTAGACTAATGTACACTGATTAGTTCTTTTCTAAATTGCTTTGCTTAAGGATGGATGGAAGAAACAGCAAAATACATCCTGAATTCCGGCCCCCAGAGAAGGCCATCACTATTGCATATGAGAGACAAACACAACAAACAAACATAAGAAAATAAATGAAGTGATTTCACAAAATCATGCTAGCTTTGGATTTTAGAGGTTTACTTTGTTTCCTTCAAATAATTGGCCGCAGATCCTGTGTGGCGGTGTCCAGACTGGATAACATCCCAAGCACTTCTTTGTAGGTGGGTACAGGCTCCTGTTTAACATGTGAGATGAAATTCTGGGTATATTTAGTGGAATTTCCTTTCAAGTGGGTCTCTGAGGAAGTAGCTGTTGGATAACATTGCCTAGTGTAAAGTGGGAAAGTGGACAGAGATTAATTGCCTTCTATTGATATCACTGTATATTTATGGGGCTCAGATTTGTACCGTGCCAATTTAATCATAAGGACTGAGTTGTATATTGGCTGGATAACTTGATATACAGAAAATGCACAACACACAGAGCCCACAAAAAGGAATGCAGTGAAATGATTTAGACTTAGTTCTGCAATGTGTTCACAGAGATGCAGAAGCTATGGGAGAAGAGGGATGTTAAGTCTGCCGGGTCAGTGGCCTCTGCTGTCTTCCTTACTCCTTCTGAGGATACCCATTACATCTCCAGTGATGGCAATAGCACAGGCATCTGTAAGTCACATTTCAACTGTACAAACCTAAACAACAGAACTTCCGTTATATAATGGCTGCTGAAGGGTGCTGGTGATGGAAATGGGTTTGGCATTCCTTGTATAACTGTTTCTAACCATTGTTCTTCCAACAGGGACCAAAAATAAGTAAAACTGAGAGTCCATCCTTAAATTACTGCATGAGAAGGTGTGAAATGCAATAAAAATGTTTATGTTTTATGCTGCTCCCCTGGCAAAGACTTACATAAGTCACTGGTTGCTCCATCACTCATGAGCAATCCACTCATCACAGATGCATGGCCATAAAATCTTTATAGTGGCTTGCAATGTGTGGTGTGCTATAAAGTTTTATAGCCATGCATTTGGGATGACAACATTACATCATCACATATTTCCCCATGAAGATTTTGGCTTACTGCTGCTCTAAGCCAACTAACTTTTACAGATGGTTCCTAGAATAGTTAAAAGGTGTCTGTTTGATTTTTTTTGTCAGCACAAATTTAGCGTACTCCTTTTGTTTCATTAAGTCCCAGAGTCAGGCTGTAGGGGAAGTGGAATACCGCAGTCAATACATGACTGGATTTGCTTTCTAGTTATATCAATCACGTTGTCTCTCTCTGTTATTAAACATTTATGCTGTGGTAATGTTTTCATAGTACAGCTGATAGACAAGCCTAGGCACAGGAGCAGTGTAAATGAAGTGTGTGTCACAGAATCTGGCTGGTATGCTGTCAGCACCTAAGGAATCTATACCTCTTAGAGACCTAATTGTTTAAAGCATTACTATATTCTAAAGAGATACTTTCTGTCTCAATTTTTGTTTACTCTCCATTGGTTTCTTGCTACTAGAGATGAATTAATGATTTTGTCCCTGTGTGACCCCTTGAGCCCAGGAACAACCTGTAGTGAAAAAAGAAAAGAAGAAACCCTCCACCTCTGGGCAGCATGAATTTACTTTGTCCTAGCCAGTTATGACAGCATATTCTCTGATCATGTTTCACTATCTATACAGAATGAAACCTTTAAATACAACCTCTTCAAAGAATATATTTGGTTTTTAAAGTAAAACTACTTTAAAGGAAAATTAAGATTAGTATATTTTATCAAATAACATGGTTCTAGAGTAAGTATAATTAAAATATCAAAATATAGACAACATTGCAAATTTAGAACAAAATTGATGAAAAAACCTGTTTTCAGATTCAAGGCAGGTTATGTCAGGAGACAAAACAATTTCTGTCTCATGGTCCAAAAAAGGAGCATTCCTCAGCTTTTACCCATAATTTATTGAATTAAATTAGTTTAAATATTAGTGCTGATGGGGGAGATGAGGCTATGAATCAGTGCCAAAATGCATTAACAAAACAGGGTAGAAATATGTTCCAATCTAGAGTTCTGCTCACCTCTTACATTTTTTTCTTTATTATTATTTGTTTAAAAGATTTTTTTTCAGGCTTATTTATTTACTTTTTTCAGTATGGTTCCCTGTTATTTGGCAATTTGATAAAAAAACACTTTGTTGTTTCTTGAGCAGTCATTTGAAATGGGTTTCAACAGACTTTCAGAAGTTCTAAGTTTACCAAAACTTGCAATGTTATGCTTGATGATCATCAGTATGCAAGAAAAGGAAATTAATGTCATCCATTGTCACCCGATCATTCATTGTTAGCTGGTTCTGACAGCAGCCAGATTCTGAGTTACTACCATAAGTTTTCAGTCGCTGAACAAATGGGGAAATCTTGACACAAGACTGTGCTAACTTACATATGCAAATGGTATTGCCGTAGCCCAATGGGGAGAAGGCAGAACACTGTTTGTGCATGATATACTAACTTCTTTCTCGTGAAGAATAACTCCAGTAATCAAGTAAGTAACATTTGGTTGTGATTGAATGAGTTAAAGGAGCAGAAATTTGAGACAACTGATTTTTAAGCAGGAGACTTACAAACTTTGACAGAATTAATAAAATGGAAGAGAAAGTCCTTTGCTGTATATCTAGTGCTGTCTGGTGCTCACAACTGTCTGTAATCAATGCTTGAGTATTAATGAGTAGCTCCTCTGTATGTTTATTTATACTTTGAAGCTACGGTTTATATGCATTTGGTAATGGTGAAAAATGTCTTCCAGGTGCAGCATAATGTAAATGTGGAAGTCAAAGCTCTGAGGGACAGAACTGAGTTTTGCAGCTGACAGCTGCACGTGTGATGTCTCCTGCTGGAGTAGTTTAATAGAGACCACAATCAATTAATTATGTTTATAATTTCTGGAGAGAACTGCAAAGACTGTTAAGCGCAGTAAAAAAAGTAGTTTTGGAAAGGCACATATGGAAATATGTATATTCCATTCTCAAAATAGATGTTACCTATATCATTAGTATCTTAATTTATCAGAATGAAAAAATTATATGTCCTCATGTGCTCTTTTGCATCTTCCTTCTTTTGACATTTAAGTTGCTGCAAACACTGAAAATAATTAGAGTGCAGTTCTTCTCTGAACAATGTCTGGAAGAAAAGAGCATTTTAGAGTTCACTGCTTGTGTCAGTGAATTCCAGATCAAATCTGATTCAATTTACACAGAAAATGTAAAGACCACTTAATCTGATGTAGGTTTATATTATTTATTTTTAGATGGATATGACATTACACATCACTGTAAATTGAGGAACCTGATTTCTTATCCTGGAAAAATTTTAATTCTTTCTTTATCCACCATATTTTTTTTCTGCTTCTTCATCAACATTCTTTGATGAGGAATTTTGCAGACAAAATGCTCTGATCATTTTGCTTTGACTTTGCTAACTGTATTGAGAGGAAGAGGACAGTCATCTCCTACAGAGAGTTAGTTCTAATGTGATAAAAGAAGTTTAAATCAGTACAAACAGCACCTAATTTGCAGACTTTGCAAGCTTCCAGCTGAGGAACTAAATGTCTAAACACTGTAGTTTTACACCTCTTTTTCAAACAATTTGTAACTACTGCAGTTTGATCTAACAATAGATATTACCTCTAAAATCATTCCGGCGTCAAGTTATAAATAAGAATTATTAGCTCTAGCACTCCTCAATACACTGGTATCAACTGCCAGCATGCTACATTTCCAGAATTCGAGGGTTTGTTTGCCCAGAATGCAGAGATGCAGCACAGGGAACCACTGCACCGCACAGGAACCTGTGATTTCTGTATTCTAGTCCTAGCAAAGCAGAGATCAGGGTGTGCCAGAGGCTGGCTCAAGCAGCAAATTCGGATATTGGCTGCTTTGTCAACAGTTGTTTTGTCCAAATTGTCTCAAGCAGAGATCTGGCCTTGAGCAGCTATTGTGGAAATGCTTCTTTCAATTAGATCGCCAAAGGGATGCTTCATCCCACGTTGAGAGCCATTTGTGTGGTTTTAGAGCAGTTTAAACTGTCACTCCCTCAACACTGTCAGTGTAGAAAAAGCTCAGAAATGCCCTAAAGAAGATGTTGTGCCTATAATTCATATCCCAACTTATTTCACTCTGACGTCCATCCTTAACAGCCTTCCAGCATAATCAGAAGTAAGACAGAACAAAGAAAATCCACTGTCCAAGTGTTTACACTGTTCTTTTGGATCTGGAGGGCTCCATGTGAAACACAGTTTAGCTCAATATCAAAATATAAATAAATCTTCAAACTTGCAGACCCATCTGAATATCTATTTTGCACTAACTTATGGTCAGTCTCCAGGCTTGCTCTGGGCTCCAGGGTCTCAGAAAACCAATTGAGCATTTTTCTCATTTGTACCTTACATTTTCTCCATTAACCCTCTTTTCTCTGCCATGGCTTCTACTTTTATTCCTTAAGGTATTAACCTCGGTGCTCAGTTACAGCCAGAGAAATACCAACACCCCTCATCTACTCAGATCTATGAGGAATAAAAAAATGCCCACTAGCAATTTCCCATTTGCTGTGCACTGCAGTATTGCATTACTGCCACTGTGTAGTGTTCTATGAGACTCTACGTTAAACTAATTAATGTGATTTAGAGTGTTGTCTATTTATCAAGCAGTAATAATGAGAGAGTTTGCTTCTTGCACCTATCACCAGGAGTATTCCTTTCAGGTTAGAGCCTCTCAGCTGCACAAAGGGCTATTCTCCATGCTTTTTGTAGCTGGGGTTTGGTGAGAGGAAGGCAGTTTATTGTTCTTAGAGTGCCTGATGTAAACGTGCCTCCAGAATCTGGGAGACCTTGGGTGTAAAAGTGGTATGTAAACAAAGATTCTCTCTTAATGGTTCCTGGTTGCTAGAGCTCCATAAAAGGTAGTTTCTTGGGCTTAATAGCCTAATAAATTAGATAGGCCAGTTCTTGAGAGCTGTTGAACTGAGAGGTCTCCAGGCACACATTTTATTTGTACCTGTTTATCTGTGGGGTTTTTTTTCAGATACATTTGGAAGAAGCAGGAGCTAATAGGTTTTTTTTCAGGTTTTTTTTCCCATCGTCAAATGAAAGCTGTTTCTATTACCAATTATGTTTCCTTAAACCCAGCCCTACTGATAACAATTCCTACTTCTGAATCTTTCCTGAAGCTCTTTGTTAACTTTCTTGATGTTTTCTTTTGGCTTAACCTTTTAACACTGTCCTAATTTTTGTTATCCTTTTCTCCATGGGAGTTCACTCTGTTTCTGCAGTTTAGGCTACACAGCAAAATTGTTCTGGGAAGTCACAAGGGAGTGGCAAACATTATTCTTCTTCATGTGGACTCTCTTCCTTGTCTTCATTCGGTTTTGAAGATCTGCAGGATGAGGAATTAACCTGGCTGCAAAGTACTGTGCTCATCAACGATTCTCCATAAAAGAGTATCCTGATTAATCCATCTGGTTCCTTGAGTTTCTTGTATTAAATAGAAGCTTGTTATATATGGATTTTTGAGCAGCCTGAAAATTAATATTTCCGTTAGAAACTGCTCTGATGTTACTACACAGGTGACAAATCAAGAAACTGCTTTCTGTAACCCTTTAGAAATGGAAATGGATGCAAGAACAATATTAATTTAAGAAGGAAGATGCAGGGAAGCATGCAAATGAGGAGCAAGAACAATGTGATAATTCCCTAGATTATGCTCTAACATATTCCAGCTCACAGTCTTCTTGAACTGTTCTTTGTTCAATCTCCTTCTAATCTCATGTGAATTTACTATCTTTGTGTATTCTGCTGCAAGCAATTCTCCAGCTCTCTTACTCTTTCACAGGGACTGTTTCTCCATGTTTACTTTTAACCTGCCACTAATTTACCACTTTGAGATGGTGAACTCTAAGCATTTGTTCCTTGTTCACATCTTCACAGTTCCATGGATCTTTTCTGCAATGCATCCTCAGCTAGACTCTGGATATAAGACGAATAATTTCAGTTGCTCCTAATAATTGGAATCATTCTGCAAAAAGCTTCAGGCAACTTCTGTAATTGACTTCATCATTGTTTTGCTTCTCTGCTATCTTTTCTCAGCTCCTTTTGGCTATAGAGTCAGGCACAAGAGCAGCACATTCATGAAGAGATATGTGTGGTGGCATACCAGGGTTTGTTGTGGTGGGCAACTCAGCCCCACATAGCTGCTCGCTCACTTCCCATCAGTGGAATGAAGAAAGGAATCAGAAGGGTAGACGTGAGAAAACTCATGGGTTGAGGTAAAAGCAGTTTAATAGATGAAGCAAAGTCCATGCATGCAAGCAAAACTACACAAAGAATTCAGTCACTCCTTCCTGCAGGTGAGCAGGTGTTCAGCCATTCCCAAGAAAGAAGAAGTCCATTATGCATAATGGTAAGTTGGGAAGACAAACACCCACTCCAAATGTCCTTCAATTCCTTCTTACCCCCATTTTTATATGCTGAACATGATGCAATATGGGTATGGGCTATCCCTTTGTTAAGCTGGTGTCATCTGTTCCAGCTGTGTCCCTTCCCAAATTCTTGTGTAAGCCTAGCCTACAAATTGGTGGTGCAGCATGAGAAACAGAAATGGCCTTGACTCTGTGAAAGTACTGTTCAGAAACAGCTAAAAATTCTCTGTGTTATCAACACTGTTTTCATCACAAATCCAAAACATAGCATGATAGCAGCTACTAGGGAGAAAACTAACTCTGCTTGAACCAAAGCCAGTACAGTTCTCTATTACTTTTCTCATAATTCTAAACATTTGCTTTGGCTTCTGCTCAGTATCATGCTGATGTTTTCTTTAAATGATTTATTATAAGCTGAAGATCTCAATCTGGTCAGGAGTCAGCTCTAAGCCCTCTCCTGCAGATTTAAAACTTAGATTGTTTTTCTCTATTTGCATCCTTCTATATTTATCTATATTGAATTTCATTGTCAGTGTTCACTAGATGTTGTACTAAAATGACACAAACAGCTGTTAACTATTAAATCTGTATGTGTTTGCACCTTTCCGTATCAGAAAACAACTTTCATAGTGGAATCTGCTTGGTATGAGATTGAATAGAGACCTGAAAACTGGAGAATATTTAGATGAGTTGATCTGTGTTGCAAAAAATAATAGTTGCCTCAATGAGAGATTAAGGTGAGAGAAACTGTGGGAAAAAGGCATACAAAAGAACCATTACAGGTCAGCTATGATGTTAGGAGCATGGACTAACCATAGGAGTATGGAGCATGTGACCATGAAGTTTTCTGGAGATCTAAATACCTTCTCACTTGTAAAAAACATAGCACTGGTTTTGTTTTGCGGTTCTGTTTTCTTTTTTTCCCCTCTTAATCCTGTCTGTTCATCATCTGTCATTCTATGACTCAATATCAATGTGAGTGTGGATTGTTGCCCACAGATGGCAGGTATTTCCATGAGAACCTGAGGTTCTGTGACTCGCATGCTCAAATGCACTGAGGCATATTTTGAGGCTCTGCTAGTTAGGCTGAACAAACTCTCCAGAATCATGCATACCTGGGTATCAGTGACCTCCCACTTTGTTGGACAATAGCTCCCTTAGACATTAACGTGTTTAAAACTGTGCCTACGTGGCACAGCCTTCCCGTATGCCTGAGAATACCTGTGATCATAGCAGAGTGGCACCTGGCCTTGGAAATATGACTATAAAATAGAATTGGTACTACTGACATGGTAACAGCTTGACATTGTACAGACTGTAATGATTTGTCAATAAGTTTACAGAAGGAGACAATGCAGATATTGTGCACAGACCTACTTGTTAACCTGCATCTCTCATTGACATGATACATAGTAAGCAGTAACAGCATCTCACCTTGGCACCTCTGATGCCATGTAGTCTTTCCATCTCAGTCCACAGTGCTGTGGCTTGGGTGTCCTTGTGGAAGAAACTAAATGAAATCTATCCCCAGGGCTGTGGTAGATCTTCAAGCAGAAGGACATGCAGTAGACTAGTGGGTCTGAATAGAGGGGGAATATGGTGTTGGAGCATATGTCTAACTTGTGTGTTGTGCTGCTGATGTGTCTGGTTTCACATGACTATTTGGATAAAAATGATAAATATATTTGGTTTAAACTGACAAAGAGAAACAATCACAGCTGTCAAGATAGTATCTAATACTCTTGTGTCTAGTCAGTACTGCACAAGAAAAATCATCGAAGTATGTAACAAAGAGAATAAAAACTTCCCACCTGTGGCTGCCATCTGGTGGTGAATACTCTGATCATGATCCAACAAAACTCTTGGACTCTTGCCTGTTTCTAAAACATGAACACCCTCTTAACTATGTGTGTGTGTTACTAAGTCTCACACAGTAGGATGGGCACGTTGGAAGAATAGGAAAGCATGGAAGTGCTAGGAATATAATATTTTTATTATAATACCTTTGCCAAAAATACAAATTGCTGTTCTTGTGCTAATTCAAGATATGATTTAAAAGTGTTTGAGTTGTAATTACATAGATATGTGCAGAGGAAGCCATGCTCAGAGTTGTATTAGCACAACACTGTGCCTGGGTTTGGGTATCCTTCTGCAGCCCATGGGCTCCAACTTGGGCAGGAGTATTGATCCTCGAGGGAAGGAAGGAAGGCTCTGAAGTGAATTCTGGACCGGCTGGATTGATGAGACAAGGCCAATTGTATAAGGTTTGACAAGACCAGGTGCCAGGTCCCGTACGTGGGTCATAACAATACCATGCGATGCTACAGGTTTGTGGCAGAGCAGCAGGAAGGCTTCCAGGCAGATAAGGACCTGGGAGTGCTGGTTGACAGCTGGCTGAACATGAGCCAGCAGTGTGCCTGCTGGCCAAGAAGGCAAATAGCTTCCTGGCTTGTATGAGAAATTGTGTGGCCAGCAGAACTAAGGAAGTGAGCATCACTCTGTGCACAGTACTGTTAGGGCTGCACCTCGAATCCTGTTTTCAGTTTTGGTCATCTTTCTATAAGAACAATGTTGAAGTACCTGGTGCATGTCCAGAGAAGGGCAGCAAAGCTGGTGAAGGGTATGGACCACCTGTTTTGTGAGGAGCAGCTGAGGGAGTTTTTTGGCCTGAAGAAAAGGAGGCTCTTTACAACTACCTGAAAGGAGCTGTAGTAAGATTAGGGTCAGTCTCTTCTACCAGGCAACTAGTGACAGGACAAGGGGAAGTGGCCTCAGGTTGTGCTAGGGGAGAGTTATCTCATATATTAGGAAAACTTCGCTGAAAGGGTTATCAAGCATTGGAACAGGCTTCCAAGGAATGATTGAGTTCCTCTCCTTGGAGGTATTTAAAACACAAGTAAATGTAGGACTCAAAAGACACAATTTAGTTGTGGACTTGGCAGTGTTGATTTAATGGTTGGACTCGGTGATCTTAAAGTGATCCTTTTCAACCTAAACAATTCCATAATTCTATGATTCTGCTAGAAGGGACTCCTAGTTGCAGGAACTCAGACCTCTCCTTACGTGTCTGTGGAGACCTGAAAGTCTAAAGAAATACCTACATGCCTTCAGCTAGCCCTCTCCCATCTGTGTTTAAGCTGTTAAGGAATGGAAATGACGGGAGATGTCTCTTATTGCACATCAGCAATAAGGAAGGCCCTGCTTTCATAAGGCTGCACACAGACGAGATGAGACACTGTCCCCAGCTAATGATCCTGATCTCCTGGCTTAATGATTTGGCCTGAAGCTACCATACCAGCCCTACTGCTGGAAAACATTGAGGACAATAACTTTTAGCAGGGGAACAATAGGCCAGAGGCTAGGGAGGAGGGAAGGGCAGGGTGAGAGGTTGTGCCTGTAGCTAGTGCAGAAATTTGGGAAGGGATCATCTCTTTGGTGTGATCTGCACCCTGCTTCCCACCTCCCCAGTCAATTGCCTTCAAGCTCAAAGGCTGCTGTAAAGAAGCTTTAATGGAGGCTTTATAGCAAGGCATGAGATTTATCTCATATAGATTGAGCAGAAAACAATGCAATAAGATTAGAGAAAAACACTCCGAATTTACTTTCTTTCTCTACCAATAAACCAAAGTTTTATCTTAATTTCAACCCTACATGCATGAGTTTAGTATTCAGGCAAGCAGTTCTCCTGAACTATATTGATGCTGTTCAAAATCCCATAAACCAGAAAGTACTAGATATCATTCCCCCACAGAAAGCACAGTGAGAAATAAGCAAATAAAGTTGAAACAGATAAAGATCCAAGTATTGATCTCTGCTTGTGTTGCCTAATGGAGCATAACTCCAAAGGAATACTGTAGTCAGTGACGGAGGAGAAATCGAAATAAGCTGGCTATCACTTTACATGTCTCTTTATTAGAAGGGTCATGTAGGCTAAAGAGTGCTAGGGATTTAGGCAAAATAACAGCAGATTTTCATGAGGTGTATAGATTTACAGCTATAGAATGCACTTCAGTCCCCCGAGCGGTGACTTCAATTGGGCTAGCACAGCTGCAGTTTTGTAGTGAACTCACAGCAGCTCCCCCATGCTTCTCTGTCTACCTGAAATACAGGTTATCTGACAGCCGCCAGCTATGGTGTGTCCCTCTAAATCAGGGGTCCTCAAACTTTTTAAACAGGGGGCCGGTTCACTGTCCCTCAGACACTGTCGGGGGCCGGACTATAGTTTGGAAAAAAATGAACGAATTCCTATGCACACTGCACATATTTTATTTGTAGTAGTGCACAAAAAACAGGAAAAAGAATGCAATATTTAAAATGAAGAACAATTGTAATCAACAAAAACAAATAATATTTCAATGTGAACTATGAGTCTGCTTTTGACTAATGAGATGGTCAATGTTAGGTTCCATATTTGTCACTGCCAGTCATAGCGCGGGGAAGCCCGGGGGTGAGACCCGCACTCCGCCTCCCCATCCTGTTCCGCCGCCCCGTCCCCGCAGAGAGTCGTCCGTGGGACTGCGGAGGGACGGGGGGAGAAGACCTCAGACAGGACGGAGGCGGGGGGAGAGGTGTTCCGTAAATACTGGCGGGCCGGATTGAGGACCCTGTGGGGCTGTATCCAGCCCGCGGGCTGTAGTTTGAAGACCCCCTGCTCTAAATGATTGAACTGAAGTTAACACCAGGATTTTCCTCCTTATTTTAAGTGTGAAATTAGTACCAGAAGCCACATGTGAGAGCCAGTATTTTTCTAATTTGACCATTTCATTGTATTTTCAAAAGCATATTTCAAATTTTTTGAGAAGACCACATTCATTATGCAATTAATTCATGGTAGTTCCTAGAGTTGAAGCTGTATCTGAGAAATAGAAATAGATGACATTTTCTGACCCAGCAGTGATGGTCATCACTCTCACGGATAAAAATGTTTCATTACAGCTTTACTTCTGTTCAAGTCACAGAACCCGTGGTTACAGAAAATCAAAATGGATGTCACTTGGCTCATACATTATCCAGAATTGTTAATAGAGCTTCATGTACATGGACAGACTGCCAAGGCAGAAATCAAGACCTTGAGGACAAATGAAGTTGCATACCTGTAATTTAGAGTGCAGTTTGGCTCACAAAACCTTTGCAATGTGCAATAAATGAGAGCCTAGCCTGATTTTCAGATCAACTTTCAGTTGAAGTTTTCAGAGCCAGCAGAGAGGAAAAAAATAATTTTGTGCACGTAAACTGAAAATTTTCTCATTTGAAAGCCCTCTGGACATTTTGAATACACAGTAACCATGACGCAGTTACTTTTCACTGTGCACAAACATCACCCTGATGGTTTACATTATTCATGCAAACAAGATGCTGTAAATGCTGTCTACTTCGGAGCCTCTTAGAGAGGAGGCTTCAGTTATGCCTAGGAAACCCTGCAGGCTCTCCTCTTGGATTTCATCTGCAAAGAAATTCTAAGAGGCTGCCTTGGCATTTGAGTGAGGACATATTCCTACAGTCATTTGCAGAAACACTGTTGAAGGCATAGGAAATCTGTGTGGGCACAGAATACTGCCTGCATGTATTGGAGTAATATTTCAGAACCTAAAAATATGTTTAACCTTCTAGCCACAGCAGCAGTTTGCAGAGTTGAGATGAATGCCTTCTCAGCTTGAGAGGCTTACAAGGAAAATTCACATGTTTAATAAACCAAAAACATGTAACAAGAGCGCAAGTCAGAAGGCATATGTGCTTGGTGTACTATAAACTGATCATTCTGGATTCCTACATATTTATTAATCTGTAATTCACTGTGGGCACTGGAGTGACACGCTTATTCTGAAAACTGCACTTTCTAAGTTGACTGCAATACCAGGGAAGAGGGGGAAGGATATGGAACAAACAGGGAAAGATTAAGGATGATTAAGTTGGAAGGCAGGAAAAATTCTAATACCAAATGTCAGGCAAAGTTCTTTATCAGGAAAGTCCTTTCCTATCCTTTTGCTTGGTGGGGTTTGTTTTTTTTTTGTGAGGGGTTGTTTGGTTTTTTTTGTGCCAATAGCGACCCTATAATCTTGTCACTGGCTGCAGACCCTACCAGACCTATAATCCCTGAAACAACTTCATACCAAGAAATGTGGTTGTTGTACCTCCCTCTTAGTATTTTTCTGAATGGGAAAAAGCACTGGGTAATAGTAAATACTATTACTGAAAATATATTTATGCTACTATCTGATCAGGGACCTGAGGAAACACTACCAAAACCTTAATGGTAAATTTCTGCTTCAACCTCATTGTTTTAGCTTGCTTTAGGCATAGGAATTTATTCCTGCATTGGGGGTTTTCCTGCTTCTTGCCTGTTGCTCCAGTAGCTCCTTTTTCACTTATGCAGTCAATATGTACTGCATGAAAGTGAAGTCTATTATTTTTCCTAAACTGATATTGAAACATAGGTTATGAAATAACCAATTTTTAAATTGTATTTCATACACCATTGACTAGAAATTCTCATGGCTTCATTGCAATCCAGATCTCTTTTATTAAAAGGCATTCTCTCGGTCCCAGTGTGAGATCTTTCTGTATTGTGAGTTATTATACACTAAATATGTGTGCTAATCCAAATGAAACTAACTTCCCTTGAGTATTTTTATAGCTTGCAGTCAGTTGAATCCTGGCAGAAGGTAGAGAACCTGGATTAATGTACTGCTCTGTTTTGACTGAAATAAATAATTCATGTATTCTTCTTCAAAACAAAAATATTTATCCTTCAAGATTGGCTGGAAAGGATTACTTTTAATGAAGCTTCTAGTTTTTTTCTAGTTTCCCTTTAAAAAAATTATGATTGGATTTTTGCAGACATTTGCTCATTTTCTGTAAAGTGATGGTACACTTTACTCACAGTGTAGTGAGGTTTCTGTACCTAATCTAAGATGCTAAAATGTTATGGGCATTAAATTTGTGTTAATGAGGTGTTTGTGAATGCAGGGAAGAACAATAGCCTGTCACATCTTCATGAACTGATCAAACAATTTTGCTGTGCTTGGGGTATGAAACAAAAAGCCGTAGAGATGTTGTCATTAGCAAGATTTATAGCTGCAAAGGCTATGGTGACATAAACCTGTTAGGATTACAATTAGATGTAAAAGATCATCCAAAAGAGTCCAGTTGCAGGCAATTTATCTAATCCAATATGTGGAAGTGACAATTTTCAGAGACACTCTGTGGAAAAGAAATTTTTTTCTCCTGTGGTGACATTTACATATGGTACTGGTGGTCTTGGTAATTCTTCCAAAAATACAAATATACTTTATTTCTCTGCAGTATTTATTTTTACCTTTAGTCTATAAATAAAACATCTGCATATATGCTAAATGTGTGAGGACTAGTTTACGCCATCATTTCTATTTCAAGATGGTTTCGTATCATGCTTGCCCAGATTCCTTGATCAAATGAGAGTCACTGTTTCACAAAAAAGTAGTTCTGCTTTTGTTCATAAGGCATGCTTTACAACTAAAACTATGTATTCTAGCATGCTGAGTAACAGTCCATTTCCCTGAGAGCCCTAAGACTACATTTTATACCATAGATGTATCTCAATCTGAGCATCTGATTGTCACTGAATACTGAATATTGAAATAGTCATTGTAATCCAAGAAGATGAATTGGGTCTGTGAGTAAGCATCTAAAAGAGCTAAGCTCATGTTAGAAAATAAATCACGGGGATTATCTTCTTTATGCTTCAGGGCATAGACTAAGCTTTTTGGGGATAAAAACATAATTCAGTGACATAATGTTTCATAATTGGTCTAATTTTTCTAGTTTGCTTTTTTCTATGGAAATGCTCAGCAACGGCCAATACCAAAAGCAACAGTCTATTCAAACTTCTGGTTTATTGATGCATTTGTGTATTTACATGAACCCCATTTAAGTAGACAACATCTTATTATGTTGAAATTGCATGAAGAGTGCATTTGTGTCCTCTTGTGTAAGGAATGCATATTCTTCACTGCATGTATATCTGAAAGCTCTGGATTTACAAATTTGGGTTAGAAATAGATTTTCTAATAAATAGAAATAATAGTTCTAATAATAGTTTGATGTATTTATGTTCTTTTTAGATGAAAATAGAAGGAAAAAAAATCAGGCATTCTCTGCTAAAATCCAAAGAATGTGCAGTAAGTGACTGCAAAGCATAACAAAAGACCACAATATAATTCAGCTTCAATTGTAGCAAGTAAAGTTTTTCTCTGTCTCATTGCCATTATCTCCTTTGGTAAAGAAGGAATAAGCAGGCAAGTACTGAAGATATTTATGAGTGAATACTGCAGTCTGTGTTAAATGGGACACCATACTCCTTTTGCATTTTTAAACTATGAAACTGCAAAAAATTAATTCACATTCCACTCAAAACTGGAAAAATAAAGACCTGCAAGTCTGTTTTCTCCTCCAGGAATAAATTTTCAGGCAGAAAGTATATATTCTTTAGTCAAAGTGCTGTATAAGATTGTGCACAAAACTGCACAACTCTTTGAGGGTATAGAATGTCCATAATGAGGAAGACTCTTGAGGCATCAATCAGGAGTTCTAGTCTTTGTCAGCTTAATGTTATCTGAGAAAATGTGTACAAATGTGATAAACTGTCATTCATCTCCTCTATAATTTATTTCATCTTTTCTTCAGACCTATTTTTTCCCAAAGGTTTACGCCAAAAACTTTTGATTCCTTGTGTGGATGTCCATGCTATTCTATAAGAGTGTCTTCTTTTTCACATCCATTTCTCATTTAAACCTCTTTCCAACTTACATAAGTTGTGAATAAAACCATTTGGGTTTATTTTTGAAAAACTCCCTATAAAATTATGTATTCTGTATCTATTTGGCCTACCTGAGTAGTTCTGGTTTACACAAACTTGTCAAAATAAGAATATTGAAAATTGCCTGCTGAGAAATATTTTGTTTAGACAACATCATATTTCAGAATTAAAATCATACCTGTAATCCTGTGAACTTCATCGACAATGAGGGTATAGTTTTTTCCACATCTGCTGTTAGACATTTAACTGTTTGGAGAGAAAATGATTTCTTTTTAGCATTAACTGCACAGAGGCTGTCTTGAGGATTTTTTTGTAGGCAGCTGAGAAAGGCCAGGCACTTGCAGTGGGATGTTTATCTGTCCAAGTTTGGACGTTAGGGGGTGCAACAATGACAAGAGACTTAATAGAGAAACAACGGCAAACAGTTTCTTTATCTAGGGGCTCTATAACCTATGGAACCCCACTAAGACACAAACCAAGTACACAAAGACCCAACAATTTTATGTAAAAGGGAAAAAAACCCTGAATGATGCTTGTCTGGGCCATCTGCTGGCCTGTGAAGCAAGGGAAGCAAGGAAAGGAAGGCTGGCCCAAAGATGGCGACTGGAATAAAGAGGGACAGTGAAAAGGACCCCCCTTCAGGGAAATCCAAGGGGAAGATACCACACTTGTGTTGTCGCTGGGTGGTTTCCTGCTGTAACTGTGTGGGCTTCAATGCTGCCACGATGACACTGCCTGGCCTAGGGACCCAGGAAAGAGCAGCCATGCTTCTCTCAGCAACAATGGAAGCCGAAAAGAGGGCACGACTTCTGTGGCTTCTTTGGCTTTTATAGGCTATCTGATCTTGGGTTATCTCAGGGCAGCATTCCTGGACATGCTGCCTTCCCTCAAAAAGATTTTGCCATGTGGCCAATATGGTATTTCCCACCAAAATGCCATGTGCGCCAGGTCCCTGGGGCATGGGGGTGCCAACAGCACTGCCTGCGGGGCACTCGCCACCTGCAGGGACCCCTGGGAGGGGGCCTGGGGCCAGCAGTGCCACCCGCTGCCACAGGTCCACTCTGTGTGGTGGTGCTGCCTCGGTGGGGGCCCAGCCTCACCCCGCACACCGGCTGCTGCTGCTGCTGCTGGGAAGAGCCCTGCCCCCCGCAGGTGCCAGCATGGCTGCTGGGCCGTTGTGAGAGTGGCCGCCGGGAGAAACTGCTGTCACATGCTTCCCCGGCAGCGCTGGGGGCAGGCGGCACTGTCCACAGGCGGCTGGGGGCATGCCCCCGCACTGCCGCCACCCCCTGGCTTAGCCCAGGCCCAACAGAGCTGCACTGTGCCAGCCACTGTGCCCCAGTGGGGCCGCGTCATGCCGATGCAGCTCCCCCTGGCAGGGAAACAGATGGAGGCAGCCCCCAATGGGCATCCCCCCAGCCCAGGTCTTTTCCATGTCAAGGCGTGGGCCTGGCAGGGCTGCCGCCAAGCCCGGCCGGGGGATCAGGGAAGCCGCAGGGAGACAGCTGGAAGCAGCTCCCTGCCCCCACCCAGCAAAATGCCCTGCAGCTGCCCATCTCCTGGGGAGGGGCTGCGGTGAGCCAGTGGTCCATGTCCGAGGCACAAACCAGGCTGGGATGGCCCCTGTAGGCACTGGAATGTGCCAGCAGAGTCCACAGCCGTCCTTACCCCCCAGCTCCGGTCAGCCCTGTGCTGGTCCTGTGTGGCCCGTGGGGGGACGCACACAGCCCTGGGAGCACTACCTGCACGTGGGAATGAGCCTGGCCCAGCACAGCCCTGGGGATGGGGCCTCACTGTCCTCACCTGCTTCCATCCTCTGGGGAACCGGGGAAAAAAAAAATATGGTTTTAACATTCGTACCCACTCCCACCCCCACCCCCCTTTTCCCCCCCAAATGGAACATCCTATGCTTAAACCCATAATATTATCCCATTGATTTTTCAATTAAGTGAATCACTCTTGGGAACAGACCTGCATTCCCCATTATAAATTACAGAGGGACTGTTAGCGTCAACCATATGCCTATGTTTTAGATTACAAAAGTGAGATGAGAGGAATCTTACACACAGAGTCTATGTATTTCTTAAGGCACTCAGTAGGCATTACTGACTAGATTTTGTTTACCTTAGGGTTATCACTAGTTTAAGACCGTAATTTTAAGCCAGGGTTTTGGACTACCTAAAAGCAAATGCTGTTAAAATTGCTCTCTTAAGGTATAACCTGCCCTGACTGGGGAAATATAAACTAATAGAGACACCAGTATTTAATCTCAAAATTTAACTTGGACATCTTGATTTTATGCCCCGTGCAGCAACATCCTTTTGAAAAATGACTTTCTATTATGTGCAAGTACATCTGTGATGACTGTGGTGATAGAGTGACCACCCACTTAAATATATTTATTCTGTCTATGTTATTTTATGGTTCATGTTGTTACATATAGTATCTGAGATTGTTACAGAGGAATGATGAGAGTGGATTTCTTTCCCTTTTTCTGGCAGCCCCTCCTTTCCTTTTGTTCTAACATTCACATTTCTGTTGCCTGTATCGTTCCTGTTATCATGGTCAGCTATATCCTAAATCTCTACTGAACTCCTTGTGATCATACGGGTTTCTCAGGCTAAAGGTCTACTTGTTGGGTGGGAAGTCTAGTGCTTAAACTGCTGGGTTTTATTTGATTAGAAGGCAATACCTGAACCCATTTTTATTAAATGTGGCAGGGTCTGACAGAGCCTTAATCAGTTTCCCCTCTTGTCTTATTCCACAGTGATCACTGGAAGATAAAAAAATTAATTGAAAATTGTGGACATGGAAGTCAAAGAAAGTGGCAAGACGAAATATAGCAGCACATTAATTTTTTTTTAATTCCTGTTTTTATGTGTAGGAATGATTAAACTTCAGGTCAACAACGATCCTTTACCATTATTTCTGCTGCAAGAGTGAAAAATAATATGAAAGTGATGGCCTTTAAATGTTCTGTGTTAAAAAATATTGCCCTTTTGATAACTCAACAAGTAATATACCCACATAAAAATGTTGTGTTTTGTAATACAGTTCTTCATCTGTCAATATGAAACAACGTGTTCAAATTTGGTGATAAATATTTTCTGTAGAGAAAGTTACCAACTACTTCCAGCTTCACTACACTGATTAGGCACAACTATAACTGGTAGGTAGGATGTTTTTAATATAAATGTCTATGTAAGGCACATAGTAGTAATGATGCCAAGTGATGAAACATCATCCTATAGAAAGTTTATATAAGAGTCACCATGGCCACCATGCATGTCAGGTCTGCTTCCTGAGAGACTGGCTCATGAACTCATATGCTTTCCTTCTCGGAGGGGCACTTGGTAATCCCTAACTGTCTGTCTGACAGATGTAGCTTATAGCTTTCAGAAAGAGGTTTCTGGCTTTCTCTACTTGCCTTTTTCTGCACAAATCTGTTTCAGACATCAGCACAGGTTGTTCTTTTTCTGTCTGGCATATCCTAATTTACACTCTCCCATTCATTGTTCATTATAGTTCCTCCTTGTAGCACATGAATTGTAGATAGGGAATGGTCTGAGGAGATGATCTTACTGTCTCAATTGTATTTGATGGTACATAGAGTATATGAATAGGATGTTATATTTATGTGCTTAATCTCAATTTTCATTCTGCACTTGACTTCTGCCTCTTTGCCCACAAATTCTTCCCTGGCAGATTTATTGGCATACTCCCAGAGCAGCTTCTAGCACCTTTGGTAAGACAAGATCATTAACAATGCTGTGGTTGGGATGTTTGATGCAATCCTGAACTTCAATAATGAACTGAACTGCATGAAATCTGCTTAAAACAGACAGCAACATTTGTCACAGGAAGGGGCAATTTTAGTAGTGGTATAAACCCACTTTTGCTTCATGCTCCAAACTTATCTGGTCCAGAAGATCATTACATAGGTGATTCTCAGCAGGAGTTAACTTCAAGTACAGAATGGTGCTTGGCTTGATTTCAGTTCTATTTTAGGAGCTACAATTTAATTTTCTTCCGAGCCTCTGCTAGACCTGTGGTACTAAGGAAATGCGGCACCATAGGTGGTGAGATGCAAAAGGTATTGGTGTCTTCGGGCATGGCAGTGTAATTGACATCTGGGGCAACCTGTAAAATTCTCTTGAGGATTTGTCACTCATGAGTAATGTAAATCATTTCAAAACCAAGCCTCCCAATTCTTTTATATTCATCATGAGTCTCTATTTTTGTTTACCTTCTGCCATTTCACTGAACAATTAACTTCTTCTCCTAGAAATGTTTTGATGCTGTTCATTGAACCACTGTGTGTAAGAGAAAATAATCATTTGTAATACAAACTTTTAAGGAACTTGGTCTTCATTGTTTTTGCTGATTCAAAGCTAACAAGTTTTTATTAAAAAACAATCTAATTCATTTTTTTTCTGAAGTGTGGTGTGCTAGCAAGTATAGTCCATTTCTGTATGTGGTGCACTTTAATATCTCCCTCAGGGGTAACTCAGATATTTAGTATTGTATGAGTGTACCTGTCAGATTGTTTTAGCAGCAGTATCTCATCTAACCTCAAATGTGAAAGGCTCCTCCATGGAAATGTGAAAAGACTGGAAGGCTGATGCTTAAAATAAAGAAGATAGAACAATCTTTCTGTAATAATTGCAGTACCCTTCAGTGCTGAGTGAATGAGAGCAGCATTACTGAGAACAGCAGTAAAGGTTTGCTCTCAGGACACAGTTCATGGCAGACAGCTGAGTGACTGCAGATGGATAATGCAAGGTTAGGCAGCTTGTTGGCTGCTTATTTCCCCTCCTTGTTCCCCCACCTCTTTTTTTTCATCATAGAGATAATCTCTTCCATAGCTCTCCTGAGAATAATTCAACTAAATTTGTGCCATGCCTGAGGCAGAAAGGAGCTCCGGTAAAGCATGTGTATTGCATTGGTGGAATCAAGTAATTTCTCTTTTATGCCATAATAAAAGTTAGGCAACCAGGAAGGACAGGAACAAAGAAATTTTACTGTCAACTATGGCTATTTCCCCAAGCTTTAATTTTGGGTAGGTAGTTGGCTGATGTTTATGAATCAACAGCTAAAACATTCATGTCTGTACTGACAACAGCTGCTGACTGTTACAGGTGCAGCAGGAAGATGCCCCTCTTTGGCTGCAATGCCTCAGCAAACTTACTTATCTGTAGCTGGGCTAAATTATACAATGTCAATGTCGGCTCTCAAAAAAGGGGTGTCTCTGATGTTCTTTGAAAAGGTTTTTGTTTCATTGTTTGAGAAAGGTGATCACAAGAGTTGTGTGTCTGTGGTTAAGCTTTTATGTAAAACCAAGCTGTGCAGAGCAAAGCTTAAGTCAGGTAAAGCCTCACTGACAGAAGATGATGATGTCCAATTACTGTCCTTTTAGAAACATTAGCTTTAAAGGACATAGTACTAGTAGTAATAATAATAATGTCATCCCTAGTTAAATTTGAAGACAAAACCATGTCTGTGCACTTTCAAATGAAATAGAGTAAAGCAACTAAGATGCTTCAGCAGTTGCTTAAAGGGAAAAAAAGTCTGAAATATTCTATTAGTTTTCAGGTAATAACACAAATGTTCTCATGGTTTTGTCTTACATTATCTATCCACTATATACATACACTAATCAGTGGTAGAAGGATAGTGGGTGTCAGCTCAGAACTGGAGAGTGCTAAAGGACATGCACGTGATTGAAACTACCTCTGCTGTACCAATCTCATGTGTAAGCATTTCAGGATTTATGAGCACAGTGAATGTGTGGTTTCTGCTTTTCAGATGGACTTGGCAGGGTTGATAAATGTTCTTAGCTCACCTAGGGGCCCATGGACTAGTCAGTGACAGCAGCAAGTGCAGGAGGAAGTGCAAGAGCTGCGGATATTCCATTTAAAAGTGTAGCTGCCAAGAAATAATAGTGGTGCTCTTCTGCATAAAATCTTGTATTCCTGTGGGTCACCTCCTTCTTCAGCCTGTAAGTGTTCAAAGACATCCCTCAGGAGTATGCCATGAGCATTGGGTGTAGGATGGTCACATGAGAATTCCCCAAGAGTTGAACTGCTCCTAGAGGTTTCTATGTCTTCTATTTTGGTGAAAAATGAAGCCACATATGTGTCTGGATTTGTGCAGCCACATTTGGGAGACAGAACAAGCACAGGGAGCATGTCTCAGCTCAGTGCCAAGTGTTCTGAGAGACACAAGAGGAGAAAGTGCAAATCTTACTCCCTCTGTTGTTTCACACTTTACCAGTTACTAGTGCATGAACTGACCTTGGACATAACATACACATGCACATCACTGCCCTAAAGAATGAGAGTAATCATGTGTTAAAGGAACAGATGGGTAAGAGCAGGACACTTGCTTGGGCAGAGGTGCCCTGTCCCTTGAGGGCATGTCCCTCCAGCATCAGGGTATGACCACCTTGAGGTGTAAGCACAGCATAATGGCCATGGTAACTGGTGGGGTGCTGGTGGAGAGACTCATCCTGAGTCTCAGTCCTCCAAATGATTTCTTGTACCACAAGAGCTTTTGAAACTCTTTGTATCAACGTTTGTATTTTAATAAGGAAACTGTCCCTTGAACTATGTGCCCTTCTCTTCCCTGCCATGTAGCTCATGCCTCTCTCTTTGGATTAGCATAGCTTTCTGTTATTGTTGTAACAGCTGCTTACAAAGAAAAACAAACATTAGGAAGACTAGGGTAACGACGTGTGATATATGCTCATATATTTGTGCCTATAAATATGGCACATTATTTTGGATTTTAGTCTTCTGATTTAATTAGAACAGCTTTTAAGAATATAGTTAATACTGAGATGTATGCAAGCAATAGGAGTACAGTTTCACACTTGCCATGTTATGTTAATGAAATTTCCGGTTCTTCTCAAGACATTGTTACTGCAGCGGCATTAAGATGTGTAACATTTACTTAATTTTTGTAACATTTGTTGCCCATGGGCCCCAGCAAAGATTGGGACTCCCACTGTGCTAAATGCGGTATAAACATGCACAATTTAAGGAAAGATGTGACCTGAAAAGAGAGACAAAGAAGAAAATCAAATAAATCTGTTTTGAAATAAGACACATCTCCGCTGTTTAACTGTTGTCATAAATTGGTAGATGGCCTATTTGTGCCTCAAGCTGTCACTAATTATCTGACTTCTTTTTATAGGTAAAACAGCAAAGATGGATTTTGAGCAATGATTTAGATTTAAAAAGGATATATGCGTATATATTGATTAGGGAACTCAGTGTTGAAGTGCTTCTGCGTAGGAAACTCAGAGTCTTTGAGAACACCTGGGAGCTTGATCCGCTGGTAGAATACAAAAGCAAGGAAGAAACATGAAAAAAAAACATGAAAGTCATCCTATGGAAATATTGGTTTGACTTACTGAAACACTGGAACTCAGTGGAAGATTTAAGGAATAAATTCCGGCGTATTGTAATTAGAATCATAGAATGGTTTGGATTGGAAGAAACCCTTAAAGGTCACCTAGTCCAAGCCCTCTACAATGAGGAGGGACATCTTGAATTGGATCAGGTTGTTCAGAGCTCTGACCTTGATTGTTTTCAGGGATAGAGCACCTTCCACCTCAATTGGGAAGATGGGTTAGAAAAATTACTTTGAAATATGATATTTTCATTTGGTTGTAGAGATGTTGCACAACACATACAGATAGCTCCCAAAGGAATGAATAAGAAAGAAGGTCTCACAGGTCTGCTGTCACTGTGTTACTCAGTGCATGTCTGGTAGAAGTGAAGACCCAGTGATGCAGCCTGCAGCAGCATCAGTAAGAGTGACAGGGAGTGCAGTGTTGAATTTTTTAGCAGTATCAGATAATGTAGAGAGCAATGAGTTTTTTGTTTTGTCTGCTTATAGATGGTGATGAGACATCCAAAGATAAAGTGTGCATCAGGTAGGAAGATAAAAAAATCACAAAAATCAGCAATGATAAGAAAGACAATGATTGGAATGCCTGAGAGCTTATATTGTCTTGAAAGAAACAATTAAAATCACTGGGAGCAAAACTGGAGATAAACCCAGCTGATATTTTTCAAGATTAATTCC
>VXBA01000115.1:499190-540443 GCA_013399895.1 Serilophus lunatus
CCCCCCCAATAGTCCAAGTACAATGGCGCTAATTAAGCCTTGGAGGTTATTTTGTTACTTGATTTCAAAACTTTTAACTGCCTTAGATTTTGGATAAGGAAGCACTTGCAAACCCCTATTTGTTGAAAGCAGGGACAAAAGACTGCAGAATTTGGAAAGTTTTTGCAAGAGTTTTTGTCACTACGATAACAGTATATCACAAAAAGACAGTGGCTGTTTTGTCAGGTTGACTTGATTTTCAGTGCTAACACACCTTGAAACTTAATTTCACAGTTTTCTACTAGCAGCAGACTAGTTAATTTTTTATTTTGTTTTATTTTTTTCTTCTGGCTACAAATATTTTCAGAGAGTCTGTCAAAGTTTAAATGATGATGGTGTTGATAAATGATTTCTTATTAATGGATGGGGTTTTTTTCCATTTGTCTATTAATTTAATTAATTTATTTTTGTGACTCATTTGTTCATTTATCTCAGAGACAGGAGCATAAATAAGGGGAGGAAACAAACTCAGTTGAGACAGAAATCTATGGAGTGTTTTTCTGGAAATGTTGGAGATAAGATATAAGCACACCAAATCTCATCAATTTCTCTTAGTTGTTTCAACTAAAGAAATAAGGCTGAAAGACAGAACTTCTGACAGAAGATAGTCTTTTGTTCACTTTAAAATTTAAGAAGGACCATGAATCAGAGATAGGAAAAGAATAATTTTTCTGTAAATTCTATCATATTGCTGAAATCTGAGACTAAAAGAGATGAAGAGAGCCAGTGGTGATACAAGAGTTCTGCTATGCTTAAGCTAGTAATTTTTCCTTTATCTCTGTGGCACCTGACAGAGTTGACAATTAGTGTTCTACACAGAAAATAACTTTTTTTCTGGAAAAAATTAGAAGTGTTGTGTCCTGCTATTTTAAATAATGAAGGAAAGAACACTTCTCTGACAGTGACTGTGTGTGAAGAGTCAACAGCATGTAAGAAATACTAATGACAAAAAATGTACAAGTGTAGTACTCTATCGGTATCTGTTCATACTAGTATCACTCAGCTTTAGGAATTTAAGTTATGGGAATGGAGTTGAAAATAGAACTTTTTTTTTTTCTTTTTGTATTTTTAAAATATTATTTGAGACATTATCTGAAATTTTCTTATGAAAATTTGATTAATAAAGAAGTGTCTTTGCTTTTTAAAATGTTGAGACTTAACTCCTCTTGAGCCTTGTACAAAGCTTAGTACAAAGGATTTTCTTGGATTTTCAAAGATCTTTGACATAGTGTCTCCTAAAGTTGCTAAAAAGCTACTCACCTGAAGTGCTATTGTGGATTGCAAATTAAAGACAAATGAAGATGAAAAGATTAATTTTCAACATGACAAATTGTGACCAATTTTTTGTCCTGTCTGTAAAAAATCAGAAATGGCCAAAAATAAAATTGAAAGCATGGTTTTGTGAACAGAGTAGTATAAAGAATAAAAGTGATTGTAATGCATTATCTTTCATTGCTGGTCATACTGTGTTTGGCTCTAGTATACTCATTTTTATAAATAGGAATTTTAAATTTTATGAATGAAGTCTTTTTTGCTTCTTGTATCTTAGACCTCTAAAACAAGTATGAGATATTTTTCTTTTACTTTGGAAAAGAAACAAACAATGTGGTAGAAAAAGTATGATAGAAGTGTACCCAGTAATTGATGCTACAGTGAAGATAAATTTGTAGCACAAATGAAAATCCAGGTGGGATTCACTGCTGTAAGTCCTCACTCAATGAAATGAACAAAAATCCTTATCTTCACAAATATGCCTGTGACAGCAGTGTTGTCAAGCTTTTCTATTTACTCCACAAGGAAGGAGCTCTTTCCAAACCTGATATTATTGAAATACATTTCAAGGCGGGGCGAACTTTTAGAACTTTTTTGCGGAAGTCATGTAATCTGCTTTTAGCTATAGGTTTTGTCCATCTGATCGCAGTAAATTCTGGCTATTTACCCACACAGGGTGTTTTGTTTCTCTGCAGCAATCGGTATTGGCCACAGCTGGAATCAGATCAATGTTTCTCAGACTTTGCTGTGCTGCTTTTGAGCTCAGTGGGTCTGTGGATTAGGGAGCTTGTGGTGCCTTACCAGTCAATAGTCAGCAAGGGGTCAATTGTTCCTGGCTTGGCATCATCTCAGCTCTTCCAGGACCCAGGATCAATTGTGGTGGTTGGCTGCACATGTGCCGAGTAGCCAGCAACTACAAAATGCATGCCAAACCCTGGTGGACATGGGCAGTGGGGCTGACCTAATTTTACAGGAAGATCAAAATATGGAGAGCTGGGAAGAGAACTGAAGAAGAGGATTCATGGTGAGGAGGGAAGGTCAGAGAAAAAGGGTTAGACAGAGTTAAATCTAGAGTGACAAATTTTCTCTAAAAGGAGAGAGCCACAGAACTGATGGAATTAGCAGTCCTAAGGAAAGCAGCATAGGAAGGAAGGGGAACAGAAAGCAGAGCACCAGGCACTTTTGCGGTAAGCAATTCACTTTCAGTGAATCCTTTGTTTCCTTAAACACTCTTCATTCTCCTAGGACGTGCTGGCTGAGTGCCTTGAATACATTTGTGTAAGGTGTTGAAACATGACCTAAGCTGTTCAGATATACTTTAAAAATATTTAAAGCACTCAGTCAGTTGGATCTTAATTGATTCATCAATACCTTGTGGCTCATGCTTAGTTCAGAAACAATCAGTAGTTCAAGGTCTAAATTCAAAATGAATTGTTCCTGAGATTAGTTCATGAACCATTGTACTATGTTTTGTCTGTTACTCAAGAAGCCCCAATTGGGTTCCACCTTTTCTGAATAGTCCTCAGTGCCACAAGCCTGATTTTTAAATGACATAGAAATGTCCTTTCTGCCTACCTGCATGGTGTGGCCTTCAAATACTAGTTTATCTTGTGGGTATGAGTAAACCAAATGAATAGCTGAATCGGTACTTGCTGTTGCTGAGAAGTATGTCTCACACAACTTATGATGCCCCAAACCCACAGACAGTGATATTGCACCTACCTTTTTACCTGGCAAAAAAGATTAGTATTTAATACATGCAGAGGTCACAGAAGACAATTAGACTGTAATGCTTGTTCCATTTCTTGTATTGACAACTCGGTCATAATGTTGAAGGAGTGCTTCCTGTTTAACCTAGTGCCTACAAGCACTTAAGGTATGTTTATGTATATTTGATATTGGTTGGCAGATACATCTGCCCAGGAAGACCTGTAGTTAAGGAGATGGGAGAGGAACAGACTTCCTGAAGAGCTGATCTGATGACAGATGAATAGCTACTCAATGCCTTTTTTCCATTTCTTCACCACAATGTTTAAATCTTTCTGTAAAAGACTGTAGAACAAGAACGTTCTAGGTCATCATTGCAAATCAAAAATTTACCTCTGCAAAAACAGAGGAGATTTCGAGAATTGATAGAGGCTGTGGAAATATTTTTCCATTTGTATTAAACTTATCCCTTATTTCCCAAGAAAGGGTGTCATCTTTTGTTTTGATTTCTGATACAGGGGGGAAAAATAGCAATAAAGAAGTTTCACTGTTATAAAGCCCATAAAATTGCAGGCAGGTGTATTGACTCCTGTAATTGGAATGGAGTGACAACACAAGCTGGTATCCCCACATGTGGAGAAACAGGGAGGGCTATAAACTGGCAGCCTCATTAAGCACAGCAAGTCCCTTGTGATGACTACAGCTCACAAGCAGTTAGTTCACTGCCATTGCAGTGCTAGGTTGATTTTATAGCTAGCATGGATTGTGTTGTAGACTCATAGATCTGATTATAGGGTAGAGCCTTTTAGTTTACCACACAAATTCTAAGTCATGTTATTGCTTGTGGAAATTATTCCATTTGCATTCATGTTGTCCTTCCAAATGATCAACCTCATTTCAGAGTACTGGTTTTTGTGGCTTAATAACTGCATCCACTTGATTCAAATGTTTTCCTCATAAATGCTGTGCTGATGATACTACTTTTCTTCTGATGTATTAAAATACACCTTTTTCACTGTTTTCCTCACAGAAATAAAGAATAGCTTTGTATTATTTTACATTACGATAAAGGGTCTGAAGAGTTTAGAGAGTCCTCTGTATTTTTGCAGCATTAGTATAAAGGTCTTGAGACTGTTTCATCAACAGACTGATGAAGTGCAGTCTGCTGCTGGTTGTGTGTCCCCACTACTAGGTGTTGACATCACCAGAGATTTAGTTGTGAGAAACTTCAGGTGTTTTCATCTAAATGAGTTTTCTTCTACTAATTTGTACATAAGGAATGTTTTCTGTTGACTGCTGCCTAGGATGCCTTACGTTGTTATTTCTCCCAGGGCATAAATGATGTGTGATACAAGCCACCAATCATAATTTTAAATGAAAAATAAGTAACAGTAAATAGTTTTCTTAATGACCAGCTGGTTGAAGTCTGAATTTGTCAAAGAACTCACAGATTGATCTACAATAATCACAATCAATTGCAAATGATTTGTGAACAAACCCGGGATTTCTTCACCAGGTATTGTGTTCATGATTAAAAAATCAATCAGCTCTAGTATTGTGAGGCAATTTATACTGATTGTTCTCACTGATCTGAATTACTTGTTGCTTGCTCGAATTTATGTGAATAATTACTGTCTATGTAGCTGTAGCTATATACCTCCTTTAACAACAACATAAAAAAGTAGAAGAGAAGCTTAAATAATATGCTAAGTCTGAGCAAAAGTAAACCAACAATAAATATCTCCAAGTAATTCCCAATGCTAATTTCTATAGATTTCAGATTGCTCCAAGTGAAGTAGCTTGCATACCTTGAATTAGACTGGGCAAAAATAATAGGCAAGATAGCCCATTTAGTCAGGGTAGTCTTTAGCATATATTGCTGGTCTAAAAATCATATGCATTTTCTGGTTTTAAATTACCTTTTCTGTCTAAGCATTGCTCTCTTCTTTAGGTAACTTAATTAAAATAGAGCTAGAAATGTTGTATAATGCAAGGAGGCAAAACAAAGTATCTATATGATAGATTTGTTCAAAGGAATTACCTGCAATTATGCTACCAGACAGGAATATTTTGTCGTTTTGATCTGTTAAAAGTAGGTGATAGCTTGCGCGTTGTATCACTAATTGTTTGCTGTCATAGCACTTTTGTAAAATCCTGTTCTTTGAGCCAGTTCTTTGAGTTACTGTAGGAAAGAATGAGATAATTTTAGAAGACATTAGACATTGTAATAGGAAAGAAGTCCTTCGAATATTTTTATGGGTCACTACAAGAATTATCCTTCAAAAGGCAACGTGACTCCTCTCGAAAAGAAAGTGTTTCTTCAAAGATTAAAAGCGTATTGACAGCTTTTATGATTCAATAAGATTTTTTTTTCAAGATAAGGCCTACGTAATTTTAGATATTGCATGATTTCCCCTAGATAAATGATTATCAGAAAATTGAAAAGGCTCATTTTCTAAGCCTGAGTGGCAATTTTCTTAATATGCTGTCATATGGATAAAGTACTTGCCATTCTGAACTGTGTTGACGAGAAAAAAAAAAAAATTGGGCCAAGACTAATGAAATGAATGAAAATAATGTTTGTTTCCCTGGACATTTTACTGACATTCCTAAATGGCCTGTCAGATCTCTTTCCTAAGATCATTAGATTTCTGATATGGTTTGCTCTTTCATTTGAAAAGCCCAAACTTCAAAGCTGCCCTTCTGCTGGCTGTACCTTCTGAAGGACAAGAACCTTCATATCAGAGCCCACTCTGTCAGAAGCACTCATTTCAGAGGATGAACAGTCCCAGAAACATTGAAAATTCTTGGAGAAGTTAGCAAACTTCATACATTCACAATTTCAGGAATTGTAGTAGATGTGGGTGCTCAGGTTGGGGCTCCAACCAGGGATAAATTGAAGATGTGTTAGAGATTAGTCTGTCTTGCCAGACATGACCCAAGTGTGTTCCCAGGTGTGGAGAAGAATAGGAACTGAATTCAGAAAGAATCAATGTCTTACAAACAGAAAAGCCAAGAGGAATTAATGGTCTTATTAAACAGTGAATTGCCCTAATGTCTGTTGGCTCTACAGGAGACTTGAGGTAGGCCAGAGTCTGCCCAGCCTCAGAAATGAGGAGTAGCTGAGATTCAATTAGCCTGAACAGTTTGTATGGATTTCACTGTATTCCTTCACTCAGCTAAAGAAAGTAACGTGGATGTTATTGTGAATGCCACTCATCTCCATACCTGGAGCCCAGTTTGAACGCATGTGGGCTAAAGCATGAGGAGGCTCAGGGGTGACCTTATCGCTGTCTATAACTACCTGAAAAGAGGTTGTAGTCAGGCGGAGGTCGATCTCTTCTCTCAGGTAACTGGCGACAGAACAAGAGGGCACAGTCTCAATCTCCACCAGGGGAGGTTTAGACTTGATATTAGGAAGAAATTCTTCACTGAAAGGGTGATCTGTCATTGGAATGGGCTGCCCAGGGAGGTGGTGGAGTCACTGACCCTGGAGATGTTCAAGAAGAGGCTGGATGAGGCGCTTGGCAGTTGATGGGCTGTTAGATTATGGGTTGGACTTGATGACCTTTAAGGTCTCTTCCAACCTTGTTGATACTGCAATACTGTGATATGGTATCTTTTGAAGGGGGAGGGCAGGGGCATTGGGATGTAGGGCAGGGTGAGCAAGTATGAGTGCAGTGTCAAAGTGACTCTTGCTGATGCTGTCAGGACAGTCATAAGGATAACAATATCAGAGCATCAATTTGTTAGATGTAGAAGTGTATTAGAATATTGATGTCAAATAAGTTAACATGCAGTTACATGTGTGCACTTATGTACATGCAAATGCTTGTGACTGCATATATATGCGTATAATTTTTTTTTCCTGGAATATCTTAATGTCTGTGTGCACATGTGAGGCAAAAATACTTGCCTACAAGGGCTTGCATGATGCATTCAGGATAAGCCCATAAGGCATATGGACGTAAATGTGAGGATTGGATATGAATTATTGCTCACATTGTCAAAAAGCTTTTGAGGTAAGATGGGGCTGGGCATAGAATTAAACTGTACACTGAAACCAGAGAGCATGTGTAACAGTACAGTGTGAAATAATAACACTTAAAATGAAATTTTCCCTTGGCTGTTGTTATTTAACACACTTACAGCATGTATTTTTAAAGGTATGTCACACTCATCTTACTATAGCTCCCCTGTAGCGCCACGGCGTAATGTGATATGACTCTTTCAGTGTGCTATACCAAAGCAGACCATGATCCAGTATAGCAGGGCATCTTCAGATGAAAAAGCAGATGTCCTAGTATAACAGTATGATAGAAATGGAGATATGGGATAAAAAAGAGGATCCAATAATTTCTAGTTTTCCATTAAGCCTGAACATGATATCAAAGTTGATGCTTAGCTGCACAGAGAGAAGTCTTAAGTTTTGACAGGTTTTTTTCCTCACATTTCTTGTGAGATGCAGGAAATCATGAATCTCTTTGTGTTAGCACTGCCTTAAGGGCTTCAGTACAGCCCAATAAAGACAAAAGGTACATTTCTTATTAGAAAAGATTTTCCTTTTTTTTTTTTTTTTGACATTTTTGTAAACCAAATATTTTATTCAATTTTTCTATGAAAGTTTAAAAGTATTGTTTCCCTGTACTTTAATTATTTGCACTTTTTTGGAACCTCTGAACTTTTTAATATCTACTGCAATTTCCTCAGAGCTTGGCTTGCCTTCCAGAAGCTGATGTAAGTTCAGCAGCTTATTATTGAACCTGAAGATGTAATTCTGAAAATGAAGTCTACAACTTAACTACTCTGATAGAAGTGGGATTTTTTTTCAGTAACTCAGAGGGTTAAACTTCTTCTAGGTGCTGCTGCAAAAAAGTCTGGGGGAGAAAGCAGGAGGAAGTGTGTGGACTTTACTAAATTTCAATTGCAGGAAAAGCATAGCTGTTTCTACTAAAAGTCTGCTACTTTAGAAAGAGGAAATTCTTCTCCATCTTTGTGTCATATTGCTAAATCTCTATCAGCCACAAGAGGTGTGCAGTTAGAGGCACATGCAGGACACATGCATGACAGTTCTGCATGGGTAGTAAGAGCATTCATGGCAGATATAAAATGTCTGCTTTATGACAAGTAAGTTGGAAGTTCAAGATGGTCAGGTCATACAACACTTATTTACAGAAGAGCAGCAGAACAGTGGGCAAAATGAACTTTCAGCTTGTTTGAAAGTGCAAGACTGTGCGTACACAAGGCTCCTGGTGGAGTGGTGACCCTCTGTAATGTGATGCAGAGCCTGAGTTTAGTAAATAGAGGGTTGGAGCCTCATGTATTGCGCCAGGCCTCCCAATGCGTGCAGAGGGACCGTGTGATTGGTCTCCCTGCTGCTGTGATCTGCATTCTCTTCCACTTTATGCTGCTTTTCATAAAATTTTATTATACCAGCAACAGGAACATATATGGACAAACTGGCTGTAGTATAAGTAATGTAACAAAATCAGACTTAGCCAGTAAGACCCAATATTTAGTTAATCACTAACTACAGCCTATGTGAGTTTTGGTATTGTCAAATCTTACCAGATGTTTGAAGTATTTTAGGAAGATAAGAGTCGTTGGACTGGATCAGAGCAGAGATCCACTCAGATTGGTATTCTGATTCCAAAACTGCTCTGAAGAAGACATGTGGGGAAGTTTATAAGAACAGAGAAAAAAAATATTTTCCCCATTCTCTTGTGCTCTGCAGTTTAGGATTTTCTTGATCCAGGGATTATATCTTTGTGTATATCAGCCTTCATTACATTTTCAATGACTTTTTCTAATTATTATCACTATGGTTTATGAATAAAAAAAGATAACTATTATTTCTGAATTTTTGAAATATGTTTTGTTTCCCTCAAAGCAAAATTTAAAAGTTTAGAACCTCAAAATTTGAAATTTTGGCTGAAATGTAAACCTGCTTAACCTAAGTAAGATAGACAAATAATTTAGGTAGACTGCCCTGGGGGATTTTTTGTTGTTTGTTTGTTTTGTGGGTTTTTTTATTGAGATCAGAAACGCCTTAAGGAAAGCTGCTTCCTCTGTGCACAAAAATCAAGGAACGCATCAGTACATTGGTTATTTTTTTTTTTTTTCAGTTTCCCTTGGTGTCCCTGCAGCTGTCTGCAATGTCAGCCATTGCTGTTTCTGCATGGTGACTAGACACAGTAGTTATTTATTGGAAAGGGAAAATGATAAAGAAATGTGTGGTTTGAAAAGGAACTAGGCAATGGTTTGAGGGAAAAAACTTAGTGTGAAAAAATAAAAATAATGAAAGTTCTGCAGAGTTACCTTTTTCATGTCACATATTTACCTGGTAAGAAATGTGTATCTTCTTCATTTCCCCATACATTGTGGGAGAAATATGGAAGGAATGAGGACAGACTCAGGCACAGCTGCTGCTTTTTCTGAAGGCAGTCTTGTACTGCTCCTTGTGGCCTTCACCCTTTCCTCCTGCTTTCCCTGTCCCTTCACGTAGCAATCCCCCAGCCTCCCCAAAGGCTTGGATATTTCACCTGAATTTGTAACCCTTTCCTGAGCCAAGACTGCACAAATTGCTTAAAGGGTGGTAAGAGGTGGTGTTCCAGAAGCACTAGGAAAAACAACAAGTGAGGAGCTTCTGGCTCCATCTGAAACTCCGCAGGTGTCAAGCTTTCCTTCCTCCTCCATCCCTCCCTAGGCATCATTTTGTCACTGTGTACTGTCATCAGTATCAGTTTTATTTGATGCAGTCCTTGACTAAGGAAGATTTACGGAAGAAAACTTAAATGCATAGAAATTTTTTGAAGTATTGAGGTGCTAATATGGTGAATGTCACTGAAGGACTTTAGATAAAGATTTGCTCTTCAATTAAAAAACCCCAACAATCTGTATTATTTGACACTGCAGGATTTCTTGGGTTCCTTGTCTGGCTGCAAGACCCAGGCATGTCTTCATATTAGATGAGGTGTTTGTCTAGATGTTTCCTCTCCACATTCCTCTCTTTCTTTATCTTCTTTCCTTTCTTTCCTCCTCTCACTTGGTTTTTTTCAGACACAAAATTCAGAGAATGCCCTGGAAGGGAGCTCTTGCTCTCTCCAGGTAGTTTTCAGTTGTAGTGACCAAGGAAGCAGAGGTGCTGGATGCACTGGACAACAAAAGATGTCTCTGGATGTATTAAAAAACAACTTCGTAAAAAGTGTACCAAGGTTAATGATTTTTCCTCTGGCAATTGCAAATTCATTTTGCTCTCCTCTTCCCCCTTCTCCCAACTTGTGCCATTTTAATCAACTTTCTGTAAAGTACCATTCTAAATTGTTTAACGCTGTGAGACTGATTATTGCTTCTATGTAGAACGTGAGAAAGAAGGCAAGCTGAATTTTGCAATTTCCACAGGAGACTATACCCACTTTGTCTTAGTCCTCGACACATGGGGTAACCAAGTAGAGAGCTATCATTTCATAAGCCAAGTAGGTACAGCATTACCAATATTACTTGAAATGAGTGATTGGAAGCTAGATAGCAGCCAGCTCCTAACCAGACTGGCCTCAAAGAAGGACGGCAAGCCCTATTTTGTATTAGTCTGGGTATAAATTTTGTTTTTACTTAGAATTTTTGAATAGTAGAATGTCTTGTGTACATCGATTAAAGCTGTGCTGCTACCTCAGTCAGCCTCTAAATATCCTGAAACATCCTAACAATCATACGCTGCCTCTGCTTGCTGATGTGCTAATATAAATCTTCAGCTTCATTTTGGTATTTTAATTTCAGTCACTACACAGTTCACAAATATTTAGAGAAAATCCTTAGTGTCAAAACTTCCACATAATAAAGATAATACTATATTTCTCATTATATATTTGTTTTTTTTCACTGCTTTAGTTCTCTATAAATCCTCATCCTGATTTAAAAATCATCTTATCATCCATTTGTAACAAATTTCTATTGATCTCTCTTTTGAGTAATTTCTTTCACAATGAAAAGGGCAATAATCATATTTATTTTTGCACTACACCCTCCCTGCTGTGTAAACACACAGAGAGCTGGTGTTAGGAAGGTCCTGTGTTTTTTCTGCGTATGGGGCTAAAAAATGTCAGGTCTTAACTAGTTGAAACACCATTAAGAGAGAAGTAATTGACAGGGACACAAATTTTCCCTGCGGGGTGTAAGCACGCAGGACTGACACAAAACACACCCTCCTCCCCCCTCTCCTGCAAAAGGCAGAATCCATCAGCAGTTTGCCTCCGAAGTTTTCTTGCCTCACTTCAGAGCAAGATTGTGAAAAGCTGCGACCCATGATCTAGTACACACAAAGCCTCCAGGCGCCCTAATGAGCAGATCACCTGACAGAAGGTTCCTCTTTAGAGCATCAGTACTTGGTTCGGGGCTGCCCAGCGACCCCGAGCAGCAGCCACCTTGGTCCTCTTGAATCTTAATTAACAGAGTTCAGGCCACAAGTGGGAGATTGAGGAGATTAAATTGCTAATGCAGCAAAACCCATAAGCTTTCACTTTGCACAATAGGGAAATGTAAATTTTGATGGCATGACAGTCCAGGTTTCAAAAAACTGGGCAAGGAGCCAAAACAGTCCTGCCTTTAAATTCAGTCCCTGGCATCTTCTCACTTACAGGCAGCCTGTTTAGCCTTTTCCATGCTACTCACCCTACATGGAGCATAGGGATAGTAACTGGATGGAATTGCTGAGATGAGAAAAATCAGGAAATATTAGCTTCATTCCTTCTCTATCTACTTGAAATTTGTTTTTTATGCACCTCTCTAGATGCTTTTTTATTTATACAATCTATACAACAGAAATTTACACTCTATTAAAGAAAACTTACAGTCACTTAAAGAACAGAGAAAAACACCTTGGTGTAAATTTTCCATGCTGTTGTAGCAACACATTTGTTTGCAGAGATATACATCAGGAAAAAAAAATTGGTTTTTATACAGTGTTTTATAGTATTATAAGAAACAATTGAAGTCAAACATCTATAATTTAATTAAATTCTTATGTTGCCAACTCATAATATCATATATATTTCTATCTGAGTGGAATAGTTTATTCATAAATTTTCCTCATGAGAAGTCTGTTTTTATCCTGTGTTATTATTTACCAGCACACCTGCCTGACTTCCATCTTGGTACCTAGTCACTACCACGTGACATCTCTGTTGCATCGCTGCAACCCTTGTGAATGGCATACTAGCAATTTTTGTTTTGTTCCCAGCAGTATTGTCATCTCCCCTATGACTTTTATTAAATAGATTCTCCTGCTGAGCCTTCCAGCATCCTAACCAATTGTTGCTTTGCTGGTTTTGTTCATCCCACACATTTACTTCTTAACAACCTTATTTCCTTCTGTACTGCAAACAAGTCAAATCCTGCTGAAATGCCCAGTGCAGCAATGAGAATGAAGATGCTCATTGTAAGCACTAAGGCAATAAAGTTGGTTTAACAGTTTAGATTTTATTGAATTTCAAACTTCTGTGGAATGGCAACTAATTAAAAAAATCGATAGGATTTTAATTTACTTTGTTTACTTTTTTCTAAAAGTTTGAGCCATAGATAATTGGAATAAATCATTCTTTTTATTCCAGCATACTTTGGAATCCGGCAACCTGAGGTGCAGGGTCTGATTTAGCTCGGGTAAGTGATGATGGAAAGAGAGGAAACTCCATATGGAATTTCCCATATAGTATTAGGAACAGGTAGGTAAGCATTTTCATATTGGCTATGCATTAACTTATCCTCTTGTGAGGCTAATAGATCAGTAAGATTTACATCCTGGTTGCACTGAGTAGTTGTGAGTTCTTCACAAGGGGTTTCAAAGAACAGACTGCAAAAACAAATATTTTGGTATCTGGTACTTTCTGGAAGAAGAATTATTTTGGGGTTTCCACCTTCCCACAACTCTGCTGCTTTCTAGCTTGTGATTCCTTGACTTTCAATGACTGTTTCCTATACAGATAGACATATTATTTGTCATAAATTCTTTCATGCTATTTTAAATCTATTTTTGTTTGTCATCATCCTGGACGAGTTTCTCTATATGTTTTCTTAGTTTGTATATATTAGATTGTACATTGCAAGTGAAAGATGACATAAATTATTGAAAATATTTCTATTCCAGCCAAAAATTATCTGCAGCTGCCCACAGTAATTGGAAGAATGTACTTTATAAGAGAGGTCCGAGATAGGTGAATGACTGAGGACAGATAAAAGCATATCTATTTTTTTTATATGAGTGACATGTTATATTAGGCACAAATAATTCCAAAAAATACTCTTTAGAGTTCTTTATCATTTATTAGTAGTAACATAATATATATAGGTGATACTACTGTGATAAAAAGGTGAAGGAACAAATTCTGTGAGTTATTCTAATGAAAAAGGACCTACATATTTCATCCCAGTATTCATCCTGGTATCCAACCAGAAGGGGGAAAAATATATAATTTGAGTCTTTGACTGAAAGTGAAGGTAAAATAAACCAAAATATTTAGGAGTGAGGGAAAAATAAAAAGGATAAAGTCTGAGTATATGGATTTTAAAGACACAACCTCAAGAAAAATATTACTCTTCTTAGGATTTATACTGCGGAAGGAGCAAGAAAAGCTTTGTATTTTCTATTTTCTAGTATTTAAAGATATGGTATTTCAAAATGATAGCATTTCAGTGTAAGATCTGCATATGCATCAACTTACTAACTGAATTTTTATAGGTTTTTCTTGTAAGCAGAGTTGTGTTTCTTAAGAAAGAAATTAAGGATAATATATATGATTATAGCAATAGCATTTCTTAATGTGTTTGTTTTGGAGGTGTTTTGTTTGTATTGATTTCACAGTCAGCAGGCTTTGTTCATAGCCTCTCTTAGCTCTCTCTTTAACAGACCAGCTTCAGAGCTTCTGAAATATACCAGTCCATCTGCAAGACAGTCACTGACTTGCGTTGCTCCTCTGAAAAAGCACAAGGACACTCAGAGAAGTCCCTAGTCACATTGATAGCGATGAAGCCAAAGTTAGATTTTGACTGCTACTGCCTCAGATTATTCCTTCAGGTGAGACTGGAAGAGTGGTCCTTCAGACAAGACTTGGAGTATCTTTAAATTAGCATTAACACCATTATTATGGCAATATAAAACTTAGTGCAGGCTGCCAAACCTCCTCAAGTATATGTTCCTAGATGGGTTTTATAGCTTGCATTCAGAAACACAGGGCTGTGTCTCTACAGCCAGCAGTTGTGTGAGAAAGCGATGTAGGTTGTTCTGGTTATACTGGATGGTAACTGCATTACAGGCATATCCTCAGGTCCCATAGGAAAGTGGTCTCCTACTATAGATCCCTGGCAGATGAAGAAATAGCTCTCTTTTCCCTATTTGAAAATATCCAATAAATTTCTCCTTTCCTCTAGGGAAGAGTGGCTAGAAAGGAACTGGTTTTCAAGATCTGTTCAATTCGGTGCTGCTGGTGCCTGGAGATGATAATGTCTCAGCTCTGGACTCTGAAGAATGAGCTCATCCAGGCAGGCATAATATCTGTCAGTTAGCTTGGGCTTGTCAGTGCTGTCCCATAGTTTCTGTTACTTTTATGAGAATTCTGATTAATGCTGTAAGAAAGACTTAAGTTGTTCTCAAGGAACTTCTCCATAATCGATGTCATTGTTGCTGATCATGTTAGCACAGAGAGCTGCAGACTGCATCAGGCTCAGTGGTGAAATGTCACCTCTCAGGCACAGTAATTTATAATTAGTTTCTGAGCAGGCCAGGTGAGATGTCTGGCCCTCGAGGGCTGTTTCTCCTTGACAGCAGAAAGTTATTTAGCAAATTAGTGCAATACATTGAATTTTTTCTCCCAGTGAGGTGTTAGGCATAAAATAAATGTCTTTCATTTCACCTATGTAGGATGGTCATTATAGGTCTAGATAAAAACAATATTAATAAAAACAGACAGTTATTGCCAGCTCAACTGCTAAAAGTGAAAAGGGGTCAATATGGTCCTTTTTATATCAACATAGTCTAGTTTCTCAAGGGTGTCTGTAAAAAGGAAAACATCAAATTTCAAATTGTTTTTCTTTTTCTTATTATATATGAAGTCATGCTTTATCAATGAAAGGTCACTGCATATCTCTGAACATCTAACTGTATAGTCTTTTAACCATGATTCTCCAGGGTATTGTCTCTTATACTGTGTATTTGAAATAGATCAGTGTGTTAGTTTTCTCTTTTGTTTATCTTGGTTTATTTTGTACCAGCTGAGAGTAATAAAAATGATTTTCCTGTTGCACTTATGCTGTTAAAGATGCTAAAAAGCGCTGTATGGGGATTCTTATAATAGCATGGGGAGTTGGATAAACATGATATTCAAGGCCAGGTTGGATGGGGATTTGAGCAACTTGGTCTAGGGACAGGTATCCCTGCCCATGGCAGAAGGTTTGGAGCTATGTGATCTTTAAGGTCCCTTCCAACCCAAACCATTCTATGATTTTGATTTTATGTAGGTTTTGATTTTATGAAGACAAAAGTAATTGCATTAAAATCATCACTGTCCTCTTTCAAAGAACTAAATAAAAATGCAACTTTGGATCTTCCAAGGTAGTCAGTTCTCATGCAAAAAAACCCATAAGGGGCATGCACGCTCATAATCCATGCCAGTGGTGGCTTTCTCTGTTTATATCCAGCTTTTCCAGTGTCAAGTGTTCAGTACTATAAGCAATTCTGTTAGAGGAACAGATGTGCTGGAAAGTAATGAAAAACAGAGGGTTTCACTTTAGGTTATTGGACTGAGTACGTGTTATCTGGATAGATACAATGGGTTATAATCTGATGAATATTTGTCTGCCTCTTTGAAAACAGATGGGACATATAGCACTGTTCCTTGGAGAAGAAGTGTTCCTACTTCAGAAACTTCATTTGACACTTTGTGTGGAAATAAAGCAATCATTCTAGATGATATCATAAAAATGTGATACCACACTGGCCCAGAGAAACTGGAGGGTCTGAGCCAGTGCAAAATTAGGAGGAACTGCCTGCAACATAAAAGTCAAGAAAAAGATTTACTTGCTTCCATTTCTCAGCATTAGCCAAAAGCTTTGCCCAGTGCATCATATTTGGGAGATGAGTGGAAATATCTCCAGATGTCGGCACCTCATCCTGCCCACCCTGCACCAGGACTCTCTTTTTATGAGACAATGTGGTCTGGATTCTGGATTCATAGCTGCAGTGTACATTTTCTTGTGGATTACCATTCATCAATAGGACAGCTGAGGGATTTGGGTGTTTTACCAATGAAAGTTAAAGTTTTCACAATAACTTCTAGCTCAAATTTTATTCCACTTGTTATTTTGCTGCAGATCTCTCGGAATCCTTGAGAAGAGTAGGCTGTTACACAATGCCTGACAGTTCTTGCTCTAGCAAAAAGCCCTATCATGACAGAGCTCAAGGCATTTACCATACTATCAGTAAGCCATGCTTCTAAATGCTATTTTTTTCAATAGCACTTGACTACTTAGAGTTCCTTTCCTTCAGGAAATTATACTACAGGGATTATTCCTTCGCTGAGAGTGACTGTGCTCAGTCCAATGCAGCAAATAATTTTGCCTTCAGTTATTTTCTGCTTATGTGCACTGAGATGTAGTTATAAGCTGTATATATGATGCTTTATCAGTTTTCCTTCCATAGCTTCTGAATTTATTACTGTAAATGGTGACTCTCATGGGAAACCTAGAAAGAATGGCAATTCCTGTGTTATGTAGATCAGTCTATTGCATGGTGAAATGTCAGATCTCCTAATCTGTGACATATGTATTGCAAAATCCATGTGAAAGTTGTTAGGTTTTCTTTTTTGTTCCTATGGGAAACCTGTTCATTGAACCTCAGCTCTTTAATGAATGAGAAACCTTCATCTGGTTTCCAATCTAAATCAATTTCTGTCTAACTTATATTTTCTTTGTAGCAGCTGACCTTTGTCTTACGTGTCTCTTTTGCACTTATCCCCTTATGATAGCACAGATTTTTCTAAAAGACAGAAATGATCTGTTGAACTCAGGAGTAAAGATGGACATGAACACAGCTTTTTAGAGATCGAATCAAAACTATGGAAAGCATTTTTTGTAACTTCTTGTTTGACACCCCACCCTCCCTTAAAATTTGAATTTGTTCAAGAATAGAATGTTTTTCTTGTTGTTGTTTCAGTTTAAACTTTTAGCAAAACTTGCAGGTTTCTAAAGCAAAAAGCAAAAAAATATTTTGTCTTTTTGAAAACATTGAAACAAAGTATTCCAACATTTCAGGAGCAATTACTTTTAAAGTTGTCATGGTATTCCATTTTTAATGGGGAGGTTATGTCTATAATGAGTCAATTTAGTACAAATTATAAAATGCTCACCTGTGTTTCGAAATCTACCCTAGCCAGAAGCTCCCTCTTCAGTGGGTGGTGCCAGTGAGTCTGAAAGTCAATTGACTGGGGTTTCACTTGATATTTGCATGTACTCCACCATTAGCTGCAAATGCTACATTAGCAGCTGAAAAATTCCACCTGCAGCAGCCAGCTGTTTTAAGTTATTTGAACTACGTTTCCGTATATTTTACCAAGCAGAGAACTAAAGAAAATGTAAAATATTGAAAACTTCTCTTGACTAAACTTTTTTTGAGCTCTTGGTATTTTTCTGGTACGCATGTGGACTTTCAGGCTGAAGGAATGAAAGGAGGTAGAGAAACTAAATGCAGTGTAGCCTGCTCCAGGTTCTGAAGCTAGGCAAGGCTCTCTTGTGCCATGGGAGATAATGCTGTGCAAGCCTCTGTCAAAGGACTGCACGCTCCAGGGAATTTTATAGATGCACAAGAATAAAAGGATGACTTTGGGGGTTTGCTTCAGGAAATGGCTTTGTAGCACTTGCTGATATTTGACAATGTTCCATTTTTTCCTAACATCTGTGGACTCCCATTTATTCTGGCAGAGGTCTAATGTGAAGAATTATGTGTGTTTGTAAGCCGGACATAGAATGTGATGCTGAAATAATGCGAAAATTTCCTTTGTGTAGAAAAGAATTTGATGATTAAAAAAACCCAACAAACCACAACCCCTAAACAAAACAAACAAAAAAGCCCAGTATCTCGAAAACAACAGAAACAACATGGAAAACCCAAGACTTTAGGATCTTCACATTTTCCTTTGGAAATGCCTGTTACTGCAAAGCCTGTGTGTATAGAGGCTAACATGACAATTAACCTTGCTTGGGTCAAGTGTAATCTGTAGGAGTGATGTGATCACTCTTGAGTACTTGATGGCAATTTGTTTCACTGGGATGTGTGATGTACTGTAGGGGCACTAGGGAAACTTCGCTGTGATTGAAGAGTCTGCAGCCTAGCGCAGGCAAGACCTTGGCATTTGATGCAGTGCCACGTAACATGTTTCTGCTCCCTGAACTGAATAAAACAGGATTGAATGCAATAAATGACTATGCATCTGGCACGTGAGTAGATCCACTTCCCTGCTACTAGAAGCATGGCTTTTGTATAATTCTTGTGACAGCAGGAAGACCAAACTTACAGAAGAGATATTTGTTGGGACTGGCATTTAGCTCTGACTAAAAGGCAGTACAGATAAAAGATGCTGAATTGCAAACCTCTGATAAAAAAAACCAAACTGAACAGTAGGAAGCATTTAACAATCACTGTGCTTAACTGCCCTATCATAATTTACATAGAGAGCTGCTCAAAAGAGAGGATAGAATTACAATGGAGGAACCTGGCAAAATCCTGAGCTGCTTTTCTTTTAGCTTCCAAGCAAAAATGCATCTGGAATATACATTTCCACATTGTTCTTTATAAGGCTTTGATTCTGAATTCACATATGGTACTTAATTTGCATTTTTCATACAGTCATTATTGCTTGGTGAGCTTGAAAGGTCTAGAAAAGTACTCAAAGGCTTGGATACTTCCCAGAAATGTATTCATGCTGTACTGGCCTGGAAATCTGGCATGAAATCTGCAGCTCAGACGCTGACCTGGGATTTCAGTTCTTTCTTTGAGGCATTTTAATAACAGAAGGCTTCTTTTCAGGCTTGCTGTATGTCTTATGCTACTTATATTTCTGAATCATTTAGTTGTTGGTACCATTTTGATCACATTTCTAGCAAAAGCCAAATAAAAAGGAATGTCAAGAACAGGGAGCTGTAGGAAACGAGAGATCAGTGTATCTTAAAGGGACGGCAACAGATTTAGGGCTTGAAACTACACTGGGGGGGGGGGACCAAACAGCTCCAGTCTTGATTCTTAATCTAAACCAGAAGAAGCAGGTCTTGTCCTTGATAAGGTTTGGTGGTACATTTTTGACAGTTTTGAAGTTAGTATGAGTAATTCTGTCTCTCTGGTAAAGCTCGAAATCGGCCTGAAAAATTTCTGTCTGAAGAACAGCAAAAGTAAAAGAAAACAATATCTTGGTTTCTCAAAACACTGTTGAAACTTTCTCAAAATTCATCGGTAGCTTCTCACAAGCTAAAGTAGCCTAAATTTCTTGCACAATAACGAGAGATTTTCTTTTACCAAACAGGTGCTCTTTTTGCAGACCCTTCTCATGCTTTTCTGATCAACAGCTTTGTCCAGTATCAAAATAATACTCTGAGTTCTCAAAATAAGGACAGATGAGCTAATGCTTCAACTCATCCAATAGGTTAGCCAAAAACAATTGTGTGGACCAATAAAGATGTAACATGCTAGTTTCTAAAAAGTATAAAAAGCTGTAAGTTTTCTCATTAAACGGCTTCCTGGGCGAAACCCTGTCTCGAGTGATTGCTAAGATCGCCGGCATTAACAACGACAATAAGGTGGATGGCAGAGTCCCATCCACATGCAGGAACTGCGGTAGAGTTCAAAGATCTGCAAGAAAGAAGGAACAAAAGCTAAAACGTTCAAATGAAAGATGCCGGATTGTTTTCAGAAGAATGCACAAAACCACTGGGATTTCTGCTCTTATTGTGGGATTTATTCTCAATTGGACAGCTTTCTGGTACTTTGCAGAGTGCAAAACCTTGACCAGCCGCAGGTAAGCTGTCTTTGTCAGGGAAAGACGCTCAGCTGCTAGGAAGGTGTGACTGGTTGAAAGCAAGTTTTACACTGTGCATCTCTTAGAGATGTAATCTTGGTTTCAGATACGAAAACAAACCACAAAATATCACGAGGGAACGTATTCTTTTTCTTCTCTTTTATAAAGCAATAATTTATTTCAGAAAAGAAGTGCACTGTGATAGCTGAAGGGAGATGCAGTAAGACTTCCTCCCCTCCTTCCATCATACCCCCTATGCAGGGGCATTGAAGTGCAGAGAGCCCTATTGTTCTGCTGCTTCCCTTTTATCTGTGCAGCTGTGTTCTGCATCAGATACAGTCAGGCTGTCAGTGTTACTCTTCACAGTGGGGTAGGTGATTTGTTAACTGCTTGTTTTGGAGTAAACTACTTGATCATGCAAGTTAGTCAGTCTGACAAAAGAACAAAAGAAAGTAAGTATTTGGTAATTGTTCCGTTTACGCCATCCATCCTCTCGATTTAAAAAAGGTATGCTTTTGCAGCAGTGTTGCTTACCTATTTAATCACTTACACCAGCTGATGAAATAAAAGCTCTTGTCCCTTGGTCCCTTGGAAATTATTCTTGTTAATTATTTTTTAATTATCCTTTCATCATTGCTCCTGGTGCCACTTTCATAGTTTCTACATCAGTGGGTGCAGACGTGACAAATGTAAAAACTTATCACACAGAAGTCTCACTGTTGCTGTGCTGGCTCCAGAGGAGGAACAAGAGGTGGAGCGTGACTCAAAAGACTCCAGGGACCACTTACCTCTCTATCCTGGCTCCTCTGCTTTGCTGGAGTTCTCTTGTTGGCATAAGCTCCTGCATCCGCAAATCAACTTGCGCGTATGGACACACTTGTATGAGTGTGTATGCGCACTCATTAATTAATCAATCCAGTTTTACATTAGCGAGTTAATAACCGAGTGTTTTCAGGGTGGCTGACAGCATATTAATAAGATTCAGAGTAAACAGATGTGTACATTGTATCTTTCCCTAATCCAGACTGGAAAGAAAAATCCCCAGTGTCGAAGAAGAGATTAGAGATCGCAATGCTCCATGGTTGGTTTCTAAGAGATAAAAGGGATGGATTAATTTTTGCTGTTGGAAAGGTGCAGTGGAAAAGTCAAGATTTTGCTGTGCTATATACCTGCAAATTGACAGAACTTGTGTTCACAGGACGTAGGTCCTAGTGCAATTTCTCTGCCCCCCCCACCATGTTTCCATTTTAAAAAATAGCAACACAACTTGCTGGAAGATGAAGCAGAAGTGAAACCCTAAATGTGGAAGTACAATTGAGAGAAAGGGAAAGAAATGAAAAATAATAAATGTCTTTTCCCAGAGGCTAGAGATATTAAAGCCAAAATATTTTCAACATGTGTGACCAAAGCAAGCCAGGAGACAAAGAAACAACAAGGCACAGTATTTGTATCAGAGTACTTTTTAATTCCCTGAATGGCATTTTTTCCCCCTAGGCAAACTGCTTACAAACATATGTTATATTTTACTGGTGTTTCTCAGTACTAGGGTGGCAGGTGGCTTATACAAGAAAGTTCAAACTCTGGTCTGCCTGAAGTGATTCACCACCACAGTTTACTTGGGGGCTGTTTTTTTGTATATGTGAGCACACTTTGTATAGTTCGATGGCTTTGCTCTTTGATAAGAACTTCCACAATTTAGCTTATGATGACCATGAGTGCTATCTCCCTTCTACTTGCATGGAGATTGTCCAAACTGGCAAATTTTATATCATTATATTTCTTTTGTTGCCTTTTAGCTGATAGTTTTGCAGAGGATGCTCTGACTTTCTGCATTTTCCCAGCTCCAGGCTCTAGGGGACATTTTACAAGACATTTTTCATACTCACAATAATCGCTTTTCTTAGCACCTTATAAACACAAACTGGTGTAAACTGAAATATTCTTAGACCTGACATTTTTGCATTGTATTTTTATGGAGGTCACAGGTTACTGATATTTTTGTGGCGCGTTGACCCTGTCTGGATGTCAGGTACCCACCAAAACTTCTCTATCACTCCCCTCTGCAACTGGACACGGGACAGAAAATATAATGAAAGGCTCATGAGTTAAAATATGAACAGGGAGACATCAGTCACTGATTATCATTGTGAGCATAACAGTTGGTTTCCCCAGGTCAAATCTGAATTTACTACCAATCAAAATCAGAGTAGGAAAATGAGAAGTAAAACAAAAACACCCCTCACTTCTTCCTGGACTCTACCACTTCCTCTACCTCAGCAAGACAGGGAGGCAGGGAATGGGTGTATTGGTCAGTTCATCATGAGTTCTTTCTGCCACTGTTTCCTCCTTAGAGAGAGGATTCCTTTCCCTGCTCCAGTGTGGGGTCCATTTCACGGGAGACAAGTCCCCCACAAACTTTTTCAGCATGAGTCCTTCCCACACTCTACAGTTCTTCATGAATTGCTCCAATATGGGTTCCTTTCCACAGCATGCAGTCCTTCAAGTACAGGCTTCTCCAGTGTGAGTCCTCCAAGGAGTCACAAGTCCTACCAGTAAATCTCCTCTAGTATGGGCTCCTCTCTCCATGGGTCTGTAGGTCCCAGCCAGGAACCTGCTCCAGCATGGGTTTGCAGACTTTTGGGCATCCACCAACTCTGGCATGGAACTCATCCAGGGGCTGCGGATGAATCTCAGCACCTCCGTTGATCTCCATGGGCTGCAGGGGACAGCCTGCTGCACCATGACCTTCACCAGCCTTGGCACCTGGAACACCTCCTCCCCCTCCTTCTTCTCTGACCTTGGTATCTGCATATTTGTTTCTCTCACATATTCTCACTCCTCCCTTCTTTGGACACATTTACTTCTGCCTAATAACTTCTTTTTTCCCCCTTAAATATGTTATCATAGAGGCATTACTACCACCACTGATGCTTCGCCTTGGCCACCAGCGAGTCCACCTTGGAGCTGGCTGGCATTGGGTGTGTCAGACATATGGGAAGCTTCTGGTAGCTTCTGATAGAAGACACCCCAGCAGCCCTCACTCCTGCTACCAAAACCTGGCCACGCAAGCCCCATACAATCATTCCTTCAGTGCCTTTGGAGGCCATGAAAGCTTCACATCAGCTGTTTTAGCCAGAGGAGTAAAGTCACAGGAACACCTCTTTGAAGTGAGCAGAGCTGACTGCTCACCACTACATGGTGCACTTGTGTTAAAGGTCTGACTAACTTGTGGTCACAAAGAAGGTCCTCTTCAGAGTGTGATAATGAGGTGAATTGGGTCACAGAATATTCCGAGTTGGAAGGGACCTACAAGGATCACCGAGTCCAACTCTTAAGTGAATGACCTGTACAAGGATTAAGTGTGTGATTTTGGTGTTTTTAACACCATGCTCTAACCAACTGAGCTAATCTCAGGGTTCTGCAGCCCTGTACTCCAGCATGACACTGATGTTTGCTATGCCAATGGTCATCTCAAGTTATTTGTCTTATCAAGTTCTTCCATTAGTAAGGTTTCTCAATATTTAAATAGCTGACACCTAAAATTCACCCATAATATCTCCAAGAAACTAACTAGGAGATCTGTACTTAGATCTGCCTTAAATGGATAAAAGTTTTCTTAAATATTGGCAACCAGGCAGAATTTACAACTGCTTCAGTTTTCTTGCTGTTTTGGAGGATAGAGTTCCCTTTTCTTTTTGAATTTGTCCTCTCATAGCCCATATTTGTCAAAAAACTTAGACACGGCATCATTTCTCTCGGGAAAATCCCAGGGGCCAGTCCTTGCACTAAATAACACAATGAAGAGAAACTGGCAATGTTTAGACTTTCAGGTGTAAACCAGTTTCTAGATTCAAAGTTGGACATAGTCATGACTAGTTTTTGGAAAGAAAAAGAGAACAGTAATTATGAAGAGCAGACTGGAGATAATAAAAAGGTGAAGAGGTGAATACAAGACATGAGTTAGAGGAAAGCCTATTACTTAATTCTGAAATGGTGTAATAAACTATCCTCTCATGTATTTGAGGTAAAAAGGGGAGGGGGTAAGAGTGCACATAGTACATAGAAAACAGAAGAGCGAAATGTATGTAAGGTAGGTATAGAAGGAAAGACTGTAACTATAAATGACTTCAGATTCTTAGTATTTTTGTTGCCTTTATAACAATAGGTAATGAATGAAATGCAGATGAAGGATTTAGTAAACTAATGTTTCTTGCACATCTACTATGCCAGCAATTCAACCTACCTGTGATTCAATTCCAGGTCAGATTTAGATTAATTCTAGGTTCAGATCTAAATCCAATTAACTAACCCAGATCCTAATGTAGTTACTCCTGGTATTTCCTAATACCAAATACATGGCTCAATATAGACCTTAAATCTTTAGAAGAGAAGCAAGATACAGAGACTATTGAGCCTTTTGTGAATTCATTATTTATTGTGAATGTGCACAGCCAAATTTTTTCTTGGGATTAAGACACTGCTGTCAGTTTAATTACATTGGAAATAAATGTGACCCTCCTCAGGCCTTCTATAAGTGTACAGTTTCTATTAAAGTTGTAACAGATCAATCACGAAAGGATGTTGGCAGAAAAGTCTGTAGGTAGGTAATAAAAAAGATAAAGGACACTGAAGTGAACACAATGACATGCTGTGGGATATTAGCTTTATGAAAACAACTTTGTCCAATAAGAGAAGTTAGGAAGTGGCATGAGACAGGAACAAGCAGACGACCCCTACCTCTGGCAAAAATACTTGTTGCTGTTTCTGAGTAAAAAATATTGCTGTGGGAGTCGCAAATGTTCTTAGTGGGAGGTGCACTTTTACTGTTAGAGTTGCTTAAACCAAATTAAATTGACAGATTGATTATGCAAAATTTAAGGATTATCCATCCATCAAAAAGGTGATGGTCAGACTTGCATTTAAAATGCTGACCTGGGGCCCACATAAGGTGTTTCTTTTTTGGAGCTGCAGCACAAGCCAGTCAGCAAGTGGTCTATGGTCTCTCCAAAGCAGCCTCTACTCGCCCTACACCTGCATGGTGAGCACTGTTGCACTGTGATTTGAATATGCTGAGTGCCATGGAAATGCTAAATAAAGTCAAGATCAGCCTAACTGTATGAATTAATAAGTTTGCTATGAAAGCACTTATTCAACATGAATTTGTGTTTGCTCTTTGCTCTCTGTAGAAGAGCATGCTGTCCTTGTGATGCCACGCACTCCATTTTGTTCTAGCTGGGCTCTGTGTGTGGGTAGAGGAATACATGCTATTTGCCTGGAGGAGAGCTGAGCAAATTTTTCTTACAGCAGTACTTGGTTTGTTTGCAGCTGTGCTTGTCTGCAATTCACCACATTTATCCTGTCCCTTGCATCCCCCTGTTCCTTTCACAGAATTACAGAATCACTGAATTACTAGGTTGGAAGAGACCTCCAAGATCATCGAGTCCAACCCCTGCCCTAACACCTCAACTAGACTATGTCACCAAGTGCCACGTCCAGCCTTTTTTTAAACACATCCAGGGATGGTGACTCCACCACCTCCCCGGGCAGACTATTCCAGTACTTTATTATTCTTTCTGTGAAAAACTTCTTTCTGATATCTAACCTATACCTTCCTTGGTGCAGCTTGAGACTGTGTCCTCTTGTTCTGTCAGTTGCTGCCCGGTGGAAGAGACTGACTACAACCTCCTTTCAGGAAGTTGTAGAGAGTGATAAGGTCACCTCTGAGTCTTCTTTTCTCCAGGCTAAACAACTCTAACTCTCTCAATCATTCCTCATAGGGCTTGTGCTCCAAGCCCCCCACCAGCCTCATTGCTCTCCTCTGGATGCGCTCAATCATCTCCACGTCCTTCCTAAACTGAGGGGCCCAGAACTGGACACAGTACTCAAGGTGCGGCCTCACCAGTGCTGAGTACAGAGGCAGAATAACCTCCCTGCTCCTGCTGGCCACACCGTTCCTAATGCAGGCCAGGATGCCGTTGGACTTCTTGGCCACCAGGGCACACTGCTGGCTCATGTTGAGTTGGCTGTCGACCAGTACCATTAGGTCCCTTTCCGCCTGGGCACTGTCCAGCCACACTGTCCCCAGCTTGTAAAATTGCAGGGGATTTTTCTGGCCCAAATGCAGGACTCGGCACTTAGACTTATTAAATTTCATCTTATTGGATACTGCCCAGCTATCCAACTGATCCCGGGCTCTCTGAAGAGCCCTCCTTCCTTCCTTCCAATAGACTGATTTCCAATTTTTCCTCTAGCTCCTTCTTTTTCTTCTTGTGGCTTCCCTTTCCCTTTCATCACTGAACAGTTTCCATCCTTTTGCAGTGCCTTCCTTTGCCTTGTGCTCATCTGGTTTTCTTCTCTTTCATTGTTCAGAAGTTTCATAATTCTTTCTCAAAATGCATAGGTCAATCCATTATTTCCATATCTGCTGCTTGGTGAGTCTGACACCTGAGCTCTGTTGTTTGGAAAATTACCCTCTTGCTTCTATACCTCTTTTAGTTTTTCCCACTGTATTAGACCACAGCAGTAGATGCTGGGCTTCCTCTCAGTCTTCAGTCTGTACTCCTTTTCCTACTCCTTTGCTTTCCCTGAGAAGCAGTGCCAATGATTTTTCCACATTACTCCCTTGTACCTGGTGCTACCAGCAGTTCATGCAGTTCTTCCTAATCAGTTTTCCATCCTGAATTTTGTTTGGGCGTCTCTGTCCTAGGTTGAAGTATATTCTATTACCATCTCCGTTAGCTGTTGAAACAGCTGGTTGAAGCAGTGTTCCTTGCCATTTCCCTCTGTACTATCTTCTGTTAATGGGCCCATCAGGCCTTATCACACGACTCACCATCCCATTGTGAGATGTTTTGCCCAGAGGGAGGAGACAACTATTCCATCCTGGATATAAGCTGAGACTGAACACCACAGGAGCGCTTACCTACTGGACTCCCAGAGGACAAGAGCTACCATTGGACTTTCTCACCCTTTTCCTTTTACAGGATCACTGCTTCAATGGAACTGCTTTGCTTGGACTGCTACCACCATAGAGTGTCAGGGTGTATCTGACTTTGTCAGTGTTCTTGTGCTACTGCATTTATTTATTTCTTTTAATTTCCTTTTTTTTCCCCATTAAATTATAATTCTGACTTGTAATCTTCCACTGGTTTGATTTCAAACTAGTACAGTCTCCCACTCCAAAATGTATTGACTATTATCATAAGTAAACTCCAGACACCAGTAAGGCTGGTGAAAAAAAGCTTAAAAAAAAATTGAGCAGACAACAGTGTCCTAAAATCCATGCATATGGAAATTTGAAAATCTTGGCAGCGATGCATTTATTATTTTAGTCATAATCCTAAGTGATACTTTTTCTGTTTGTTTGTTTATTTTCATAAGGTGGCCAGTCTATTATTATTGCTGTAGTCTGAAATAACCAAGTTACTGTGACAGGGGTCCTTTTTCCTTCAAACAATGCCCTGTGCTCTCTGCCCACTGTGCTGTTGGTTCTTGATAATTTGAAAATGATCTTCTTTGGAATTATGATGAGGGAATGTGGGAAATGATGAGAGGACCATAGCTTTCTTCTCAAGGGAATTAGCTTGCTTAAAAGAAAGATGGGTGCGCTGCCTAATTGTAAAAGTCATCTTTAAGAATCACACAAATGAAATTTATTTCTTTTGAACACCCAAGACTCAGCTTTTCCTCTCCAAAACCTTTTATATACTCTAAATACTCTATTTTTAAATACTGTAAATATGTGCAAGAGGGATTATTATTAATACGTAAGTAAAGTAAATGGAAACATAAAAATTAAATTCTGATATTCCTTACATTGATGTAAATTCAGAATAGCGCTATTGATATAAACTAAATGGTTCTGCATTGCATTGGAATAAATGACTTATATATGTCATATGATTTATTTGCTAGAGAGAAAAAGGAGGTACTCAAGGCTTCCAATTTTCTATTTTTTTTTTTAATAGGAGTTTTTTTCTTTCCCTAGCTCATTTTTACTGTTGTTGTTCCTTCAGTGTAATCTTAATGGTGAGTTTGTAACATTTATGTTCATTTGCATGGCAGGGAGCTGAACTGCCACAAGAAAGAATTATATCTTTGGAATGGGAGTAACAGGAGAAGAAGCTGGGAAAAGAAATCACTTGTTCAAACTGCCTCAAATATCAGAAAATGAGATTACAAAAATTGTGGTGAACACATTACTCTGCACAAATGTTCACTTTTTGCATCTCGGGATTTATTTTCTGCTGTCAGTCTGTCTTTTATTTCAGAATAATGCAATGAATTCATTGCAGATTTATATACTGACTTAACCATTTAGAAGCCAATTGCCAACACACCAACAAAACTTGGTTGTAAAGAAAAAAGCCTGTTTAAGTCCTGATTTAGTAATAAATGTGATATGTGCCTTCTACATTTTCTGAGACCTGAAAAAAGCAGATTGCTGACAGAAAAAGAGAACTTTTGTGAAGCTAAGTTATATTTCCAAGGCCATTTTCACCCATTATATGATGACCAAGTATAAAAATTCATAGGTCTAATTTTAAAGGTATGTTTGCATTCAGTTAGAATATTCATGTTCTTAATAACCTGGATGAATTGAGGCTAAATACAGAGCTCCTTTTTTTGTTAAAATTGTGTTTGACATCTAAGAAAAATGGTTAGCTTTACACCAATATCCGCTTTGCAGTCAGATGCCAATTTTCTTGTTTACAGTATAACTTCTTTTGACTGAACTGCTTCGACTGTATTTGGCCTCTTGAACATTGTTTTCATTTGTAAGAGGGAGGGAAATTTGGGTGATTTCTTGTTAGATTCATAACTTACAAAATCCTATTTTTTCTAATACAGTAGAAGTGAGTAAGTAGTTGACTTTCCTAATAATGCAAGCCGTCTTTGTATTTTTCCCTTTTCCTTCTCTCTTTATCTGTCTCTCTCTGTTTTCTACAGCCTGCTTTCTGTTTAAAAATCCTCTCAGTTTTGTTTATAGACCACATAAGTGCATGCCTGTGAGACCTCTTGCCATCTTCTGTGTTTATGCATCTGACATTTTAGGCTTTGGTAGTGTAATGACGGCTTCCACAAACAGCAGACAGGTCTCTGTATTTACACTATGCCCACAGTGAATATGCCTGTTTCTTCCTCTGCATAGCTCAGTTTCTGACTAGTGTGGTGTGAAGCTGGGATTATGAGCAGTAGCAACCACTGCTTCCACACTGAGAAATTTATTTGCCTCTCACTTTGCTCCTAAATAACAGCTAATTTTTCCAAGAACAGGAATATATGATCCTTCCCCAAGTATAATGATTGTGACTCTTCCAAGTGTCTATTACATTACCGTGAAAGTTTTTTACCCAAGCTATAAAAAGATAGAATCATGATAAATACGGTTAGAAGGGCCATTGAGAGAGCCTATACCTTCTTTTATTGAGATAGCTTCAGTTGTACTGAGAGACATTCTCATAGGTGCTTGCATACTCTGTTCTTAAAAGCATCCCAGTCAAGTGAGTCAATCACTTCCCTAAGTTCTTCTCTATGCTATTGCCTAATTATCCTTCTAATTATATATATATTTTTTACCCCTTGTGTTTACCTTACATGCTATTTTCTTAGTTTAAACTCATTACTCATTTTCCATTCACCACTGAAAAAACTTCTCTTTTAAATATCTGGAAACTCTTACCATGTGTTTTTTTATTCCTCAACTCAGGAGAGTGAGCTTCAGCTTTTCCCATTTTTCTTCAAGATCTATTTTCTCTACCTTTGATTTCTTACTTTTTTGTTTGTTTGGTTGGGTAGTTTGGTTTTGTCTTTTTTGTTGTTCTATTTGGAGGCTTATTGCTTAGTTTCTTTCTTGAGGTTTGGCAGCCAAAAGGACACAATGATGTGTTGGTTAAGTTGTAACCTTCCTAAGTGTGTGGAACGCTTGCATGAGAGAAGCTGGTCTGACAGTGTAGTGAAATGATAATGTTGACTCTGGGCAGTTCCTGAACCTTTTAATTCTATGGATCCCTTTTGACAGTGTTTCTGTTTAGATGGAAATTCTCTATTTCATAATTAGGGACCTGGTATTTCCTGTGTTACAGTATCAGTTTGCAACTGTCTTTACTGAATGGCATGCATCAGGTATTTTTATTCCTATGACTTTTAATGACCTATCATCTGAAAGTATTTACAGTTCATTACTCCTTTGTTATTTTTCTTCCTATGAACCCAAAAAGCACAGGATGAACCGAACAAGAGGCTTGAAAGATTCTAAGTTTTATATAGATGAGTCTATTAAATTACCAACGTAGAGTAATAATTTCCTTGGGATGACTTACACTTGTTACTGGAAAAAAACTTGGCCTGGGCAAGTATTCAACTAGATGCAGCTCAAAATCTTATTCAGCACACTAAGGCACCTGGCCATTAGTCAGAGATTAAATAAATCATGATGGACTGTATGAGCTGAGTTTCTTAATCTAATAGAAAGTCATCTTTCAGGTCTGTTCCTTCTCCAAATTCATTAGTCTTCACATCTAAGAAGAAGAGCTCCCTTTCTGTGCCCCTGGATTCATTTCCTCTTAAATGGCAGTGAAGTTACATCTTTTACCAAGGTACAGCTGTAAGTACAGCAGCTTTCCTGGTAGGTGGTTCCTGGGAGGCTGGGTGTTATCTGCCATTGTGACACAAACCACTTTTCACTACCTAGCAGATGCTATTGTGATCTTCAGAAACCTGCTGCTGCAGATCAGTGTCACCTGCCTGGGATTAGAATCTGGCCTTTCATCCCTGTTTACTGGAAAGATGCAATGCCATTTTGTTATCTAGAACCATTTTGTATTGGTTCTTTGTTCAGCCCTACTATTTTGAAGTGGAAAATTCCATCTGGGAGGCTGTCAGTGGTATAGAAAAATTAATAAAAGGTTTAGTTTCTGTATGATCAGTAGGAAAATATTTTGTTATTTTGGCTATGGGTTTTATGCATGGCCAGAAAAGAGGGTTTTTTTCCCATTTCCTTTGTACTGGAGTATTTTCTGTTTGCATTTCAACTCCTGTTCTGGATACAAAGCTCCTTGTACTTCCTATAGGGTTACCTACATTTTTTGAAGATAATTTTCAGTGATGACAGGTAGATGTAAACATCTGTGGAGTCTTAGAATCTCAGTTGCTGTGTATTTTGTTTCCACAGTTTGGCTTTTTCATTAGCAAAACCAACAGACCTGTGAGAGATCAAAGTTCCCCAGACTATCTACTAGAATATATTTTGAAAACAATGCAGCAAATCTTGATTTTTTTTTACTTCCTTATGTAAGTTGATCATGTATTTCAGCATAGAAATTGTCTTTGTACTTAAGGGCTGAATGAACTAAAAGTTATAAAGCAAAACCCGTAAGGTCTTACTGTAAAAACAACAGAGCTTACTGTGGCAACACAGAGCAAACAAAGCAGGAAAACCTTGCTACCTGTCAGGGGTTCAGTGTAGATGCTGACACCTCAGTTCCCAAACAGGGGTCATAATGAATTGAACTTATCTATTGCAAATCAGATACTGCTGATCACATTATCTTTTCAATGCCTACACAGCACTACTCTGTATGTGTATCGTGACCGTGACTTAGAATAGTACCTGTCTGATTGACATGACTTTGTGCATTTATACTATATGATATTTTAAGATCAACAATGCCAGAGTCAAAGATGTTCCCCCTGGAGTAGCATCACTATTTCCACTGATCAGAACAAGTAACAACAAGCAGCTGGAGACAATCGTACATCTTTTTTAATAAAAAGTTTGAATCTGGGTAACATTTTGTCTTCAAGCCTTTTCATAGAAGAATTTTTCTTTCTGCTTAAAAAACCAAGTCAGTAAAGATTTATTACAAATTCTCTCAAAAGGTCTCATACTTCTGTAATTCACTTCCTTAAAGAGACAGTCACAAGAATAATAGTGGTATTCTGTACAGGAGGTTTAGAAAATGATTGCCACTTTCTGAAATATTATCATGCATTGGATTTGAATGTATCTTTAGATACTAACTCCTTTATTGTCACATTACTTTTTATGCCAGAGGTCACCTCTAACACTTGCAGTAAGATAATGATTTTTCCTTAAGTAAAATCTTTGGGGGGTTTTATAGTCACTTTCTAAATTCAATTGCTCATAGCAGTGTATTTATGTATAGCAGAATTTTAATAGGAGATGATATAGGGCATACAAAAGGAGAAGGTTATGAGAATTTTGTAGATACAAAAATGAAGGAGTCTTTCTGGGGTGAACAGAACTGTGTTCCTGGCATGTCAGTCCAAGATGTCCTGTCAGTCAGAGCTTGGTACAAAAGGTAGAAAGAATTGCCTGCTTTCCACTGTGAGGCAGTCAGCAGATGTTATTCAATGTTATTTGAGCAAGGTGCTTTAGTGTAATGACAGGCTTGGTCTTTTCCTTCCTTATTTTCTGCTAGGGACACACAAGTCGTTACTGATGAGGAGAAAGGCTGCATCTTCATTCTCTCTGGGTTACAGAAAGACCATGAAGAGACTGCTCATGCATTTCTTGAAGGCTTGCATTCCATTCATGTCTTGGAGGGTTTTTTGAGGAAGATTTAAAGTACATAAGAGCTCTACAGGACAGACTCAATGCAGAGGACAGTGCATTGGCTCCCTCTGGGTAGAAGTCCCAGTGAAATAAATCTTCCTGTAATCTTCCTCCTCTCTGGGCACCTTGTGCATTCAAACTTATTTGCCATGGATAGGTCATCTTCAAACTTTTTTGTTCTTACTTCTCATTATGACTTTCTAGTCTTTACTTACATCTGTCTTTAGACTAAATTCAATCTTACTCTTAAAGATTGAATCTTACTCTAAAATTTTTGTGATAGATCTTTTATGCTTATGGACAACAGTGGTTTTATTATCATGAATTACAATGACATAACTAAAAAGTGATTTGTTGGTAACCACAAATCTGCTTTAAAATTTCATTAGCATTCTCTTCCTTTTTGTTTTCCTGTGAATTGTCTTTATTCTTGGGCTTCTGACTTCCTCCCAGAATTATTTCTACTCCTCTCATCATGCCTTTCCCCTTGCCATATATAATATCCTGGTGAAACGTCTGAGGGTCTGCAGGCCATCCATAGGGACTCTAACTGAATTCTTCACAGAGGAATAGATGATGGTGGTTTGCATCTCCTTTCTGTTCTCCACCTCAGTATGGTCAGGCAATGTCATGCTACACAGACAAGAGACAAGTACAGACGCTGGTGAGGAACTGGGAGGAAAATAGAGCTGGGGCTGGTGAACTTCATTTTAAAACAGCATTCAAAAGGGGCTTGTGTCAGGATGACTAGGGCATCAGCATGTCCCTTGTAAACTGGGAAATGGTAAGGGCTAGTGGCTATTAAAACCAAGGGGAGAGAGTTGATCTTAAGATGCTTGTCAGATTTTGTTAGCTATAATGAAATGGATTAAGATAGTATTGCTTAAATGAAAGTTCACATTTTTATAATTTTTTTTTAATTTTATTTTTATTCTAAAGTTTATTAGCTTTTGTGCTCTCTCTTTTTTTTGCCTGTAGCATGCTTGTGCATGTAATACATATTCACAAACTGTGTTTGTCGTTAACAGATTTTCTAGAGGCAATAAGGATGACATATTCACAAGAAGTCACAAAGTATTCACAGCCAGCCTTAAATGTGTAAAACACTGGGTCTGGTGCATGATTACGATCACCTCCAACCCTGTTGCTTGAAAGATAGAAAATAAGGAAAGACCACCTTGAGCAAGCCAGACGATCTGTCGTGGCAACATGACTCAGAGCTGAGATGCTAAGCAAGGTTGGGAGGGGAAAAGCTCTCATAAGGAAGAAGCGGTGTTGCAGCCTTATGAGTATTCACTTCTCTTCCTCTGATTTACCTCCTACTCAGCCTGTGCTGCCAGCCACAGAGTTTGACTTGCAAGCAGCATTGGCAGCTTTTCTTGCCTGGAGATTGTACTGGTGTCTAGTGTGAACAGACTGACCGACTAAGATACATGACTCCGCAGAGAGATCGCCTGGAAAAGAGTGGTCTATGTTCCTCCAGATTGCTCCTAAGGGGTGTGCAATTTTCCCTAAGGGGGAGGACAGCTTTCAGAGTATGGGTTGCAAAGAAGAAAAGAACCTCTTCTTAACTGCCATCTCTCCTCTAGACAAACATTAGGAAAGATATCTATGTGTGTTCTGCTTTCTAATAGCTAGGTGATGGCATTATCTTTACTGTGTTTATCCTCCTAAAAGCCTTTTGGTATAGTAATGACTTGCATTCCCAAGGGATGGAGAACTATAACTCAGAGATGATTTATCAGATGCTGCGCAAGCTATGTCTATGCACCAGAGTGAAATGTGTTATAGGAAGAAACACACCTGGCACTGATATGTCTTTGCCATGTGTCTATACAGGAGACCTATCGAGCTTGAAAGTGACTTTTAATGGTGTCTTCTGTGTGTTTAGCTATTTCCAACAGTGTCAGTAGATGTTTCCAGGGGTAATGACTCTGCAAAGCTTCCTATTATGGAAGTCCATAACCTCTTGAGTTCTTTGAACTGAAAGAGTTTAAATTACCATTGATGTGTGCTGACTGTTTTTGCATTTCCAAACAAGTTCCCATGAACTAGTATGAGCGCTCTTTTCTGCTGTCTTTCTTGTACCTGTCTACACTATTTTGTCACTTTCTACTGTTGCACTGAAAAAAAATAGCCTTCAATAAATTTTGCTACATTTATCTATTCACATAGTTAAATTAAAACTTTTACTACTGTAACTGTTGACATTTGACTGTAGCACACCCAGTATTAACAGAAATGCTATCCAATTGAATAAATAATGTTTTACTTTTTACAGCTGGAGTTTCCAAGACTCTTTGTGTCTCTTGCAGAAATTCTCTTCTAGTCATTTGTACTTGAGGCTTGCTTCTGACATTTCTTAAAAAAGTAGCAATGAAATGCTCCACCAGTAGTAATTTCTATATGCCCAGCAATGGATATGCTTACAATATGAATAATGAAATACTACTATGAGAGAAGGATATTGTTCATCAGGAAAATTCAAAGATAAATGTGTTCAATGATAGGCTGAGTGATGAATGAGCTGGAAGTATTGCATGTGGGCAAATATCATGACCGTGACTTAAATCAGGGAAAATACAGCATTATGTAGCATAACCTAAGACTTGGAATCCAGAATTATGGATTTGCTGCAAAAAACCCGACTCATTATTTGTGCCTCTGGCAGATTCATGTTGCTTGACTGTGTGTACCTATTGCTTATGAGGCAGGATTTGGTCTGTGTGCTGGTAAAAATTACAGCATTCCTAGAAACATGAAACTAAGACATGAATTTTTGAACAGGCATATGCTGCACATCGTACCAGCAGCAACTGTTTGCTAAGGCTACAAAACCAGTGTGTTACAGATGTTTCTCAGTTTCACCTGAAAACCATGGCAAATTGCAGAATTATTTGTTCCTGTATACTAAAAGACCAAAAGGAGTGGGTCTTGCAAATTGATAGGCTATTCCAGAGTTTAAAAAAAAGTTGGATCACTGCACAATAATATCACTTTAATTATAAAAGTCATGTTACTTAGAGACTATAAGATCATTTCTACTTTTTATAATCTCTACTTTCACCTAACCCCAGGCAGTTGAAATTAAGTGAGGGTTACAACAAAGAAAGGCTAAAGCTATTGGATTTTCCTCATCACTTTAACTTTAAAACAACACTCAGCTAAATTGTTATAGCATTCTCCTGGACATAAATAACATAGTATTCAATTGCTGGCAAAATAGCTTATAAAAAAAATTTCCAATCATTGGAAGGTTCACTCTTAGATCAGCAGAGGCATGCACAAAACCTATTTGAGCTAATAGATTTGCAGGCACAATCCTGATTCCTTACACTAAGTAGTGTGTAACTATGATCAATTTCTTTATAATGAATATCTGCAACTTTTCTTAAAGTCAGTAAAAGATATGCTTTACATGCATGGTACATGTTACATACACACATACAAACATTCATGAAGAATCATGCCCCATGTCTGCCTCCCGGAGGTGCTGAAAATCCATTCTCTTTGTCTGCAATGGAAACTGAGGGTGCTCATTTTTTAGCTAAATGGAGTTAATAAGCAATGAAAGGAGATATTTTTAGCTCGGTGGGCTTTGCTCATTAAATGCAGAGATGGGTGCCATGAACTGAGGCATAAAATGTTAACCTTGCAGAAAGTGAATTACCTTGGACTCTACATGCAGAATTTAATACTAGATGTTATTTTAGAGAGAGAATATATATGTACCTATCTCTATATACTATATAGATATAGAAAAAAGTTATATTCTTGTAAGTACAATGAAAAATAATTTTCAATTACACTATTTTTTTCATGAGCAACTTATAGAGATTTCATTTTTTCTCCTTTTTATTGCTAATTATTTGTATTGTAGGCTTCATTATTAGGCAGCTTTCTTGCACTGGTAGGTCCTCAGTATAGTAAGAGACCATTTCTGTCTTTCAGAAGCTTATTGTTTGTGCGTCCTGTTGAGTTTCCCAGCATTTACTCTAGGGAGGTGAGATGTGTTCATTTTTAGAGAAACTTGCTTGATAAAATCTGTCTGTTGTGGCAACAATTGTTTTATGATACTGTTGTGGTTTCACCCCAACTGGCCACTAAACCCCACACTGCAGCTTGCTCACCTCCTCACAATGAGATGGGGGAGAGAAGGAGAAGAGAAAAAGTGAGAAAACTTGTAGCTTGAAATAAAGGCAGTTTAGCAGGTAAAGGAAAAGCCTCACACACAAGCAAAGCCAAGACAAGGAATTCATTCATCATCTCCCATTGGCAGGCAGGTGTTCAGCCATCCCCAGGAAAGCAGAGCCATCACATGTGAGGGTAACTTTTGAATACAAGCACTATAACTTCAAAGGTCTGCCCTTTCCTCCTTCTTTCCCTAGGTTTATATGCTGAGCATGATGCCATATGGTACGGAAAATCCCTGTTGTCAGTTGTGATCTGCTGTCCTGGCTGTGTCCCCTCTCAGACGGTGAGGTGGGGTGAGAGGCCTTGACTCTCTGTAAACACTATTCAGCAAGAGCAAAAACATCCCTGTATTGTCAACACTATCTCCAGCTCGAACCCAAAACACAGCCCCATACCACCTACTATGAACAAAATTAACTCTATCCCTACCAAAATCAGCACAGATATGATCAAGCACCAAATTCCAAGCAACAGAAATGAGTGCATTTTTGGAATGCTTGTTAATTTTGGGCTGACTAATTATGATTCACATCCTTTTTTCTTGTCAAAAGTAACCCAGCTACACTGTATTGAAGTATACAATATGTGCCAGATGAGCAAGTTGTCATTATATGGACTGGAATATGTAGCATTATCTTCCTGGCTTGTTACCAATGATGCGTAGAAGTAAATTTCCATTCCTGAGTAGCTCTATTAACTTTACACATGAATATGTATTTTCAGCAAATTCTACGGCATGCTCTTGCATATAGAATAACCCATATACAAATTTCTGCAAGGCTCCTAATGCTTGTAGCACCAGGGATACAGATCACAGCCATTTTAAAGAGTAAGCATGTCAATTCTAGTAGAATTTTTAGGTCATATCTACTCTAAATAATAAATAATAATTATTAGTTTATTTTTTGCTGACTCATATTTAGATCTATAAACTTGTTGTTACAGTGAGTAGGGTTTTTTTCCTTCAAAAAAGAAGAAAATCAATTTTAGGGCTAAAAGGACCTAAAGAAATAGTAGTTTAGAAAAGTAGTAGTCAAATATGTAATGCAAGCCAATAAAAATTTAATTTGCATTTTCCAACCCAGCACAGATGATGTAAATTAAGTATCAACAGATACAAAAAATAATTTAGGAAACAGTTTCAAAGCTGGGAATATCAAAAGTATGAAGTATTCCACCAGGCACTAGGTTTAAGTCAAAACCACTGTGATCGTCCAAAAGAGCAAAAGATAGAGTGACAAAGCAGCATTAAAATAATGGGCCCCAGTAGATTGCAGACACCTCATGTATTGCCCTAAAATTCTCCATTTTGCAGGTGGTGTGATTTATATGAGGATGTAATGATTTCTTTAAGCAGACATGGTGATCTTTTTTTCTGTTCAGAGGACAAGTATGAAGGTTCATAATGGTCTGTACCCTACAAAAATGTCAATTTTCACAAACAGTTAAAACACTATTTAAACTACAATCTGAACATAAACCATAATGTATCTAACGTGGGATTGCTGAGCAGATGTTTTTATGAACAACTAAGTATTAGCTTGGGTTGAAAAATTTTCTGAAAACAGCTGCATTTCCTCAAAGCAGATAGTCCTCACAATTACCTTGTCTCAACTTCAGAAAATAGCTACTTTAAAGTGTGCTATTTCTTCATAGCTCTTGCAGCTGAAACTTTCAGTTGCTTTAATTTCTCCAATAAGTGTGACTAGCTGAAAAAACTTGTAAATAATGAGCATCTTAATAAATAACAGGACTTTTGAATTTAAGAGTTAAGCAGGTCCTTTAGGTGGGGTGAACTCTAAGACAGTGCTATCAGAAGATTTTAGTATACAGGAATTTCATTTATTGAAGAGCAACTTGGGGTCAGTGGTGGGAATGGCTCTAAGACGCATCCTGCTCTTGGAAGGACCCTGAATAGGTGATTTGAATGCTTGGTGGTAAAAGCTTTAGCCCATGTGGAGGGCCACACAGTTAATCACATTGGGATTCTCTCCGAGTGGGTTCTGCATGCTGACTTTTTTTATATCTATTCATTTTTCCTACTTACCCGCTTCACCTGTATCTACATACAGTAGTGTGTGTGAGGCAGTCAGAAGCAGCTTGGAAATGGCTTCATAGGATAGCTATCTATGTTTTGCTAGGGATTATTTTGTAGTTACTTATTATTCTTCATGCCTAGTAATGTTAAGACACTACTCAGACATTTCTGGGTGTAGGTCATTTGAATCTGGATCTGGAAAGAAGATATAGTTTCATCTGAGAACTACATTGTCAGAAGTGACTTTTCCTGGGATCACACATAATTTGTGAGTTATTCTGCTATCAAAATAGTTTTTCTAAGACTGTAGCTATTTGCATCCAGCAATAGTAATTTGTTCTTCTCCAGCTGATTGTGCTCACTCTCATTCATTCGCTCGGCATTATAGGTCTGCTTCTGAAGGATGCTGAGTACCTGTGATTTGATTGAAAGTTATTGCATATCTCACGAGTAAATTTAATTTGAGTGATACCCCATATAATGCAGTGTGATATGATGCATTAAAAAATAAAGCACTGACGGAGTATCTATAAGCCATTTTTGCAATTTTATTTGAGGAAAAGAAATCTTAGCACAGGTAGCCATAGAAATAAACTGGTTTTTATTATTTAACTAATGCAGAAGTTCCTTGAATCTTGGGAAAAATTTTTTAAAAAAGGCATTGATCATAAACAACCTTCCGATAGTTGTTAACAGCTGGGATTGGTGGTTTGGCACTAACACTATTTCAGGTAAATGAGAAAGTAGAATTGTAAACAAAGGAAAATGGTTGATTTCCTCAAGTGAAACATAGGCTGATGCCTAGTATTTATAGCTTAGTACGTCCTCATTAATCCATTCTGTTTTTTTTTTCTTTTACACTTACTAAGAAAGAATACTAATGTAACATTTCTCTGCTGTTTATTAGTTTTCTGTTGTATTTGAGACCTTACTTGCTATCATATATTTTTCTTTCCAAATAGCTCATGCAGTTTTTACTTGGATCATGCCACAGAAAAGAATCCCTGCATTTCCTAAACTACTAACAAATACTTTAATTTATGGAAACATATTGAAGCCAGCAGGAAATGCAATCCAGCAATTAGATAGCAGCAGCAATCTGTGGGGTATTTTTTCTGATTTGGATCCAGTGGAAGAATGGCAGCTATGGTAACTATGTCTTTAAAGAAATACTTAATGATATTTGCCTGTTTCTGACATACTTGAAGACTTGTCCATGGAGTTAATTACCTGATTTTAAAACCTTCCCTGTGTACTCCAATCAAATCTATTGTCACAGTCAAATTCACATTAAAACATTTTTAATAATATACTGGTGTTCTGGCCACCAGCCTGTAGCAAAAAAAAAAAATCTAGCTATGAAAAGAACACTATTTAGAGCTTAGTGTAAAGATGCAGTAGAAAGACTTATAATGGTGTTCATAATTTCCAAGATTTATGACTCAACTCGGTCAATTTGTAGGACTGACAGAAATTTCTTTGTTTTCAACATGATCCAAGCCATATATCCATTTATGTCTGGACTGGTAGAAAATCATTATTATGTAATTTCTACTGTGAAGCTCTTTTATACATGATGTTTGTTGCAAAATCTGGGCCCTGTATTTTAAATGTAATTTAATGTATTTTAAAAGTTTCAAAGCTAGGTTTTCAACTGTTATTTCAGGATCACATTTTCAAGAGAGTTCAAAAGTCAACACTGCAGAATTTGTATGGAAATAAGTTTTAAAGTTTGGCATACTAAGGTTATCCTCGTCTAACTGGACTGAGGATCTACAGTAATTGTTACTGATCATTTATGAGTTGTACCACTAACAGTGATGTATTCTGCCACCTATTGAAAGAGCTGAATTTAATATTTCATTTACAGTTAGTAATATGTAATAACTGTAAAATTTTGGATGAGATGTTGCTGAAAATAACTTTTATTTTGTAGCCATTTCCATTTTGAGAAATGATACTGTATTGGATTCTCTGTGGCCAGGTTTTTGTAGCAGTGGGGGGGCTGAAGGGGAGGCTTCTTCGAGAAGCTGCTGGAAGTTTGCCCATGTCCAGCAGAGCCAGTGCCAGCTGCCTCGAGGCTGGGCCCGCTGCTGGACAAGGCCAGGCCAATCAGCAGTTGAAGGAACGCCTCTGTGATAACATAATTAAGAAGGAAAGAAAAAAAAGGGTTAGACGAAGATGGCTTCTGGAGAGGAGCAGAATGTAAACTTGTGAACAACAATGCAGACACCAAGGTCAGTGGAGAAGGAGGGGCAGGAGATGCTCCTGGCGCCGGAGCTGAGATCCAGCTGCAGCCCATGGGGAAGACCATGGTGAAGCAGCTGTGCCCCTGCAGCCCATGGAGGACCACAGGAGTGCAGAGATCCACCTGTAGC